>CM072978.1:12127000-12727000 GCA_037013635.1 Plagiodera versicolora | reverse complement strand
TGGGTTGGATGGTGTTAAGTTGAGTTATGTTTGAGTTTCATAAGTGTTTATAAAGTTCTCAGAATAATTGGTTGGGAACTCAAGTTTCTGAATATTTCTGAAAATCCTCTTAGGATAATACTGTCTATACCATTTTATAAAATAATGAAAACTGTCTCCATGATAATTAGAAACGATGACAATAATAAGCGATTGAATGAAGTTTACCAAAGTCCGCCTAAGCTACTTACTTTAATGCTGGTTAGTATAGGTATTCTTTGTGGCTTCCTGATCAGGAAGAGACCCACATGCCTGTTGCTCGACATGTAATCTGTTTACGTTCTTGTGTGACAGAACTTCAATAACTGCATAAAGCTGTTTTGGGACCACAGCCAGTGGTGGGTCAACAAGGAAACCAATAAGCTCTTTAACTTGTTTCTTTCAAAAAATGATTAGATTTTTTCGGCACAGACGGATTAACGGATCTGGTAGGGATACGTTTCAACGTGTCCGACCAGTGGAAGGTGCTTTGACATTTTCCGATTACTAAACCCTGGCCGGTGCATTGTCGAAACCAATACCCCATTCTAATCAGCTCAAATAGATGCACAACAACATCTGCAGATTTATTCACTCTAACTTATTTCAATTGATCGAAATCGCTTATTTATTTTGAAAGGGTTCACTCGTATTTGACGAATTCTATTTATCGTACGAAAATGTTTGGAAATATAATGGATTACTTTGAAACGAACAGAAAATACAGTATGCTGGAGACATACAGGGTGGCCCAACGAAAAAGTACCGGAAGGTATAACTACCAGGAAGAGATTTTATCGAGAAACTAGCTGGAATCAACAAGAACAAAAAAAAGCGAATTGACTTTGGGAAAATATTCTCAACATTTGCTTCAACAAAACGAAATCGATTTACTTTTTGTATTTTTTTGAGAAACGCACTAGCGACATTTCAAAGGTCCATATCTTTGCAACGAGTGGACGGAATTTCAAAAATAAAAAAGCAATGTATAGGGAATCAGAAGGGCTTTTCAACGAGGAATCATTTGACCCCCATTCACATTTAAAAAAATTTAGGGGATGCTATCCCCGCTTAGGAATGTGAAGTTCGAGCTATACTTTTTGCGTCAAAAGTTGTCCCTCTCATATACAAAGTTGACGTGTTTCAGGTTTTTCTACATAAAATCTCTTCCTGGTAGTTATACCCTCCGGGACTGTTTCGTTGGGCCAGCCTGTATAGAGAATTATTTGATAATGGGAATATTGAGAAAAAATTCCTGACCAAATTAGTTTTGAACTGAGGATATGCACGTACTTATACAGGGCGTTCCAGAAGTCTACGTCAAGCTGGAAGCTATAATATTAGTAGTATCATAAAAAAAATCGGACGTTTTGAAAAACCCAAAATTTTTTGCACTTTTGTCGCTGCAAATCTTAACATTTTACTCATTATTTTGCATTGTGGGATGCTGAATAATGTGTTTGTACACTATTATTACTTGGCCTATTGCTCGAGTCCAGCTTAATGTCAATTTCACGTATACAGTTTCTGTAAACCATTTAGTTCTTGAAATATGGCGTGAAATTAAAAATGTTAAATTTGTAACCCCACCTATATATCCCAGCTTTCAACTCATATATTTTTGATATAACTGGTCTTTATGTTATACGATATTGACTTACCTAAGGAATTTTCAGTACTACAGTAGTATTTTTTACTTTTTCGTAGTGGAGATGCAGGAGGGTTCAATTTTCGAATTGAAGTGATACCTATAATAAAAAAGAGCTAATGTATGATCTTCATTATGATGCAGTCCTCCTACAACATTTTATAATCATCTCATGCTCAAAGAAAAAAATACACTCAATTATATTTGGATATGAGACAATTTTATAGACTCAACCACAAAAATGCATTTGTACCATATACAAATATTGTAAACAAAGTAGTGTATTCCTCTCCATTTGGGGATCATAAAAGTTCTGTTTGTAATTGATACGAAAATTACCGGGGTAGATAGTGAAAATATGACAGGAACCTTCGAGCAACGGACTTTGTATTATTTCACTTTCAAACGAGAAACAAGGGTGCACATATGCCTTCAACTAGAATGTTATCTCGTCCAGTTGATCGTGAAATTGCGAATAAGCAACCCAATACTTTTGTATCAGTCTTATTGTGCGTTTGTTTGTAAGCATCAGATTAAACTCAATATGAGGTTGTTCCTATTTCCATTCGAGCTCCTATTGTAAACAGTTGCCCTTTTCGTCAAAGAAAAAACACACCTATCATATTTCGAATACATAATAACGATCTGATCGTAGTGCTCGAACAATTTTTTTTCCAATTTGTTCAAGCACAAAAATGGGGATAATCTTTTTAGAAACGCAATTGTGAAGTGCGGTTGATGCGGTTTGGGTCGAATTTTCGAGTCTTCTGGGTGTTCAAAACTGAAAAACTTGAAATATGAGTTTAGAACTACGCCTGTTTGTGACACAAGAAACGTTTCTTCTTGAGAAAGTCTTGGGTTTTTCTAGCATAATCTCGTTATTCTTTTCACGAACAATTAAATAATATGCTTAGAATCCGAAACCGGTCACCAGAACAACGAGCAATTTTCAACTTGAAATTTGAAGACAGAAGAATAAGTTATAATAGCCTCTAAACTTGCAAATTTCTCAGCGAATTTTATTATACCTTGGAATGAACTATGCATGCTCCTGATGGGAGATATATAGGCTGAAAATATTTCAGATCGATAGAACAAAACTGATTACTCGAGAAACCAAATTTTCTACGTCTCCATATATGTCTAACCTACCATCGACCTAATTCATCTGTATAAACTTATATATAATTCGATACTACTCAGATATTGAAAAATATTGAATATTATTCGTCAAATATGAAAAATGGAATGAATAATATTTTTTCTTATTTCACATAATCGTATGTTTGAGAAATAAGATATTTCATTGATAATAATGTAGTTTATAAAAATGACAACAGGACTGAATAAACTTACGAACTAATAAAATAAGTAGGTACTCAAATTACGAGCCATTTGCTCCTCGACAATATGAAACTTGAAACTCCTGCAATATATTATGAAGGGCATCAGCGTTAATTGAATTGATTTGGGTCTTAATTCAATCTTCAAGTTCATCAATAGTATTGGGTCTGTTAACGTAAACTTTTGACACAAAAAAAATCTAGTGGGATTGGATCAGGAGATATAGCTGGCCACTCTAAAAATCCTCGTCTGCCAATTCATCTATTGGGAAAAATGCGCCACAGCATTACGCACGACATGTACGTGAACACCTGAAACTAAAAAAGAAAATCGACGTGTCTGAGCTTCATTTTCCCAACGGCCGATTCAAGCTTTTGACGAATTTGTATCAACCTTTATGTGCTCACTGTATAATATAAATACCGGTATCAACACTGCTTCCGAGAATTACCAGATCAATCAGACTTATACACAAGAAGACAAGCATACAGGCAATGATTGCTTTTACCGATAAATGTTTTGAAAAAACTTTTAGTTTTACAAGAGTTACATCGGTCTTTCTGAAAACACTTAGATACATGAAAAAGTATTGAGTATAAATCACCCGAATAAAATTCAAGTTCAAAATAAATATATCCTCTGACTAGTGCTGTGTCTTCTCGATGCCATCTTGGAAACCCGAAAATAACTAACAATTTTTTTTCCACTAGTAGTATTTCAATATCAGTATTGTTTTCTGGTCACCCAGTAAGTAGTTTCGATAGTTTCTAAGCCTTATTCTAATTTATATTCGAAGTTATAGACGATATTCATCATCACCTTTCATATGAGAACGAGAACCTAAAATACTTTACATGCCCCATGTAGTCGAAACCGATGTCACCCGTACAAATTATTTGCACTAATCCCGATATGAGCCGCTCAATCAAATACCAAAAGCGGCTTCCAACACCATAATAGAGACGTTAGTGTGACAATTCGTAACAAATCACCCTCCGACCAAGTTTTGTGCCCTGCGTACATATTTTCTAAGAGTCAAATTGGCTCGAAACCTCTGAGATTAACACGTATGTTTAATAAATAGCCGGATTAGGCAGCTGTGTTGGAGTGGAGAAGGGTAGTTAACCCTCGTTTGTGGCCCAGCGGAGTTTCGGCTTCGTCGTGCATGGAAAGAGCTGTCAGTGTTTGCTTGGTTGACTGCAGCGCCTATTGTTGTGACACAATACCGCAAACATTTGTAATAATATCGATGCGCTTTTGAGGTTTGAATAAATATGCGAATGGCACACATTTTTTTAAGATTTATGTGGTCCGCAGAACACGTTTTCAATTTGTTCCGTATTGACGATATTTCTGGGTTGCATTGACTAGAGTTGATCGTAGGCATGTGGGGCCATATGGAGGATTATCTTTTCGCTTCCGGGGATTTTAGTTGACAGCGATATCTAGTAGTTGATTTAAAAACAATATTAACTAACGAAAGAAATTCAGGTCTCTGTTGACATAATGATTCACTAAGTTTGTGGATGCTGAATACACACAGCGGTGTTTTCAAAAATGAGTGAATTCAATATCTAGTAATGATCATTCATGTTTAATCAATGGCATTAAAAACTAAGAACATTTTTTATTTTCTTGATAAACAAAAGTTACTTTTCTGAAGTGTAAGGTTCAATCTATCCAAATTAAAGGCCTTCAAAATATTAGATGGTGAAATTCTTCAGTACATTTCTAGTGTTCTCCAGCAGCCAAGAATAGGCGTTTAAGAAAAACTCAAAGACTGAAAGTATTTGACCAAAATATCTAAATAATCTTGATCAACGTATTTAAATCCATAGGAATAAGTTATCTTTAGCTTCATTTTCGCAAAAAAAATTGAATTTTTGAAAGCGAATGAATTGTTTATTTATTAATACACATTTTCTGAGAGCTTTCTAATGATGTATCACAAGTAGGAGTTATTATTTAATTTATTGTAGGTGTATTTCCTCTCATATCATTTTAGTGTCCTCTCGACCTTAGAAATGATTTAGATTTTTATTTTTTTTTTGGTACGAGGCTTAGTATATTGAAAGTTCTCAAACTGATACCTTATAAAATATATTCCATTGGAGATGGTCAAAATTTCGACCAGAATTATCGAAGTTTATAAATGGATCAAACGTTTCTCTCCAAATAAATTTAGCATCGTTGTGAAGTAATTGTGAAGTGTCGCCATAATTATCGATGCTTAAATGTTCCCAACTATGTCTTAACCAAATAGAAGTTCAGTGGTTAGCTAGATACTTTTCATTTTGTAAACCTGTCAGAAGTATATTTAACGAATGGACTATATTACCAGAAAAGCATAAAATCATAGTTGGTCTTGGCACATGCTTGAATCTGATTCATATCCGCTGTACCGGTCATCTCATAAAAGAACCACAATTAATAGTAACAAATGCTCGTTTAAGACATTATTAGTGTATTACGAAACGGCCCGCTCAATTTGAAGTTATGAATGGAGAGAAAGATGAAGTAGAGAGCATCTGCCATATCGAGAAACATTCATTATCTAGTTAAGAAGATCAGAGTTCAGCCGGCTACAAGTACATTCATAAAAATGATTGTAGTGGACCGAACAATGAATAAAATGCATGTGGGTCCGTGAAATAAATTTTCTGTGTTGAATCAAGTCGGAAGTCCAGGCACTTCACCTCGACTAATATACAGAATGTCTCACGACATACTGATGCGACCAATCTGTTGGGGAATAATCCAAGCATAATTTTAAAAATTCTTCAGATTACTCAGATCAATCAATCAATTGCAATTTACGAAATGGTAACACTTTCAGTTAGATCAGAAATTAATATTATTTTGTAGTAATATATTTCACTTCTATTGAAACTTTAGGATATTGAATTGGTGTTGGAGATATATCAAAATTTTGCTGTTCAATATATACACATGACCTTCAGAAATTTAAAATTAACACCAATTCCTATCTCCTTTTCCTTGATTCCCACGATGTTCTCTGAACATCACAGGATGTCTCCTTTCGTGGGAAGTTTAATATAAAAAAATACAAGCTGATTAAATGGAGACACAAATTTTTTAAAATTGCAAAGTTGTATTCATGACTCAGTCACTTAGATTCTGAAATAATAGTATACTTTTCTCAATAGCCTATTTTCTTGAAATTCGGGAATGTAAGGGAATAATTTTATACTTGGAAGTATTGAAAGAATATGCACGAAAAATTATTTTTTTCATCAAATATGAAAACATGGGAATACCTGAATATGGAAAATGTAGTGTTAACAGACTTTTCGTTATATAGTAACTCAAAGAATCTCTTCGAGTTTGACCATGTTCTCACACAACACCTTTCTCATCTACCAATTTGAAAAACTTTAAATATAAATCGGGAATTTTCAGATTTATTGCTTCAAGTTGATAATTAATGTATCCCTCAATTTATGAAATTACCTGAACAGATTGAATTGGAAACCTTTTTCTGTACTGACAGATTTGTTTGTTTTCTGTTTCCTATCACCCTCTTCGTCCTATCGTATGTTAACATTATACGGTAGATTATAGTAAATAGAGCATTCCAATGTCGCAACTTTCTTCCACATACACAGTATCCCACGATGACTCTTTATATTCGAAATAGTTATTCCATCATCTCCACGATATTTCTAGTATATTTCCAGAAAAACCTACCATATTATTAGTTCGTTATAGGACACCGTATATAAGTATAATATCTTCTGGTTGTTACGCTGTAAAAATTATCGGTATTTAGGTAGCAACAAAGTAGCGTATCACTTTTGAGGATAGTACACAGTTAACATCTTTATATAACATAACAAATTTATTGAAGCGTTCACCAGTTTATAGTAGCCGTAGACATTTAGGATTTCTATATATTGATGATTATAGTAGCCATTTATGTGTTTTTTCCTTTTGTCATTAGTTGCTGTTGAAATTAACATATTCATGAAATCTATTGAATACCTCATTTTTCTGATTCTGTAAATAAATGAAAACTAAAAAGCAAGGTTGTTATAAATACCGGGTGAATCAGTATATTTTTCTATATTGTATAGATTTTTCGTTTCATGGAAATTTGAAATTTCACAAATATTGATCAAAATATTAGATCGATCATTTCATGAGAGTTATTGTGAGAACTAGAATCAAAATTATTATTGCTTCGAATTTAACGATATACTAAATAGAACACCCTGTATATCGTCCTTGATCTTATACGATCGTATTAGGATATTTTCAAATTGCTATGAAGAACGAGTTTATTCGTGGGTTTACGTAGTATTATGAAAAAAAAAACTTGTTATGAATTTGAAAATATTTAAATAACGGAATGACATGTTCAATCCGAATAAAAATTAATCAGGATAACCGGATATACCATCAATATTTTTGCTCAGTCGATCTATCAGTGAACTATCAAATAAAACAAATAGAACATCAATTTCGTCGGAATACATTGATAATTCATACCATCAACATTTGAAACAAAACCTGAAAAATTCAAATAAATGTCCATCAGATTAGTTTATAGTACCTTTACTTCAGAGGACTGAAATGAAGGATGATGTAGAAAATGTGACTATTACACATAATTAGTAGGTTGCAGCTCTCATTGACCCCTACGGTGGACTATGGGACACTTCCCTATCTTATTCCTTTCATAAGTACATGCATATTTTTTTTATTATAGGTATATTTGATTCTAATATTTGATTATCGGCTACTGACTGTGACAGAATATTTGCAGTGGCTGACAATCACAGTAAAGAAAATTGCACGAACGAGAGTGAAATACGGAGCAACAGATGTCTTGTTTGACTGTGTAGTATGGTTGCTCTTCCACTTAACTAATCAAGAAAAGTACCAGTTGAACAGGAAGTAGGGTCATAATATTTATTCTTACTCGTGCTCAGTTTATTGAGACTCACCAAATGCTGTCTGATTTAGATAGAAGCGAATTAAATAATTGACCTCACTTAAGATCTACGCACAACTTCGTTAGAACTTTGTTATAGTAAAAAAGCTACGTTCCGACTTCATAGTTGGTATGAAGCAGATGTCAGTCATTAGACACGAGCTCAGATGATTTGGAACAATCAGGGAAATGAAGAATTAAATTATTATTCTGTTCTGTCTGTTCAATTGTCTGAGCTAGATATTCGAAACTATAATTATCTCAGATGATAATTTGGAAGATGTGGAAAGAGTACAACAGCTAATCTTGAATAATCAAGATTTTTTTATTCAATTCGATTTCAACGAGACATTTTTGGAAAATGAATATTCCAATGTATTGTAACCCTAAGAGCAAATACGAAAATTAAATCTTGCCAGGGTCTTACTTGGTGCGAATTTTATAAAAGTATCTCCATATGTTTTTGTGCACGTTCGATTCCAAATTATATTCCACCTTTAATTATTATACAGGCTAGCCCGACGAAAACGTACCGGAAGGTATAATTACCAGGAAGAGATGTTATCGAGAAAAACTTGAAACACGTCAACTTTGTATATGAGGGGGACAACTTTTAACGCAAAAAGTATAGCCTAAACTTTACCCTCCTAAGCGTGGGTAGCATCTCCTAAATTTTTCCTGATGGGAATGGGGTTCAAATGATACCTCGTTGAAAAAATCATTTTGATTCCCTTTGGAAGTGTATCGCTAGTGTATTTCTCAAAAAATACAAAAAGTAAATCGATTTCGCTCCCATTTTCCTGAGAATAATCCGCCTTTTTTTCTGTTTTTGTTGATTCCAGCTAATTTCTTGATAGCATTTCTTCCTGGTAGTTATACCTTCCGGTACGTTTTTGTTGGGCCACCCTGTATCATCTGTGAGTTCTTATTTGTATTTCTATTGAATATTTCTCTATTTCGTTGCAAGATCTTTTGATACATCCTAGGAGTACTCGAATATAGGTGAAGAAGTAAATTGAACTGGCGCTCAATCGAATGGGTCAAAAACATCACATCAAACATTGGCCAAAACTTTCCATTGAGCTTCAATATGCTGAATAGTTGGAAGAGAAATTTTTCTGTGACATCAATGTCACACTGGTGATTGAATTATCGGAAATTTTAAATATCTTGCAATATCTATCTGTATCTCTGCTGAAAATGAATAGTTAATAATGAAAGAGCTCTGAACAAATGTTTCAATCAAGGCATTCAGATTGGTGTCGATATCGAAAATGTAATATGGTAATATAAGATTCGTTCTGATGAGTCTGATAATTTTTGTTTGTTATTTGTGAGTACCGAGAGAGGTAAATGCAGGGTCTTTTCTGAAATTTGAATTTACATTTTCCTTTGGCTCAGATGAGTGATTTGGGTGACTCATATATAAAGTATGATAGTAGCGATAGTGACATTCTCAAGATGTGGATAAGATTTCTGTTGTGTAACTCTCCTGTAGTTTAGTGCCCCACAATTGCACAAAATATGTTCAAGTCGTATATTATTATACATTATTTCATTAATTTTGGACTAGGAATGAGATATCGATATATGGTTTCCACTAAATTATTTGGATATTCTTTCAATACATTTTCATGAAAAGAAAATCATATCGTTGCATTTGATTCTTTGAAGAATTTTGCGATTTTTTTTATAATATAAAAATATGCCCTCTAGTGGCATCACTCGAAATCAAACACATCACAAATGAGATGGATTCGATAGATCAATCAATGCTCTTTCTAAAAAGTTTCTTGAAATCGGAGTTATTCAGGAGTTACAGCTGTTTATTCGAAATAACTTAAAACCACCCTCCCTTTATTTCAATAGATAGAAATTGATTTGAGATGTACACACTTATTTGGTGAGTTTACAAGGTGTGATTCGGTGAAAAATCATTTCAGAAGATGATTACGCCCTCTGAAGACCACCCTGGATATATGGCATTGATTTCCAGGGTTTTCTTTGCCTCTTTGACGATACAATTAATCACTGCAGGTCTCTACGACGAATAGTTTCCGAAATACATCACCATTCTCATCTGGCCCCCGGTACAGACCTGTACAATAGTTACAATTATAGTGAATTTTTCAGACCCGACTTGGTCAAAAAAAACGTTAAAGTTTCATTCTGAAAATATTATCAAAGTTAATTTCACGATTCCTATTTGTAATTTCCGACCACCATTCGTGATACCAACACCTACCCTTGTTGTATAAATATATTGTATCTGATTCATGAAAATGCTAGACAGAATGTTCCCACCACTGATTAAATTCAATTGGCTTCATAGGGGCATTCTCACTTTTAGCTTACATTCACAGCGTAAATGAACAAGTATCACGTCAATATTTCCTTGTTACACCGGGGTTGTCTTCAATAAATCATATTTAGGGCCTATTGTCGTGTAGGCCGCAACGGCATACGATGGTTAAACGGAATCAGATCACAATGGAAATGTTTCCAACGATAATTTCGAGGTGGCGGAAGGGCGAGTTTATTTTTCAACATATTAATTTCATCGTTCATGGGGCAAAACCGTGTCTGGTTGGTCACAAGACCACGTTCTCTTCTTACGGTGAACCCACCAGTACTAAATCATGGGTAATCACACGATTTTATCTTGCGTACCATAGTTGTCAACAGGTAAAAAAATCATATTTATTTATTGGTTCGACAGATATTTCCGATCTTCACCAAGGACATCATCTATCATCTCAACATGTTGTCTTCAAGGATTGGTAAACGTAGCAACTTTTCATCACATTCACATCGTAATCAATTCATTTCGGTGACGATTTGTTTGTTGATCCTCGTGGTCACTTCAGAATTTGATATTCATTTTCTATCAGTTTGTAAAATCCGAATTATATTGAAATAATACTGAGTACGGAAGTAGATTGAAAGCAATACCAGAAACTATAATCCGAAGAAAACACCCCGACATACAATATTATTTGGAATTTGAAAAAAATTTAGATTAAACCGATCCATATACCTATCAGCAATGATCAGATGAAATCGAAAATATTATAGATATGGAGCGAAAATGTGAAATTTTCCAGAATTGCTGAGAATTTGGTTTGAGAATTTATCAAAAATTGTTTAAGAATACCTTCACATAACAAAAAATCATTGTCGTACAGAATCTCTCATAAATGGATATTTTTTAAACAGATATTTAAAACATGTCGAGCAATTTCAGTTTGCATATTTAAGATTGATTCAATTCTAACATATTGAAAATATGATTTTCTCCTGATGTTTCATTGTTGACTAAAATAATTTGGTTCTTCTTTCATCGTCAGCAGAACTCTTGGAAATTATTATAAACTCATTCAGTCGATGATAGAGAACTTTCAATGTTATAATGTTGATTGTTTGAATTCTAATGTTTGTTTAAATTCTAATGTAATCGACTGAAAAGCAATCAAATAGTGAAAATATGCAGGACGAATTATTATAATCGAATCTATACGTTTGATTTTCGTCTTCAAACTATCTTGGTAATGGCACGTAGGCAGCTTCTTCATCCTATTTCCAGATTTTTCTCAGATGAACATCTATTATTATTGGGAATCAAATGATCTAGTACTGGAAAGCATTATTTTAGCATGTTCTTTATTGCTTATCGATATCGATGGAGGTGCCACATATTGGTTATACGTTGTCGAATCTGGTGGTATTTGATTTTATGGTGAAATATTCTTCAAACTGGGTGGAATGAAATTCGTTATCCGTATGTATCTAAAATACAAATACATTGAAAGGCGTTTGAATACCAAATTTAGTCCACTCTGTCTGAGAGTGATATGACATCAAGGAGTTTCGAGTTACACCTTGTTCATTTTCATTCGGGGACCTTTGACTTGCGACAAATTACCAAATCCCACGCCTCACTACTTGTTCGTCTACCTACGTTCAATTACTTGTTAATCATCGTGTACTGGGATACTTCAATTTGATTCAATTTGTTTAACCTTTCTTTCTCATGGACATAGATTCGATATCTCATAAACAAATATGAATTGGTCGGGTGAATTGGTAGCTGAAAACAAGAGCTTGGTTTTTTATGTGATGAACTAATATCAGAGTAAACTTTCTGACATGTTTGCCTTCTACGAAAAGTTGAGGATATACTAAATATTTACGTAACTGGTGTGACCAGCAATATTTTTCCCACGACCATTCGTGATCAGAATCATGAATATTACATCAGAAATCGATAAAAATATCGAGATTGATGTTTATTCTTGACAATATAAAACAATACAGTTTATCTACAATAATTTCAATCATTTCTCGTTTGAATATCGTTTAAATTGGAGTTTTGGATTTCCATTGTCCCAATAGCCGGTTGAAATTCTGGAAGAAATTTGGCTGATCAGCGGTTTTGAAACATTTCGGATCACTAAAGTTGAAGTTTGTTATTCATTATACAGGGTGGGGCACCACATACGACACGGTCTCTGTAAACCAAACCATTGAATATATCGAAAATTTCTTATTTTCATTATCTGTATATTCATTGAGGCTGCAGAAGGAAATTATTTTGGAGTATACAGGGTGGCTCATAAAAGTGTGACATATCAAAGATGGGTTTTTTTAAACGGAACACCCGGTATTTTGTTGTAGTTTTGGATAGTTCAGGGAAAAATGATACGATTTAATACAAGGTACCATGTACCTAACTATAACCGTTTTCGAGTTATTGTTTTCCTTGAGAATGAAGGGTTAAATTGGAGACTGAATAGCATCGAAATGTATGGAAATCACCCCTACTAATTCTGACCAGGAATAAAAGAGGTTTCAGGTTATTGATTCCGATAGAACCCGTTCCCCAATATTATACAGGACGTTCAAAATTCATTGTCACTTTTTTATAATCTCAAACACAGATAACTATGTTATTTTGAATAGAATACCCTGTATTTTTTCGATCTGAACAATACAAAATTCGATTATCTTTTATTTTATATCAAGGTTCCCTATACCTAGCTTGAATAGTTTTCAAGATATTGGCATTTTCAAATAGTAGTTATCATTTCAATGCATTCTTTGAATCGAGAGAGCTGTGAAACGACATTTATTTGATTTGGTAACAATGCTATTTGAAAATGCCAATATCTTGAAGACTATTCAAGCTAGGTATAGGGAACCCAAACATAAAATGAAATATAATCGAATTTTGTATTGTTCAGATTGAAAAAATACAGGGTGTTCTATTTAAAATAACAAAGTTATTTGCGTTTGAAATTATAAAGAAGTGACAATGAATTTTGAACGTTCTGTATAATATTGGGAAACGAGTTCTATCGGAATCAATAGCCTGAAACCTCTTTAATGCTCAGTCAGAATTGGGAAGGATGGTTTCCATACATTTCGATGTTATTCAGTCTCCAATGGTATACCCTGCATTTTCAAAAAGAAAACAATAACTCGAAAACGGTTATACTTAGGTACATGGTACCTTATATGAAATCGTATTATTTTCCCCTGAACTATCCAAAACTGCAACAAAATACCGGGTGTTCCATTGAAAAAAACCCAACTTTGATATATAACACTTTTTTGAGCCACCCTGTATACTCCAAAATAATTTCCTTTCGCAGCCTCAATGAACATACAAGAGATGAAAAGAAGAAATTTCCGAAATATTCAATGGTTTGGTTCACAGAGACCGTGTCGTATGTGGTGCCCCACCCTGTATACAGGGTGGTCAAATGGAAACCCTACACCTCCATTTTCCGACTGAAAATGAGAAAATCGCTCAGAACCGAAAAGTCTAATGGAGCCAGACCAGGTGATCTCGGTGTCTACTACATATGTTTTCTTCTTCCAGTCTATGCCTGAGGAAAGTTTTCATCTACTGGATGAACTGACGCACAGGTTGAACGAAATGAGGTGGTGCACCATTTTGATGTGCGGTTTTCGAAACTCGAAAAAACGAGATTGTAAAATGTGAATAATTTTTCATGAGTCTTTTTGACATCTGTGTTTCTTGTCGCTAGTGTTTCCACAAATTTAGCAATATTCTACGAAGTGATCTGAAGAAAACCAAACCATTCAACACTAGTAATGACTCAAAGAACTGCATTTATCGAATAACGTGTAAGTACAGCTAAGCGAAAGTAAAACACCACTGCAAATTAAGTCAAGAGTTGCGGAACACATCTGGAACAACTAGCAGAATATCGGATAGACAGAAGCACAGATCAGCCATCAAAAACACTAGCTCAAAGAGAAAGTGAGTGAGGCTACGTACAGGGTGGTCCAACGGGAATCTCAAAAAGGCTAGTTTGCTTTTTTGATCCACTCCGTAAATTATTCATTCATCATCATCTTCTCTGTATGACATTCATGTATGACAAATGTTTCTTTGGTGACCTCATTTTTGTTTGTTGTGCTTTTCAATTTCAGTCTTTTTTGCCATACTTCATTACATTACCTGATGTCAACTTCACAGTTTTTAATTCATCGTAGTTTCATTGAGCTTTCGAGGATCCTCCTTCAATCTACCATGCTTGAATTCGAATAAATATTGTTTATATACTTGGGGTTTAGTTTCCAACAATACATTGACCAAATTTATGCGAAAAGAGTCAACCATTTATTTATTATCTTGTGATTTTGTGCTCACTAATTTCTTTTCTTCCAATATTTTCATGGTTTATTCTAATCATAAATCACGCCTGTTTTAGACAACAGTATATTCCGAATTGACAAATAAGTCGGGCGCCTATGTCCATCCTTTCACTATCATACTATACATCTTTTCTGCCGTCAGTAGCCTTCCAATTTTAAAAATAGAATATAGTTCTTGTGAATATTAAAGAATATCGAACTAGATTTCTATATCATAACTTACTGAAAATTTGTTAACATGACGAATGTATCAGATATATACAATATGAAAGTATGGTGTGAATTGTAATCATTTTACCGAATTTGTCATCGTTGCTGTTGAGTTATTTATCTTCATCTGATATAAGAAGTTTTTCGGGGACAGAAAGGGTCACTTTTCTGATGATTTTGCAATGAATAATCTAATTGCTGAGTATGTTGAGATGGTGATATTTCTGGATAAAGAGAGACAAGAAAGACTACAACTCTATCATTTCACTTGAAATACTACTATTCTAGTTTTTGGGTTAATTTTTTGAATATGAATATTTGAAAAATTTCCTGAACCCAAAAATGTACCTATGGTTTTCAATGTATTTTGAGAATGTTGAGTCAAAACATCCATGAATGGAATTTTGATGTGAGTTGGATAGAGTATCAGAGCTATTCATCATCAAAACATTCCTTAGGTTTTCTGAAATGACATTCCTGAATCACAGGAAAACAGCTAATAGTTGATTATTCAGCTTTTTATCCTTCACAGCCATCGATTGTTATTTCCATGTCAATATTGAATAAACTTCTTCTTGCTGCAGCTTTATTACGATTCTTGGAAAATCTATGAATATTGATTTTGAGTACAGATTCATCAACAGTTCCCCATTCCCAATAGCGACTGTCGACGCTGTGACTTTCCATGTGTCGTCGAAACTGTAACTCATGAATTTGTGTATTGTCACTAGTTCCAGTCATTGGATATACTTCTAAACATTCCAATCTCGAATCACAGCTGTAGAATTTGAAGGTACAAGTTCATCATCATTGAATATATCGAAATGTGTTCCAAACATGTTCATCAGTATTCAGACCAAACATGTTCAGGATGTAAATATCATTTTCCCATCTCCGTGGTTCTGCTATTTCCAAATCAGAGAAGTTGAACATTGTTATTTATAACCCAATTCCATATTTTTGAACAAAGAGAAGATCATAAAAAATTTGGTTTGGTGATACAAAGCATGTGCCCAGAGTGAAGCCACAAATCGATTTGATCCACGTCTCCGAATACAGTTTACAGAAGTTTTCTAATATTCTGACATTGTGATTGACAATGGACGTGTTTCCGTGGTAGCCTAGTTTCTTTTATGGAATTCGAAGTATATGGCCCAATTTCAGACTTTTATTCGAAAATGATTCTGGTTGAAAGTTTGGTTCTAGACAAACAGCCTTCGCTGCCATAAATCAGTTCGCTATTATTTAAGTGGGAAGTCTTTTGTTTCGCTGCCATAAAAATATTATCTAGAATACTACAGATTGATGGTATGTTGGGCGAAGTGAAATTTAACGAAAGACAAGATAATCAATGTTTATGGTCCTGATGGAAGAAGTGGCCAGTTGTAGTTTGGTTTTACGACTGCTTTGTGGCGTTCACTGTGGGACACCAGTAGCAGTTGGTGTCAAATTAAAGCGGAAAGCTGTATAACTACGCTGGGTTATTTACAATTATCATCAATAGACTTTCGTCTAGTTTCAAGTCAAGTCCACTCTTCAATGAAGAAGACACGTTTTCACCTAGGACGTTTAATCCTGAAACTGTGTTCAACAAATTTTCAATTCTATATCAAATACTCATTGATGATCTGGTATCTGGATGAAACAAATACTGGATTGTTTATATCAGTCACATATCATAGCCTGTATAACATCCATACACGATTATTGTTTCTGAATTCATGGAACACTATTTGCTACTCAATGTGACGCAGCAATCCTATACATATACATTATACAATACAGGCTTATTCCTCGTTTTCCATTAACCATGCATATATTCGTTGGCATTGGCAAAATATAGCATATTGTCAGGTGATCGATAAACTTTTTTTGCTATTACAAATCATCACCTCCATGTTCTGTTTGAATTCTATCCTTTACTTTTGAGGAATTCTAATTCTGTTTATAGGAAACACTGTTGGATTGATAATGCCAGGTTTTCATATAGCAATAAAATACGATTTCTATTCTATTTGATGTCCTTCAGATTTAATTTTCATTAAATCATATTAACAGTCATTCATCAAGATATACCAATTTTCTATGGCGTCTTCAAAGAAGCAGAAGTTAAGAGTGCACATCATCAGCAGAGATTGAGTTCAAAATAACAACATTCGAAAAAGTCGGGTTTGGAATATTTTCCTTCTTATTGTTTACAACAACAAAAGTAACTGTCAGCTCAATGTTTTGTGAGCATAGAAATCGTCTGTTCATTTGTCAAAGTGACTGCAGCGTTCAGACGTACTGAACGCGCAGCATGTTTATGGTGCTGACTGACAGTCTTGCTCCCATTTCAACTAATAGAGTTGACCATTTTCTATTTTATTTCAAAGCATATGTATTCGTTTTATTGTTCCATAACTGAAGTCTGAATTAACGCTACTGTATTCATTCAAAGTTGAAAGTTTCTTCATAGTTGGTCCATTTTACCATTGAATTTTCCAGATTTCAGCGGATAGTATTGTATGTCGTTACAATATCAAGAGAATTTCTTGATATAGTCTATTCATTTTAGAGGTTGAATTACTTCACATTTGGTTTGAAAACCTCTGAGTGACCTATACAGAGGTGTGCACAAAAATCGGCCACAGCGTTAACTTCTGAATCATTCGAGAGAGAGAGAGGTGGGTAGCAACTGTATGATATTGTATATTTTTTTTAAGCAAAAAATTGTACTCCATATCTTCCGGTCTCACCAACTTTTGATTTTTAAATGGAACCCCCTGTATATTTTTCCATTTTCAGATTCAGGGTATAATTTTACATACACCATTAGTTTTTCCGGATCATTTTGTGTGAAACAGAAAGAACAACAAAATGAACTCCACTTCAATCTTTATTATTTTCAGTAGCATAGAAAAAGGGACAATAAAAAATTAATCACAACAAATACTCAAATTGAGCAATGCATTGCTGACACCTGCTACACTAAAAGTTGCGTTGTGTAACAATGCAAGCCTCTAATATTCGATGCCTAATTTTTTTGACATTTTGATCCGGAAAAACTACTGGTGCATGTAAAATGATAAACTGAATCTGAAAATGGAAAAATATACATATAAAATCAAAAGTTGGGGTCACTTCCGGTAAGATCGGAAGTGATAGAATACAATTTTTCTCTTCAAAAAATGAACAATATCATATATTTGCTACCCATCAAATTTCAAATTTCTATCTCGATTCAGAAGTTACAGCTCTGGACGATTCTTGTGCACACCTCTGTATAACAGCTTTTATATGTATTGAACTATGGTTTCGCTGAAAGCATTATTGAAATCGAATTGCAATTGAGTACTCAATTGCATGTAACATTCATCTAATTACGCCAGTTGGTCTATTACTCATCTCTAAATATCCGGCATTATAAGATTGTTCCTACTAGAATTCCGTGATCAGTGATTCTCATGATAAATACTCGTTAGCTATACTAGTTAGAAGAATTTACAGTTTTGATGACGATTCTTCTGACGAACATGCGCAGTTTGCTGCAATTGTCAGCGTTGCTCGTTATCTTATTTCAACTTAAAAACGTTTCGATCTCTCAACTGTTGAGTTCATTCGGGAGAACCGGTGAAACATTGTTTCTGGTGATTTTTGGTGTGGATTCAATGAGGAGTATGACTGATTAGATTGAAGCCGTCTTTATCAACTCAGAATCGTTCAATGTTCACACTCTGGCGAAAAACAACCTGTCGAAATTATCGCATTCGCATTCTAACAATCAGAAACAGTCACTGACGACTTCACAATTATTTACTGGAAATACCACTACTGATCATTCAACTTCATTAAACTTTATTTCACTGTTGTCAAATTAATATTGTAACTTCCCGTACTATAATGATTGCAACAGCTCGCAGGGTGTTTAACGTCGCCTCAGCAAATTAATCGCGAAAAAGTGACCCCAGATTAAACACATCCACCCTAGCAGCAGGCGACATTAATGACGTCGACACATATAATTGGTCTCATTTCACCGGATAGGCGTACGAGCGTCGCGTTTCGGATTTTGATAACGGCGCGTCGCGTCGCGTCGTGCGGTTTGCCAACTGCGCAAAACGTACAAGACGATGACGATGCCGACTTGTTTGGTACGGGAGAACGGAAAAATAAAACAAAGTGGGGACAGGCTGATGGGGAAACTCGTGGGGTGGCTTGCTAGCTTACTTACTCACGTTTCGTACAGTGCTGCTCATAATGATATAGTCTATTTATTATTTCAAGGAAGAGATTTGAGGCAGATTCGGTGATTATACCGGGTCCTAGGATCTCACCTCCCGTCTTCTATGGCCCAGTTAGAACTTTGTTATTTTGCAGTCTTCACTCGCTTCTAGAGGGCATATCAGGAACATATTTTTGAGTTCCTGTGCTAATCTAGATAATCCTAGAGTTTTATTGGAATCGGTTCAATGACAAATATAAAAACCACTACTCAAAAAAATCTTGGATTATATAATGAAATAAGCATTTCGAATGAAGTCTTGGAAGGTTTTTAACCGAATCCGATTGACAAACGTCATGATTTGATTGTAAATCTTTTCGAATTTCAAAGCACCATACATTTCCTTCGTCAAATTGAAGCTCCTGTATATCTTCATGTTATTCAAAAGCGAATATTTGGGTGCCGAATAAAGAGTACCCACTTTATCTGGGGAATTATGTATTCGAAATTTTTACGTATCTATCTTTTATTTAACATCAATACTTCGATGGACGTTGATTAGATATCCACTATAGGTTCTTTAATGGACGTGAGGGAATTTCACTTTGTATGGCCATTATACATATACAGGATGGTCTATAAGTGTGGAAGTAGAAATTATTAAACAAGAAAAAACAAGAAAATATTTGGAATAAAGTGACGATTTGATAATAATTATTGCCAAGACGAATACTGCCGCGAATATGTGTCAGTGATAAGTAAACTTATTTAGTAGGTACGGAGGTGATGGATTGCTGAAATATCTGAATAGAGTGAAACTTTCGTTTTATATATAGAGTATTTTTTGCATGAGCGTTATCACGAGATGATTTCAATCAGCAAAAACTCAGTTTTCTAATCGGAACACCCATTATATTATTTCACCATCTCATAAAACAATTCAATGCAATAGATTTGAACTGTTCTACTTTCAATATTCTTACGAACAGAAAAAAGTATGATTGGATGCAGACTTCCATACGTTAAAATAATATATTAGTTCATCACAATGATCACTTGCAATGCTCTAGTTATTATGTTCAAAACGGAATCGATGGATTTCACTTTTGTTGTGCTTTGAATTAATTTGACATCAGAGGAATTATTTATCAAACCATATATGGAATATAAGAATATTTTCAATGGTGGGAGGCTATGCAGTTTCGGAAATAATTCATTACTATATTAAATGACAGACTAGCTGGTGTTCACCTGACGAGTTGGTGGGTTAAGAATAGTGTAATGCCCCTTTTGATTGTAGGTAAATAATAATACACTAGCTTTTCTTATTACTCTTATGGATTCCTGTCTATATCACAGATTTATTATTCCCGAAACTGTATCAATAACAGAACAATGAAATCATTGAGGCGACAACCAATCATCCTGTTTGTGTCACCATGCATATACTCCAGTCGAGGATATGGTTCGTCTATACCCATCAGTCCACGTTAATTCGTGAGTCAGTAGAAATATTCACTCAATTCCTAATTGACCTGCAGGCCAACATGACCCACACAACACCTACACGAATTAATGCAGATATATCGTCCAGCTAACGTGTTCTCAATTGATAAATAGGTCTACACGTACACTGTGTGAGTCTAGGACGCGCCAACAAGAATTGATGGTTATTTTCAGCTATGGACATTCTCCATTAACGAATAAACACATGAATAATTCATGAATACGGTATGCTCAACGCTCATTGAAGAGAATTAGATAAATGGTGAATGAGCTGTTTGGAGTCTTTTGGATTGAGGAGGGCTATTCAGGATTTCAAGAGGCTGGTGATATGTAGAGTTATTGAATAATTAGTTCTTGAAGAATTGTTTTATTTTGTATCCATTATTTGTCACTATTAGGGTTTAAGAAGATCGAAAAAATGTAATTTTTTATCGTACTTATGCTGAAATTGGTCTTCCGAATAAATTACCTATTCGAACAACAAGTTGATAATGGAAACTTCGTTGCTTTAGATGAATAAAAGGTTATCCAAATCGAGGGCGCAATGAGGAGGGGGCAGGGGGCCTTCGCCCTCCCCAGGCTACCCAACGAACAAGCACAAACGTAAAAGAAAGGAAGCTGTGAGCTTTCCACATGTTGAACATATACTTTTTATTTCATTTCCAATATTTTTTCAGTTATTTTTTGGGACTTTTGTCTTTAATTTTTCTTGTGAATAAATCTTTAAAAAATAATGGCAATTTTCATTTCATTATACATCTCAGAACTTGGAAATGAGAGGTTGAATTTTTTCATTTCTCTATAGATCCCCCCCCCCCCCCCAGAAGCAACATGATAGCCATTAGTATGGTTTTAAACTTCTTTATATTTTTGATATAAAAAAAATTATTCTTGAGATTATCAGGAAATTTATTACGAATTATTATTATACGAGGTGATTTATTTCAGCTGGTTGATCCTTACATTCTTTCAAAATGGAATACCTTCAATATCTTTCTTTCTGTGTCTTCAAACCATTTTTGTCAATTTGAATTTTTCCCCAGAGTATACTTATGCATTCAAGAATGTATTAACTGATATTGCAGTTTCGAGAGAACATCCTTCAAATAAAAAAATACATATACTATATATATATATATAAGTATATATTTTTGAATGAACCATCAAGATCAAAATACGCATTATTTTGTATCAGGTTCCTCCATACCTATCTTCGAGAGATTGTATTATATTATAGCATATACATAATTTGCTATGGTGGGTGTAGAGAATGCTAATATATTTATTCGAAGTTGTTGTATATATACAGTCATTGATGCAAGAGTGTAATCTTCGAAAGTTATAAATCAAAATTACCCGAAAACTGTCAATTTCATCGCAAGTAGATCGCAAATGATTTGAAGACAAGGGAAATTCAGTTATATACAGGGTTTCTCATTAAAATATGTGAGGTTTACCCAGTAGAAACAAATCACGCTGAATAATTTTGGTTCAACAAGTAGATATTTATTTATTACAATCAGAAATATTCTAGAGAATATACCCTTTGAGTGCCATATGACAGTTGTATGAAACAATCTGGAGCTTGAGGCTGTTTTTTGATCAATCGAGAGTTTGAACACTCATTACAGAATTTATGTCACCTAAATTGAAATTATAGCATTTATTTATAGTTTTTTAATCAATGGTTACCTCGAATGAAGCAAATGGAATTAAACCAACAGAGATCTTCACTCTACGAAAACTTTTTCACAAGAAATAAGAATCGATATAAAAAATAAGCATGAGAACTGAAATGGTCAACTTTCGTTTAATTATTCTGAATGGAAACTCTCAACCCTTTACCCACCTAAGCTGACAGAATGATTTGTTGTTGATACTTATATGAATTTGAACATGGGAGACATAAATCATATGAAAATTCCAAAAATTTTTAACTATTCACTGGAAAAGTTTCGATGTACCTTTTATGAAACACATATTATCTGTCATCTATGAATTCATTGCATCATCAAACTTTGTTAACAAATCTTCGAAGAACTACTGGTCTAAGCTAACTGGAATATTTTCCGATAATATGTTGGTTACTCTGATAGGTATTTGAGTGTACTGTAATATTAAAGAATACCGGGATATCCTAATATAGTTTATAACATAATATTGCATATGAAATATGAGAAAGATGCCCTAATAATACGACAATCAAATAATTTCCCAATATAATCATTTAATATTCAATTCATTTGAGGATTATCTATTTGAAACGTCTCATTTCTCGAATGGTCGAATGACTTTATTTCTTGGAGATTAATTTATTTTCAATTCACCCCCTTAGGAGGCAGGCTGTTGTTTCAAGAAAATAGTGAATAAAAAATGTAATTATATTCATTTCGAAAGTTCCTTTGATTGCTAAAGAATGTATGTCATTATCAATTATCAATATTCTAATTAATGATGTACGTTGTTGTACATACTCACTTAGACTCCTCTGAAAAACTATCAAGTACGCCCCTGGCCTAAATGTAGGGTACCTGCATTTATTGAAATTGTCGTTTATGGGGAAAGTTTAACCCTTTCCTCACTACTGAAATAGTACTCCTTCTCCAGTCATAATTCCATCAACCCTTGAATAGCTATATGTCAACAAAATTAGCTTTTTAATCCTCTCTGATTACCATTTTTATGAATGTCGTAGTGAGATACCCTTACAAAATATTGAAATTTTTGTATTATTTCTTGGAAGGTATTCCTTTGAATCTTGTTATGGCGATATTGCTTTGAAAAGTCCCGACAGAAATTTATTATCTTAGCCTTTTCTGTCTTGACTCTACGAACTTTAGAACATAACCCTTCGAAAGCACGTCAACTAACGAAATATAACATCACGATGTAAAATTAAGTGGAAATGATTTCCATAGACATATAATATAATAGACTAAGTACTCGTCGCTTATCCCCTCTCCTCCGAGCGTGTTGCTATGGTAACCGTTGGTTACATTGATAAAATGAAACGAAACTAACCTGGGAGTATATCGAAGAATTTGGCACCGTTCGAAGTTATCATTTAATTCTTCAATTTTAGAGGACCCATAGGGTGGCCCATTAGTGTGTGGAAGTGAAATGACCCATTTGGAATAAGAATACAAAAAAATCGAATAACAGTTGTTATATTTGAGAAGATACACAATCCTGAAATATTTTCAGATATACAGGGTGTTCAGCCTAGGCGAGACAACATTGAGTTACTTTTTTACAAATGGGACACCCTGTATGTTCTTTCATTATCGAATTCAACGTTGAATTGTGCATCCAGTCTCATTTTCATAAAATGCTACGTTGTCAAACTAATCGAAAATTGGTGCACTATAAATGCTCTCAAACAAACGTCATCGGGGATAAGGAAGTGAATCCATAAGCTATGAAGGTCCAGAATAGAACATACATTCGAATTCCATCTAGAATGTGACCTTCAAAAATTAAAAGAGAACACCAATTACTACCTCTTTTCGCTTGGTTCCCACGATGTTCTCTGAACATTACAGGATGTCTCCTTTCGTGGAAAGTTCAATATAAAAAAAGAGTATCTTGTAGTAAATAAGTAATTTAATTTTTCCATCAGCGTAGAAGTTCAGATGTTCAATTACTGATTTTGATCTGGGTTGATGTGTTTTCAAAGTGATAAAGCACACTCCATTCAGAAATTGTAACCCCAGAGCCATCTAACATCTAGGCTAAGCTACCTAGTGAGAGCTACCTTGTTTGTATTCAGTTCATTTGGGACACCCTCGAGCTTTTAGTAAATGAATCTAAAGATGAAGGTTCAAGGTGAATATCATGAACGTCATTTTTCCTACGTTAACGTATCTCATTACTTTGATTACTTCAACTCTCTATTTATTGGGACATGAACGTTATAAGATACGAGACGATTTTAATCTTTCAATATTATTTCGAGACCTTGTCCTGTAATCAGTAATTGCCTTCACTAAGACTTTCCACGAAAATCTCCCACATTTCGTCGTCAGGAGTCTTTGTACCTCCAGATCGAACTTTGAAAGACGAAATAATGTCAACATTAGCAACGCTAATAAAACTATCACTGCCACTAAATACTCTTTCTTAGACCAACCGTTATACAAGAATAAGATATCGCTGTCCATCATCGGCGGAAAATGTCGATTGGTTCCGGACTTCTGAAAGTCACGCTCGAGATTCGACAGCAAAAGATGTTATGCATTTGTCCATCTACACAATACACCCTCTCAATGGTTAATGAGCGATGTGCCCTCGGGGACCATTACAGATAATCGGTCTTTGTAGCATGAATCGTGCTGTGTCACATTCGTAGATTCCTGGTAGGGCCGGCACAAAGGTGAGACAGACTTTTCGACGAATTCCTTTGGTTCTGTCCTTCGAATTGTTTGTCCACACGCTGGATATTCGCTTTGATCGAACGGATCTTACGTATTATCTATGTGATGTGGTTGAGACGTGGAGATCACATGTTGTTTGTCGATGGATTGGGGAGTTTGGCATTTTGACGTTTAACATGATTTCAAATCGATCAGGAATATTGAATCTTCAGTTCGACAGAATTGTTACCTACCCAAGGCTGACACATGTACGGAGAAAAGGATTTGATGTGTCAACAACTTATGTTTTGTCGTATTATTTTCGTTAGATTGATTGATCGAATCAATATTGTACAGTTCGTATACTTCTTGACACTTTTGTGGGATATTTTGATTGTTCAATTTGGAGAGGTGAATGTTTCACATGATGTCTCATTTCTTGTGACCATCCTTTTTCTATTTATTATACGGTTGATTTGAAACCAGAATTATGGAAAAAAAAATTCTTCGAATAAGAGTCTGAATCAGTCCTCTGGAATCAAACATGTCGCATATGTTTTATTACATCAATATGAATTCATTTGTTGAACCTACTTTGAAAATGTTGATTGATATCCTTCAATGTCGTGAAAAATTAACTTGAAAACTATCAGACATGAGAAGATATCTATACAGATGCGGATTCAAAGTCTCATATTCTTGTAAATCAATAATAATGATTACTTGAACTTTCACAAACGTTTTTATAATTGGAGGGTTTTGTCATCAACTCTCGAAAACGATTCAGAATTATAGAAAAATCACTCCGTCATCAAATATGGAAAACGAAGGTACAAAATGAAGAAAGAAGCAAAAAAGTTTGCTTATCTCAAAAAAAGGTTGGATTGAGATACAGGGTGATTCACTTAACTGAATCACTAGGGTGAACTAACAGAGATATCAACTTGAAATTTTGGTGGCAACTACAGCTCAATGGGAGTTATTTTTCCAACATATTCTCAATAATCTTGGATCTTGCTACTATATCGTGATTTGTTTTTGAAATATCTAATTATTGTCGAAAAACATTTGTATCACCCCTAATTCAATATTCGTACGCATTAATGAAAGAGTATCCTATTAGGTACTCCAAACAGTGTTCCAAAATATTCAACAGGGTGTTTCAAACGAACATAACTTCATTATTTCAAATTATGGAATTTCACACTATTTGACGCAAAATGTAATTTCCCATCGATTCGTATGAGGATACCATGTTGCTAGAATGGATATTCACGTAGATGTTACCAAAAATGTAGAAATACGCTTATTCGTTCCATATGTATTTTCACAAGTGTGCTTTGGATGGTTCTAAATTTCTACGTTAAAAATGGAACGGTTAAATTAAATCAACAAAAATTGTTATCAGAAATAGTTATATGGAAAATCGATGTACGTCACGAAAAGAAATGTATCTGAAAAACAGCGATTTCAAGAATCGATCAATATCTGAAAATGACATTTGACTAGTGTCTTTTCATTCCTATACAATCCTATATTCTAGTTACTTACATCTGTCTAGGAGATCTCGAACCAATTATTGTACCATTGTGAATGGACAGGTGAAACGAGAGCATGTCGTACAGTATCATGAAAACCACTGACTTCAGTTGTATATATCGTAAACGGACTATTTAGTTTTCTATTGTCAGTATCTATAAAACGTGTAAACGTGTACCTACCTACTTATATAATATTGAAAAGTACATGAGAGAATTAGCTTCTTCACATATTCTGAAGAAGTCATAAATACATTGGAAACTTTGTGAGAAATATTAATTTCTATAGACGTTAAAAGAGCCAGTGCATAAAATGAGTTTGTTGAGTTTTATGTAGCTGTCCGCAGGATAATTTACTGTGCTCAATAAAAGTCCTTTCAGTACATTTATAACATTTATTAAATATCTCACAGTTGCATCTGTTGGCACATAAATTAACTTTAACATCTTGTAAAATTAGACTCAGTTGTAATGTGTCAAAATGAATGAATTTGAAAGGTCTTCAATGTCCGACAAGTTGCATGGTACTTTTTCTGTGATTTGACATACCTACATGGAAATAACGGAGTTTGAACCAACACTAAACACCAGATAGATTTTTATTTAATTATACCGAAGATTTTGGGGAGGGTAGAGTACGTATGACCAGGAGGATAGGGTGGTTGAAAAGTTGCTAAAAAAAATTTGATTAATGGACGACCGTGCCTTCTAGGAATCAGGAACAGGTAGTTTGTTGTATACAATACTAATTTCAAAATAGGCGAAGAACACTTCTGTATGTGCTCGTTGAATAACAACCATAACTAGAAATATCCAGAACTAATTGCAATTTCTCACTGATGATGGACGTAAATATTTTATTTTTTCACGTTTGTCTGTCGACAGAAGGGCATCAGTGGTACTGATATTTTTATTTCCGTTACTAATTGTCAATTTTTCTTCGTCGTATAACAAATCAGAAGTACTAAAGGGGGAAGATTTATTCTACAACAAAATATGAAAGACAAGTTTATTGCTAAAATCACCCTTTCAGCTTATAGAGTAAGCTTCCATTCACACAACCATATGTTCATTCGAGTGACATCGAAAGTTAAGCTCATCCACATTTATATACTGAGTGTGTTACGATCGATGACAAGATGTTTGAGATTTTTGCTGAAAAGTGATTACATCGCATCGCAAAACATTGTCAAATGACGTTTTTGAAATCCCAATTGATTCAGTAATATATTTCATTATAACAATTTCGTAATTTTTTGTTTGCATGGTTTTTGAACAATATTCGTCAAAATTGACAGATTTCGTTCAGGAAATCATTTTAGAATTCTAGTTGTTTTTGTGCATTTTTATGCTTTTTTATGCTAATAACATCACCCATAGTGATTTTTCTATTTTTCACGCCATCAGAAATCAGATTTCAATGAACAAAATCTCATAGATTTTCTAAAAATACCTGTTATTCTGATATGAGAATTAACGATTGGAAATTAGAGTGCTGTGTAACTGTGTATGAGGACTGTCACAGTATAAGAATGAGAATAAGAATATTTATTTCACCAAGTTACAATATTATATTTTTGGCAGGTCAGGTACAAGAGACATGTTATTTACTTGATTAAAATAATGTACATTAAAATAGGTAACAAAGACATCTACACAGAAATCTAGCAATAAGACAAACTAAAAACATTCCATATAGCAGAGCAGGTACAGGAAATTCTATGTTACAATAAAAAAGCACATCAAAATGGTAATATAGGTACAAGAAACGTGGCAATGAGACAAATTGAAAGGGCGTCCTCAAGTATTCGTCGATAGAATAAAAACAGTATTTTTGATGCATGAAAAGATTCATCAAATTTTGTATAAAAAAATCTTGTGAAAGATGAAAATCAAGAACCAATAACTTGGTTATTCGTTTTTTTCATAAAAACTTTAAGGTTTAATGAGAAAAGTGTACATTCAGAAGTTGTATATCCTTTTTCATTCATAAATTCCATTTCCGATCTCAAATCGCCAGTAAATTATTTTTCCTTTTATCCCTTCCTTTTTCGATTGGTTTCATTCCGCTATCAGTTTCAAATATTGCTTATCACTTTTGAAGGCTTCAGTCTGGTCTATATCAAAATTCAATTCAAAATAATCAACTTCAACAGTGACGATTTTTCAGTTAGTATATTGTGGTTAGATTCTTGGAGAGAAAAAAACTGGAGCACCACAACTACAATTGCTGTTATCTCCATTGTCATTCTCGACCAGTTATTGTTGTGGTCCTGAAGCTATTTATTTTCTGATAAATAATTGCAAATCTATCTGGTTACACTCGAGAGGGATTAGTGAATCACAGCATCCACTGTAAGAGATTATTTAGCGTGCATTTTTTATACAGCAAATTGGCAGGGTAGCACTGTTATTTTGCCGGTCGATCCTATTTCTAATCCCTATTTGCTCCGTCAACCCTCTATTTTCAATAATAGTCATGTTCATCTCGTCATTACCTCGCGTTATTTTCGTTTCCAGCAGGACAATACCAATTCGCACACAAGAGGAAACAGACGTCGTTACTGTACGTAACGACCCTCCTTTGTCCAGTCACGTGGCTGGTATATTGTTACTCATTTGTTTCAAATTTCCAGCGGCGACTATGCACTAGCTCAATGTGCACACGAGCTCACTGTGATGCTGATTCCGGAATAATGAGGGATGTTATGGACTTACGTCACGATTATTCGAAGATGTGAAAGCTGAAAAAAACACACGTAAACACTTCATCAACATCCATAAAAGAATAGAAGTATACATGCAAATTATTATATTGGAACTGTGAAGAGCTGAAATTGGCGTGGAAATCTCAACCATCACCAAATAGAACAGTTACTGTTATTTCAGAAGAATGCAAGATCACAAGTAGTCGAATTCATAAGTTATTTAAATAATTTAGTTCCATTACAACATAGTTGTGTACCTACTATGTATTGAGTTCGAGAATAAGTATGCTTTGTATGAATAATTTATTTTTTTTTAATACAAGAATTTATGGAAATGACCCAAAAATCTGTATCTATATTTTCGATATTGAACCACAAATTCTGAAACTAGTTTTGTTCACATTTGGTCAGCCGACACGTATAGATTTGGTTGTATTTTTTGTATTTTGTATTTCGAAACAAACCACTTGGTTTTGAATGATTATATTAGGTATTTTTGTTTGGAAATTTTTTGGAAATTAGTCAAAGTCTTCGAACCTACAATTCCAATATGACTAAGGTTGTCAGACCAACCTAATAGCCGGCCAGACCAGTTAGTTGGCCGGAGATTTGGAGAAGATTTTGTGTTTCAGTATTGATAAGTACGACAATTGCTTTTATGTTAAATCGAGCTTTTTCATTTTTATCGCGAATCTAATTAAATTGTGATGAAATAATAAATGATATAGAATACCAAGTCAGTCTTAAGTCCCGGTTTATTTTGCCCGGACAAGTAATCAAAGAGCCAACCTATGCCAGGCTTTACTCGGACGCCTGGCAATTTTACAAACGACGAAGTTTTTTTGTCTTTCCAATTTTCTAACCGAAAAGTAATGTTAATTGCTTTATTGCTTCCCTTGAACTGATTCCACCACTCCCACAGGTCTCCAAGCCAGACACAATACGACGGTAAAAATTTAAGAGTCGGCCTTTGATGGACAGTGGTGGTAGGTTTAATTAACGGTTCAAACATGTCAACTATTCATACAACCGCAGAGACCGTATACATCGAGAGAAGAAATTATTCAGTTCCAGTTTAGTAGTATGCGAATACCAGAGCTGAATTGTCGAAGAAATTCGGTTATCGTTTGGCCTAAATTGGTAGTTGTCTTTCACAAAAATGATTTCTTTTGCTAATGTCGACGCAAATGTTCAATAATTAAATAAATAAATGATTCAATTTGATCTGGTCAAATACCTATCCTATGTAAAATCATCGTACATTTTTTTTTTAATTTTTCCACTAACAAATGATTTCCATTTTCCACATGGTACGTACTATCCTCATGTGTAAGGTCGTTCGATATCCTTTCTTCAAATTATTCTATCAATACTCTCATTTTCATGCAGGCTATTATTTTCGTTCTCATTTTCCTGAATTCTCTCCAACCCTGTACACTACACCAACAAGAATTGATACTGTAATTGTCAAACATGATTTCAGATGTTGGTTTCAAAGGTAATCCATACATAATTAGAGCTTCCCAGAGTACTTACAGAACGCGAAAATTGACAATGACAATTAATGTTGCCTTTCATAATCGTGTGTTTTTATCTTATAGTTTTCTCCCTGATCACTATCTACCAAAATTAGACTAAAATGTTGAAGTGTTACTGTTCTTCAAAAAAAGTGACGCTCTGTATGGGGGGCTACGTTTAATACCCCTCTACTTCTTATCAATCAATATGTTACACATGATGCATGCATGTCACTGGTTTCAGCTTGAAAGTATTCGAAAGTTTGAGTGTTTTGACACAGTAGCCATGTGTTCTCTGTTAGGACGCCGCCAATCTTTTCATGTTCACCGAAATAGCGCCAACTATGTAAACTATACCAACACGAATCTATACACACATATTAGTAACCTAATATATCTCTGCTTTAACAAGATACCAACTTTTCTGTCACGGCAAAGTTTTTTGATAAGTCGGAAACATCACAAACGGAATGGGAGGTTTATTATGTGTGGGGTCTCGAGATGTGGAATTTTTGTTTTTAGGCCAGGAACCAAACAGTTCCATGGGTGTTCCAACGGGTATGTACAAGGGAAATTCATTACTATAAAGTCATCTTTCAACATCTTTCAAAAATGATAATCATTTGGTAGACAAGGGAAGTACTCCTATTTAGTACCAAAACCAAAATCAGAAATACGACTCTCAAGATATTTGATTATCAACGCCTGACTGCTGCAAAGACTCAATATTTCTTTACCTTCGTTTCAGTGGTCTACTGAGCAATTATTCAGCTCAGCAATATCTGTTCTAAACTAACTGAAATCTTTACTAATCTTATATTAAATAATAATAAACACAAATTACAATAATATCGGTCTGGTATTTGTATCCAAAGCACTCAAAAGTGTTAAAGTTAATATTTGATCTCTATATAAACGATCTTCATGGTCTATTGTTTTTTCAATCGACCTGTTGAATCAAAGGTATAGTTTTCTATATCATGTGATTGAGGTGTTATCCAATAACAATTTATATTGGTTGGAGCTGTACTTTTGTTACGCTACTGACTTTTCTCTGGATGAGATTTGATGATTTATAGCATGAAATTTTCACAAACAAGGCACCTCTTATGATGGGTTATGGAATATGCATATTTTTCACATTGACCTCCAACGTTGTTGAACATGTTGAGAGTGTTAAGTGGTTCACTGGTTCACGAAATTCCTTTCAGGAAGAATGCATCTACATCACAGGGACTGATATTTTTGGAAGGAGGAATGAATACGAAAATTCATCATTATATTTATTTGTAGGTTTACTTTAACTATCAATAATTAATATTATAATTCAGAAAACGGCGATATTATGATATTGATCGAAGTACTCATTTAAAGAAATTGTGCGATCAGAATTGAGTGATTATCTTTAAATTTTCGATGCAATGATGTAAATTTTACCATTTATCTCGTACTCAATTGATGGGTTCGAAATCAGCGATACCGATTCAATTGATGTATTTTTTTATTTATTCTGGTCATTCAGTTAGGCCAGTTTATTTCTTTCATTCAGTTTATCCGGTTTATTTGTTTCATTCGGTTGGTTTTACGAGGTCCCACAATTTTTTCACTTCATTCCTTTATCTGGTTCATTGACTATATTTAACCCATTCAGTTCATTCAGTTCTTGTTATGAAACACATGGTACAAATTTTTACTACAATTCTTATTCATAACAAATCGGCAAAGCGAGATTTTGACTCTGTTAGTGGGTCAACGATCTTTGTCACGTCAATGAAACAAACACCGCAGATGAAATAACAATAAGTAACTAAGCACCAAGATCAATCAGATGAACCCTCTCGAACGAGCGTATTTATTTACTTAGGATAGTTTCATAGTTTTCTATACTGTTACGTACAATCTCAGCTGTTGTAGTGTGCCATCAAAAAATAAGAGGAAAAGGGAAATATTGATATTACTAGCTGATTCGCTTTTTAGTGGTGCATTGGTTTATTACTGTGCTTCTCAAAAGCCCCCTTCCCCCCTCGTCTTATCTTTGAAACGATTATACATAAACAAGTGAAACTCGGAAACTGAATATTAAAGGTTGTAAACTGCCCTACTAGGAATGATAGATGACGAAATCGTCAAAGATGACGTCACAAGGCCAATGTGACCAATAATTTTAAATGGAACCTTACGGCAAGCGACACCTCTTTCGAAAGGTATCGAAAAAACCTATTCAATGGTATTAATTTTGTTTGTGTTTATGGCAGTTTCAATGGCTTATTAGTAAACATTGAAATTTTGATTCCATTCAGTATGATATTAGTTACAGCTCGAAGTGACCTCCATCTACTTCCTGACAGTAAAACATCCTATTTTTAAACTCTTCTCGTACTTTTGCAAATGTGTCTGCCTCACATTCTGCAACAATACGTTGTTTTAGAACGTCAATAGCGAGTTGCCAAAACTGCCATAAACACAAACAAAATCAGAATCATTGAATAGGATTTTTCGATACCTTTCAAAAGAAGTGTCGCTTGATGTAGGGTTCCATTTAAAATTATTGGTCACAATGCCTCGTGACGTCATCTTTGACGATTTCGTCATCTATCATCCCTAGTAGGGCAATTTACAACCTTTAATATTCAGTTTCCAAATTTCACTTGTTTATGTATAATCGTTCCAAAGATAAGAGAGGGGAGGGGACTTTTGAGAAGCACTGTATATTTCCTCCTGATAGACCTGGTAGAAGACATATGGACTCCTGAAGGCTGTCGATGAGAATTGACCCCTTCAAAACAGAGATATTTGAAATAGATTCAGTTTTCTTTAGTGAAAGTCAGGTATGCACCAAGTTCAGTTTTTTGATGTATTTTTTTTTCTACAAACCGTATGATGCATTTGATTCTTGTTCTATTTTTTCCTTCAGTTTAGTCTATTTCATTGCTCTTTCAAGACACTCCTCATAAGTTGGGAACCTGTTAGAAATCACTACAATTTGCTAATTATTCAAATTGAAAACTTCTGAATGGATCTTTGCTGTAGCTTGACAAACTCTTTGTTACAGAGAAAGCCAAAAAGAAACTCATTTTATTATCATTCAACAGGAATACTTATTTGTCATCTGAAAATTCCATCCTTAATAAGTTTAATGGAAATTTGTCATCCTACTTTTTGCAGGTTCCATCTGAATTCTGAATATTTTCAAAATATTCCTGTAGACACCATGTTGAAACTTATTCATTCTTCAGCTGAGGTGGACCGGATCAGGGTATATACACTGTGTCCGTAAAGTATGGAACAAATTCATTTTTAGCTAAACAGGTCATTCTAAGAAATAATCCTGAAACATGTCGATTTTTGATTTTAATTTACCGTATTTTAGGGGTATACAGGGTGAATTACGTTCGAGTAATGACGTCACCGTAATTTTTTTTTAATGGAACACCCCCATTTTGTCTCAATATTCGGATTACTCTAGCTGAGCTGATTCCAAAAATGTGTCACATGTTGATTCCAATGTTGATTTCATATTCTGTCTGCTAGACCACAAGTACCAAACATGTTTGGAAACAGCTCATTTTTATTACTCTAAACATGTAGCAAACTACGGGAGGTTACATTTAAACCAATTGCCACCAGATAATAAGTATTTTTGATAATATTGTTAATTTTCCTAATAAAGAATGTTACGCTTTACTTTATGAGCACACACAGAACTATTGTATTTTTGTCCACCCTGTACCAATTGGAATCAACATGTGATACATTTTTGAAATCAGCTCAGCTTGAGTAATCCGAATATTGAGACAAAATGGGGGTGTTCCATTAAAAAAAAATGACGGTGACGTAATTCACCTTGTATATCACATTATTATTTTAAAATACGGTAAATTAAAATCAAAAATCGACGTGTTTCAGGATTATTTCTTAAAATGACCTGTTTAGCTGAAAATGAATTTGTTCCATACATTACGGACACAGTGTATAATTATTATAATTAGGAAACGAATAATAACAATTTCTACTCCATTTTCTAATTGATACAATTCCGGTTAGTTGGAAGCGAAGAAAATGTCAGTTCGAGCCATTGTTCTTCTTGACGCGACGTGACGTGAAAATAATATCGATAATGCAATAACTCCTCACCAATTTGTTCGAGCACGTATTGTCTGGAATATGACGAGTCATTCAGCGGCCAGATATCCGCTGAAACCCGCTATAAACCCCCTCATTAGTTGGCGTGAAACCGTTCTGTGTTCTGTGGCCGCGCCACGAACCTCTGACTCGATAATATCGTACGGAGGTGTTGTAAACCATCAGCAAACCTGTAATTATACGGCTGAGCCGACCGGACCCGGCATGCTTGTTGCATTGTGAGGTGGAATTAATTTATATCTAAAACAAACGGTGTCGAAATGCCACGATCCTCATTTATCTTCATTGTTTTGCCTACTTCAACTCCGATATTGCTCGAGGCGTATGTTTCTATGCTGCTTCAGTTTTCCTTTTGCTTTGCTTCCGTCAAGCCACTTCTGTATCAAACAGAATCAATAAATAACTCTTCAATAGTCAAATACATTGAGATGATAAATAAGGTTCATTTATTTTGTGAATACACCTCATAATATTAACGAATTTGAAAATCAAGCTTTTGTTTTTATGTATGAATTCAAATACTTCGTTCACTGCATAAATGGAACAGAATATGATACATAATTAATCAATATGACAAACATCGAATACCAATGAATGAGTAACTATTTCATAATCAGAGCTCTGTTGAGGTGATCAATTCTTACATTGAACCAATCCTGGGATGGATTATTGCAGTCATTCAAGTTCCATTTATACATTTTATGTGCTGTTTTATTATCGGAATATTTCGGTATCTCCCCTTGATACAGGGTGGCTCATAGAACTATAATGCTTACAAGATCTCAAACATGGAATTAGGGTCCACTAACACATTACATGATGAGATAATACCTAATAATTACGCATGAAAGTGTCGATTTTTCCATTGGAAAAATCATATCGAGTATACAGTTCTCACATTATTCTGAAAATTCCTCGGAATTGCAGACGTTCAAATTGTGTGCAATAATAAATATTTTTCTGGAAACGTTCTCATATACCGTGTGTAACAGTATTATGGTATAGTCCACTTTCCTCCTTTAGTTTTCACACATGATAAACAACAACATTTGACATCCAAATGATTTTTTTCCGGTTTCGCCGAAAGTACCTGTTACTTTCGATTTATAAACGGGATATCCTGTATTTACATTTTCGGATTCTGTACAATTCTGAATTTAACGAATTTAATTTATTTTTTTTTTTAATTTTCCATATAAATCGGAACCATCATGGTACACTTGAAAAATTAAAAAAATATTCAGAAAACTATTGACATCCAAAATGTTACTTTCTTGGTATCGTTGAATTCAGAAAATCGTACAGAATCCGACTATATAATAAAATACAGGGTGCCCCATTTGAAAATCGAAAGTAACAGGTACTTCCGGCGAAACTGAAAGTGGGAAAAATCATTCGGATGTCAAAAGCTCTTTATTATGTATATTGGATACCCCAAATTTGTTTTTTTTTTACCAAAGATAAACGAGAAAACTGGAGTAAAACATGAATCTGTTACATCCGGTATTTTGAAGTATACTTCATATTTTGGATTTATATAATTATAACATTAGTTGAATTGATTACCAGAAATATTGGTGATTACATCGAGAAATAAGATATTTACCATTGTAATAAATGTTCAAAAGACTGAGTACTCTTCGTCTACTGAATCTGTGGTGATTTTTGCATGGAAAACTGAGAATAATGGAATAACGAACAATTGGAGAAATTGTTCGTAGAAGACTCGTATCAGTGTCGAAAGGAATTGACAATATTATTATTCTTAGTGACTTTAAAATTATCCTCTGTATCAATTTGTTATCTATCCCACCTGGTACACGTATTTCTCTATGATGTTTCCCGTGTAATAATAATGAACAATGACTTTGTTCTTCGAGTGCTCGGAATTCGAGCTGTTCCTCTTCATCGCTGCAGATCCAGCGAAGTTACTGAAAATAAAGATCGCTTTTTAGCGACTAAGCAATATCGCTGCTCGTGATGCCTGCCAGCCCCTCTTGAAAATATCGAAGTCGAATTGTTCGGGATGGTTGATGCACGAGGGTGATGCCATACTTGCCGACCAGATATTTCCTTTGTCTGGTCACGTACATGTATCTTATTCAATCGAATGACGGAAACAATGTCCAAATATAAAACAACGAGCACGTGCCTCTCTTTAAATGAACATTGGAGATGCACGCCCCATTATCTCGACCGACAAAAAAGAATAACACTCGATGCGCTGGGTGTAGCGAAAATACGTGTTTGACGTTGAGAAATATGTGGGGTCGGTTGGGGAGATTGGAGATGCATACGTTTCGATTTTGTACTGAGTATACGATAATCTCTCACATCTCAATCCATCATATCTCATAAATGATAGTTGATAAGGATAGTGTAGAGTTGGTGAGTTTTATATCCGGACATGATCATCGATTGTAGTGTGCCGCAAGGATTGATCTCTAGTTATCTATGGTTAAGAATGATTGTGATGATTTCTGTATCTGCACAGACGAAATTTTTTATATTTGCGCCGATCCATGATATCAAAATATTTCGGCATATACAGGGTGTTTATCCTAGGTGAGAAAACATTTTCAAATGAAACAGTGTGTATATTTTTTATCGTTTTGTAGAACAATATCATGCCTTCAAATCAGTCCTTATAGTGTACTTCTTACAGAGAATTGTTTTTTTCTTTAGTTTACGATTAGAAAATTCTAATGTTTTCAACAAGGTTGAATACCCTGTATATCTCAAAATGATTTGAGAACAACTTTTATTTGAAACAGTTTTAATTTTTTTTATTCCTAAGTGAGTTATTCTACTTCCACACACTATTGGTATACACCCTGTATAAAGGGCAGTATATTCCGAGATTGTTAACATATTATCGTTGTTGCCTTGTTACCTGTGGATATCAATACAGGTATTGTTATCAGATATATAAGCTTTATTTATTGATAGAAAATGGGAGGAAACATCTATGGTATGGATAGGAATCTATATGAGTAACATAGAAGGTAATTATATTATACTACATGCGCAACGCTATTTTCCTTTTGCTGTTATCCTACCAACGCATCACAGCTATAGTTACAGAGCTTATCGAAATACCTTCTTCGAGCTCCAGGAAAAATTGTGATGCTGTCTCAATATTTCTTTCCCACATTCTCATTGAATCACAGTACCAAAAATCATAATTATATATTTCCGATACTCTCTTAATGTACTGTGAATTTAATTAGGAAAAAAAATGTATGGTCCGTATTTTTGTCAGGTTTCAACAGTTTTGTGATTTAAATAAATATAAACTACTTCAGGAATTACATAGGATGATTTTTCAGCAGAAATAACTTGAAAAATAAATGAAACAGATAAATAATTACTTTGAATTGAGTTGTGTCAGAGTTGAAATGATGATGTTCTCTCCTGATCGTATTTCGGTATATGTTTTTTACTATTATAAGCTTCCATAAACGAATAAATAAACCTACCGAATCAGGTATTTTAAATGAATGATCACGAGAGTTGACAGTTTAGTCGGTCGGCATCTTTTGAGTAATTTTCCCGACGACCGAAGGAAAAGAGCCACAATGAGGACGAGGGGTGTGCCCGTATTTATGTTGATGGCAGATATTTCTCCGGCGATGAGAGTTCTCTATTGACCGAATTTGACTGCTCAGTTTCCAAACAAAGCTCAAAACTCCCCGACAAAAAAGCCGAAAACATAAATAAGCGTTCCCAGGCCGACTTCAACCGAACAGATATTATTGTAAATACCGCGATTATAATAACACAGATGTTTATGATGACCCGGCATTCTGATTATAATATTGTAAGATGTCTTATTCCGTTGCTGGAAGGCCGACCATCTGAATAAATTTTGGATGAACGATTGTATCAGGCCGACCGTAAAAGAAATGTTGAACCCCTCTTTAGCATATACTCGAAATGAAATTGAGTATTTTATGGATAAATTTTGACAATGTCTGAAAATGAGGCTAATTTTAATCAACATAAACATTTTGTTTCATCTCAACAATAATTACAGGTGATTCTCGGAGCGATCGAATATTACTCCAATGAGGGTCAACAAAGAGATAACTTTGGCTATTTATTTGGTTTGTTGTTGTGGATATGCAGCACTTGGTGTCCCAAATTATTTTCTCCCAGTCCTCACTATATAATTACGATAATAAACGATGAATTATCATTATTGAGTTGTCTTCCATGGGCTTTCACTGCGAAAGATCACAACTTTGTATTCGCTCCAATTATCTGAAGAAACAAGTTCTTTCAATCGTCCATGTGACTCCATTGTAATGTGGAATTTCATTTCATGTGTTTGAATAGAATGAAATGAAATGAAGGAATCGATGTCATGATATGATGATTTTGTTTTGGATATTATCAATAATTGTGGAATTTATCCCAATAACAAAGTGCTCTCATGATGGAATATCGGTAGAAAATGGTAAGAGCATATGTCCACGCAGATTTACAAACCATTATTTGAATTTTGTCCTCATGTTAAGAACATTGGAATGTATACACGAAGAATGGTGGTTGTCCGTAATTTATGTGTTTTTTTCCTGAAGGATTGGTTACCAAAGCAAGTGCTCCAAAACCCGACAAGGGATACTATGTCAAAGACGCAACTTCCAGATCAACTATACTCTGACAGTTATGTGGAAACGGAGGGCATAATTTAGGTCGCCTTCTGAAAGGCGTTCTGTGTGATCGGTGCCGTCTGTCCCAACAGAACAATTGATAATCGTTCATCTGCGTGACCAATGTAACATGTCAACGGAAATAGGAATAAATGACTTTATTTGTTGGGAAACACTTTGAATGCGCCGACTTTTACCTAAACCAGTAAGTCCCCTGCTTACTGGATCGACACATTTCGAAAAGGTTGTTTACGAAAAACAAACTGGTCGGTGCCCGAAGATGCATGTTCACTGCTCAGAGTTATAATTAGTGATGACATATTTCATGCCAAAATCATTGTGTTGAAGCGAGTACTGACAGTTCATATTTATTCCTAGAATCTTTCTGCAACGACTTTATGAAATCTCTATTAAGTTGTCTGGTCCAAACTGAAATTATATCATACCAATGAATGAATATAGTTTGTGAAAAATAAGAAACATGCTTCAATGACATGAACTTGAATTCATTAACGAAAACATTTCTATTGTAAAAAAATGTGGGGAACTCTTTGAAAACTGATCCTTGCAGCACCCGATATTTTTTTTTTTCTCAATAAATTTAATTCTATATTTATGATTATATTTGGCTTTTTATTTAATTTTCGAAACATGCTGCTTAGTTTCCACAAACTATATTTATTTTTGATTTTTTAGTTTTATTTTTTCGACGATGGACGGGATTTGAACTCACGCCCGAAGAGTCCGATGTTTCGTGTTGACTAAATCTTGCGCTGAGTACCGATAATTTATTTTCCTAAAACGTTGAGAGACATGAATATGCAGGAGAACAATATATCTATTTGTATAATGAAATTTGTTTCAGTAATATCAAGTTTGATTGAAGCATATTTTTACGAAGGAACTGCCATGAGGAATACACTTGAATTGAGAGAGAAAATATGAACAAATATGCCAAACTGTTCCATTCTATTATTATTTAAAAAAATTGTTAATGCAATTCAACCGACACTTATTGGAAGTTTTATCCAGGAATTTGATTCATCGTAAAAACTTTCTGGTAAAATTATATTTGAGATATTGACCTTAATTTGATTAAAACCGAAAATTCCAGTTATGAAATTTCACGAGTCATCAGAAAACCTGAACATACTTTCTAATTTATTTAATCCATCTATATAAATCAGTATTTCTGTCATCTCATTTTGTTTTGTTTCGTATCTCGCTTTATTTGCTGAATGAATACTTCTCAATAGGGTGATGGTCAACATAGAATATTCATGTCAGAATGATTACTGGATAGAATGTTATGTTCAATTCAAACTTGTTAGTCCATTCGTTTTCATACTGATCAAGTTTAATTTTCAACCGTGAAGAAATCGTATGATATTATGAGAGTTCACGTAATTTTCCCACCAAAAAAGTTATGCGTTCAGAACTGTTAACGATAATATTTCTGACATTCTGACTGGTGTAAGTTCTCATATCAAGACATCAATGCGATTCGCTTCCGACAAAAAATTCAACAGAAACAAATCCATCCGATTGAAGGATGGCATGTTTGATTACTCTTTCTCAAAAGAGCCGATTAAGTCTTTTATCTTTGATAAACAAACACGGAGAGATGCAAGCAAAGTCGGATTATTTTGTCGACGATGTAAACACTTTCGGGAACTAAGAAGCTTCAAAGAACGGCTACTACTATCAATAAATATTTTAATTTCTTTGAAAACTATAACTAGAACATCGAATGTTGCAGTAACGAAATGGATTTCCTGCTCACCTTTACTGGAATTACAAAAAACTTGCCATGCCATTGAATACTCTGATTATTTTTCTTGCAATATTACGGTTATTGACTTAAAGAAATGTTAAATTCAGTTCTTGGACACTTTCCAATCACCATCATCACTCGAATAAATAATGTTCGACTGAATACAAGGTGGTACCCATGCGGGAGGTGTAAAATCATTAGATACTTCCTTTCTCTCGAACAGAAACTAAATGTTGAGTTTTGAAAACGATCTCAGAAGTTCTTACCATAGAGAAATTAAGGGTACATAAAAAGTATATTGCGTACAGGAAATAATGATTTTGGTATCCCTTGAATAAACTTCTTGCCGCAATTCTCATAAATCGAAATTTATATAAGCAATAAGTTTGCTCGATTGATTCACCAGGGGTGAGTTTTATCCTGTTCTATAGGCACCACCGACATTGCTTTCTTCAGATTCAATTAGCTGCATATTCCATATCCACAGGCTACCCCAAGAATCAACAAGTCGCACTAGTTGCGAATCGAAAGAGATTTCCGTCTAAATTCATTCATATCGAAAAAAAAACGAGTGTCGTGGGAATAGAACATATCCCGACAACACCGATAAACAAGGGTGCAGTTGTGCCAACACGCTGAGCCAAACAACATGCATGTGGGCCGATATACTAGGCCGTTTAGTACGGGAGATATCGGACATACGAAAGTATAAGTAATATATGATTTCATAACGGCTGAAAATGAAAAAACAATTCAGCCAATTTATTCATTCGAGAACAATGATTGTGACAGATTATTTGTCAACTCTGGGTACAGAAATGACTAAAAAACCAATTATAAATTCACTCACTGTTTCAATATCATAAAATTCAACTTAAACCAAATACTTTTATCTTTGGTATTGTGACAATATAAGCGTAAAAATGGCTTTCTGAATATTGAGAATGTAAATAACATTATTTGATATTCGAACATATTCATCAATATTGTTCAAACAATGAGAATTCATGGAATAAGAAGAATTCAACAATTTTAAATGAAGATAACTTAACCAATTGAAGTATTTGACATAAAATGTCCAAAATTTCGAACTGAGGTTTCTGTAATGATATGGAGAGTGTCATTTCAAATGGTAGTCATAATTGTGGAAATATTTTACTCAAATCTTTCCATCGATTCTGATATTTCGACAAATATTCAAAATTTTAGTTCATATTTCCGATCGTGTCAATTCTTCGTAGGACGCCCTGTATATACATACACAAAAAAATGAATATAGGATAGACTAAAGTAAAGAGTTGTAATGAAATTTATCTGGGAAGATGATATGTTGATCATGAGATGGTAAGTCGGACAAGCGTGAAGAAATATCATTTCCTAGCCTTTCGAACGAGTTCAAGATACCTCTTCTATTTATTTCGCAATTGATTCTATAATTTCTGCACTTCCTTTAATATCCCAACTGCATGCATCTGCTTTGCCTTGTCGACCAATATCGAGATCTACAGGTTTCTCATGTCTTCAATGTCATCTCTCGCTATCATTCCTTATTATATTTTGAAATATGGTCCACCGCTTTACATTCCAATGATATTTGGAATGCACACCACCCGTACTAATAGAGAAGTGTGTTTTGATTCGGGAATGGGGAAGCCCCGCTTAATGCGATGACCGCGGGGAGTCCCAGCGATACTCGAGCAGCCCCACAATAGGACTCGTGTTCACTGAACAATTCGAAAATGAATTTACAATTTTGTTCTGCGAGTCATCGTGGCGCATTCATCGCGAATATTGCTTCATTATTTTTGTGAACTGACGTATCCTGTATGGCGGTGTACGAACATATACAGGAGTGCGTATGCGTTCGCTTGGATGAGCATAACGATTCCCGAATCTCCTTCAAAATCATACTTACTATACGATAAGTTCCGTTCACACAGTTCTCGAAAGAAGTGGCTGTATTTTAACATAACAGGGTGCGAAGTCATATTGAGAATCATCCTGCCCGTCGTTCTCAATTGTTGATAATGAATTACCAAGTGCAATTCGTACATAACGTTGTAGAGCAAATTCTTGTTCACATACTTACACAACTACTGCTTGGCTCCATGTTTTAAATAGTCTCTCGACGCAAGTAGATAAATGCAACCGAATCAGATATGTTCTTAGATTTCTATGACTAAAGAGGGAGATAGCACAATTACATATATATTATATATAATTAAGAATTTCTTTAATAACTAAGTAATTGAATGAAATACAGGATCTTGTATCTGAAATAAGAAATAGCCTGATAATAAAAAATTATGAAAAATGTGTGACTCTGACCACAAGTGGACATTCTCTGTAAAGAATTATTATTCAATTGTTTATTATTCATAATCCATGAGGGTTGTTGGTGAGAACCAAATCCTATAGATGATAAAGTTATAAATATATCGAGTCCTGCTTTTTGCACTTCTGATTCAAAAGTGTTGGGTCGTGGTATTCATCATATTGCTATGTCCATTCCTTTAGAAGTGGTTTGGATTCCGCTCTCTCTCACCCTGCACAAGTATGGACTTTTGAGAAGTTGGTTAAAAAACAACTTTGAAGCATTTGTTCAATAAATTGTGCTGGTATAGAATGAACATCACCTTGTACTAAATTAGTCTTCGACTTCGTTGACGTAGCTCTCGAAATCACTTGCGCCGTTAAACAGATCCCTTATCTTCGTGCCTAAAAGTGGGCGTTTCGACAGTCGAGTCTGCTCTTCGCAGCTTTGTCTCGGATCCGGCGCAGCAAATGAAATTTCCATCGAGGATCATCGAAAACAGGAAATATTGTGTCAAGAATACACTACCGAGCACTTCATTTCGCATTGTTCCATTATGATTTCCGTGCCGTTCTCCCCATCGATTGAGTCTTGGCAGCAGGAAGACGCTTTCATGGTTGGCAACATTAGCGTTTCCTTTTGGAAATTGTGAAGGTACGTGTGGGGAGGCTGAAACGGAAATTTGTATACTCTGAAATTAGAACGCTTAGATGAATGATTCCATAAGGTTTCTAAAACTAAACTCCATGTTGAGATCATGCATTTTCATTTTCGATTCATTTTAATTCACAACATTGCGGCTTCTTGCTGTGACAGGTGAACATTCGATTCTATGAGTACCAAATGAAATATACTGGAATTCATAATTCGCGAGCACAATGATATCAGCAACACTTTGTAATAATTGATCAGCTGATTTAATTTATTTACTGAGAGAACTGATTTTGTTGAAATATGTGCTAATGTCGCTCATCTCCATTTTTATCGACACTAAATACCGAGAATAGTGTCGGGTAGTTCGTGGTTGAAGTAGAAATGAGGAGAATATCAATGGGTCAATTAACACAATATTTCCACTTTGGCATCAGGTCCTGGTGAATTTTGTTCAAAATGTTATCATGCACACTTCCGAAAATCGAAAATTCGGCCACAACTTCCTTCTTCAAATGAATAAATCTTATCCGCAATTTGTTTATTCTTGTCGATATCTGTTCTTCTCCAGAACTTGGATATGAAAATGAACTACATTCGAAATATAAAAACATTGGGTGAATATACTCAGAAAAAGGTCATACCATCAATCAAATATTTAGAACAAAATTCGAATAACGAAGGTTCTTTAACTCCATTCGATGCTTTACATTTTGACGTTTTTGTCCAATATGAAATAGTTATGAAAGAATCCTGATGATGATTACGAACATTATTTTTGAAGAATCTAATAATATAATAACTGCATAATACAGGATAGTTTATACAACAAATAAAGACATGATAAAAGAAGAATCCACCACTGAAATCACATTTGTTATAAATTAACATGACATGTGTAACTTTATTGGTTCTTTTAATTGAGGTCTAACTACTGCGTGAACAATATCTGGAAAAACTTTGGTATAATGAACTAGAGAAATTCAAAACGCATATAAAACGAAATACAAGAGAAAAATAGACATCAATGGTGATCAATAGATCAATGAAATAATGAATCTCTCTTTTGACAAAGAAACACCCAACATTAAGACATTGAAAGATAAACTATGGCTGGAAGATTTCTCTTCCATAGTTACGTTACATTTCAATAGAGAACGTACTACTTTCACAACTTTCCTGAATATGAAGAATTGATATAGAAAATACATAGCCTATAGGTGAACAGAAAATATAAGAATACCTGATTTCTTCGATTTATTTTCATAGGTTCACTAGAAATGTCTAGTGTATCGTTCGCCGTGAATCACTCAGTATAACACAATTGTTATACTCATTAGCTGTCAATCATACCTTGATAGAATGTATTTCCTGCCAGTTGTTTAGGATTATTTTTTTATAGACTGGAATGGATATTACAAATGATTTTATCATGTAGATTTTCATGTCGTCTGTGTGAAGGCATGTGGGCCGACTAATTTTTTTATGAATGGTTTTGGGTGAGCATGTCCGTTCATTAGTTCTCTGTTGACAGGTTCTAATATTTTGTTTTGTTATGCTCCATATGATATAAAATCCATTAGAATGATTACTTGCTTTGTAATTCTAATATTATGATAGAGAAATACGAAGGATAGGTGTGCCTATATGATGTTAGTTTCAATGTTGTTTGTCAATAATCAGACTGTACATAAGACTTCAAAAACAAGGAAACATTATACCATCATGACCACTTAGGTTTTGATAAGAGTGCCAGAAAAATTCAATGTCGATAGCCACTATTATATCTGGTTATACTCTTACACATTCATTTCAACAAGCCTTCTACCTTTATTCATGTGGCAGTGAAAATATTCTCTAGTACTTTTGTGCTATAATATCAATCAACATTCAACATTTCAAATCAGTTCAACTGCATAATTTAAATTATTTTTTGTTGTGATCACGATCCGAACTATCTCAATTCAAATGTTATAAGAATAGATACACAATAGCAAGCATTACTAAATGCTGAAATATACCTGACATCTTGGTTCTGTTTGTATTCGGAGTTTGAAATCATGTCTTCATAGTTTTCCTTAAGGATATTCATTATGCCTGGTAATACCTTGAAAAAGAAAAATTTTTAATTGAATTCACGAAGATATAACGCCTTTTCAAGATTGTGAATGCCTTGAAGCATACATGGTACATAATCTGAAATTAAATACCAATTAAACTCAAAGTATTCCCTTTTCTCAGAACATTAATATGGAAAGCTTCAAACTTGGTGAAAATTCCTCAAATGCAGTACCTAAACTTTAATTTTTTGGTATCATGCTTGATTCGAAACTAGATTGGAAAAGTCATATAAGTGAACTGTCTAAAAATCTATCTATGCCCTGAAAGTCATCTCACAAAACATATCCTCAGATGCAGCCCTGCTAGCATATTATGCCTATGTACAAAGTCACATTAGATATGGTATTATTTTCTGGGGTGCTCCCAGGTGCCAACAGGCGTTAAGAAGATATCCAAACTACAAAAGAACTGTCTAAGAAATATTTTCAATATTCCACACGGAGTCAGTTGTAGGTCTATATTCATGGATAAAAATATTTTTACTTTGACTACCTAGTGTATTTATATAGGAAGCAGTCATCTTTATAAGCGAAAATATGGCACTCTACATATGTTATGACAGAAATCACACTTATAATACCCGAAATAAAAACAAATTCCTGAATATTAAGCCCACCTTCACATACATACAGAAAAATATTCCTTTCTCAGTAATCAACATATATAACAAATTACCTGAATCATTAAGAACGCAGCCCAGTAGAAAGCTAAAAATTAATTTGAAAAAGTTGCTCATTAAAAAAGCATACTATGCACGTATTTCGCAGATACATGTATACATTGTATTTTGTAGATCTCATTGTTTTCTCAGTTTGTTATATGTATTGGATAATTTTACATGACTGTGTGTGTTGTGTATCCATCTACAAAGTGTGTAAATATTTGAGACTGTAATACTCATGTGCTATATTATTTTATTGTCTGTTATCACACTGGTTTTTATGATCTTGTTTTTATATTGACATGTTCTACACCCGAAAGGGTATTTCCAAAGAAAGTAATGAAGGATCTATTTTTCATGCATTTGAAAGGAAAGGTTAAGTGACCACAAAAATGCATTGAGAAAAAGAATGGTACTTAATATTAGAATTCTTCAGTATGAAATAGACAATCCTATCATTGGGTAATATGGCAGAATTGTGTTTTGAGACCAACCTCAGAAATTCAAATTTGTTTGAATAAAAGTACTGGAATATTCAGAAATGAATATTATACTGATATAATGGATCTATATAGAAAGGAATAACTAAAACAGCATGTCTTATTTTATTTCATTCTCATGAATGATTTCCCAAGTCTGATACATATATTATGTTCATATTTCAGCAGATTGGTCGTCATGAACATGTCCGGAATTTTTAAAATATCTCAGGAATAATTTTATACCTTCTGTTCCGCTCCAGATTTGATCCATATCCATGCATTTGATTTATTTCAGGGCCTTTCCTCATCTGTAATTTCTGTTCTGTTCAAAGTTTCCATAATTCTAGAAACTGAAGTTCATTTCTCGAAGGGATGATTCGCAGATGCGTGAAACAAAGAAGTCAACTGTTAGGGTTACAAATCTCATTCGTGATTAAAACAAATATATCCCATATAGGCAATCAACTTTCGGATTCTTTTGTGTGAAAAAACTGTATTCAGATTATCCTTCGCAATAACATTAAAACTGACGCAACCTCCCCATTCACACAATATCATCAAAAGAATAACGCAGCCAGTAACAATGGTGGTTTATTTACATAAAAGCAATTCTTTTGTCATTTTCACCAACCTATTAATACACCTCTTACGCAAACAAGATTGGGGACGTGAACTCTTGCATCGACACAAACCACACCCGATGCTCGCCTACTAGCCTGTGGCCCCGCCTCTACCTCCGATCGCCCTTTCATTGGTGGATGTGGCCAAGGAGGCGTTGTCCAGGTCCTGTTCAACAAATTTCCCGGATCGATCATTAGTTTTACAGCCTTCGTTAACAGCGCGATAGTGAGAGCAAGTGATTTCCGCGATTTCGTGGCTTTTGAAACAATGTGAATATGGTGGTACCAGTAGGATTAGGAAGGAAACCATGCACCATGGCGCACCCGCCAGTCAAGTCTGTTTTCACGATTGAATCGTTGTTGCCTGAAGCTACGCGAAATGTTACTGCCGAAGCTGATGATGGTAGCTGTTTGGAAGAGGAGTCCGGAGATCTGGATGTGAGTGGATGCGACTCGGATTTGGATGTGACTGGTACCACCAGTCCACCGTTGGATTGCTCTACTAAGTCTGGAAAAGTTGCTTCTGAAAGTGAAGGTGAGCTGAGAGTACATATTATATTCTAACATATGAAAAGTTAAAAGGCTCAAGATATGTTAATATCTGGAATAAGAATTTCGTTACTATTCTAGTGATATGATTCTGCAAGTAGGTATACATTAGGATATTTTATTTCGAGAACTAGAATATTGCATGATATAAACTTGAGAATTTGTTTCTTTGGAAAATAAAATATAGTCGTAGGGAAGTATTGGTATAGATGAAGAAACTCAGTATTTTTGTTGTCAGATCGATGATTCGATTTATTTATGGAACATCAATTAACACAAATGGAACTTGAAACATTATTGAATTTCTTGATTAGAGTGATATATTTGAGATGAAAATCGTTGATTAGATGAGTACATATATCATAATTTTTCTGAATAATGATTCAATTCAATTAGATTTGAACTGGGTTGGCACATTAAGATAAATGTGTACATTTCAAATATTAAACTCGATGTCAAATTATGTGATTTCAACTTTTGAGATATTTAAGAACTGTACCAACTATATTTGAAAAAAAAAAAGATTTTCAACGAAAATCACCTCTGAATTGTATCGATTTATAAAGATAATTTGAATGTATATAGTACATATAGTCAGTCAGTGATAATTTTATCACAAAGAATGAAATAAAATTCGAATAATAGGCTGTTTTCATTGTTTTATTGGTGAAATTATTCAAAATTGAATTTGTTTGTTGTCAAAAGCTATATTCGATATTGTTATTGACTTCGGAATACATTGAACAAAATATGAAGACAAGGTAAACTTAATTATTCGACAATTATAGAAACCGAAGATCAATTATATTAGACTCATAAATTCAGGAATGCTCAGATGTGCACATTCATTAACATTTACTGATCGTGGAATAGACGTTTTCTTCATCATATTACGAATTGATGAATGCAACAGTTTCCGTATTCGTTTTCGTCAGTAGTTACAAAGTAAAGAATACGCGAATACCGCTTCACCGCTTACGTCGGAATCATTATTTATGTAGACACCAAATATTGTTGTAACAGTTTTCACCACGAAAACTATTGTGCCATAAATTTGGACTCAAATTGAATCAATAGTTCAAATGTGTTATTTACTAATTGGTTGAATCGTTTTAAAAAATATAGTGAGGAACAACGGAGGAATGAATATCAATTCGTACTTCATCTTCAATTTATTATCTTCGGTTGTACTAGGATTAGTAGAGTTTATTCATAATGAATATCATATGTCGAAAACATTATCGATGTACTTTTAGAGTTAAATGAAAAGTTGTTTATGTCACTTTCATTGCCGATCTAAATTATTTTGTATAGCGAAAATAACTGTTTTTTATTTCTTGTGGAAACAATTCGATTCTGGATGGTCCATTTGAACGTTTTTTCCGTTGAGATTCAAAATAGATATCTAAATTGTATAGATATTTACAAAAAATTGTCTTGAATAATTGAATAATACGAATATATTGCATGATGAGGACACGATCTACTGATACAATAATTCATCATCCTTTATTCCAAGAAATTATTATTTAGTTGAATTTCCTCGTTCTTGTTTTCAGATGACAAAAAAGCATCAGAAAAACCTCCCTACAGCTATAACGCACTGATAATGATGGCAATCCGAAACAGCCCAGAGAAACGGCTAACTCTCAACGGCATCTACGAATACATTATGAGTAATTTCCCATACTATAAAGAGAACAAGCAAGGCTGGCAGAACTCCATAAGACACAACCTCAGCCTGAACAAGTGCTTCGTGAAGGTGCCTCGCCATTACGACGACCCCGGCAAAGGCAACTACTGGATGCTCGATCCTTCTGCCGACGACGTTTTCATCGGTGGAACAACCGGGAAGCTACGAAGACGATCGTCCGCTAGCTCTAGGACACGTTTGGCGGCTTTCAAACGAACGTTATCCTTGTATTCCCCTTTGCAATCCTGCTATTCCCCGTTCAACCCAGCATCTCCACTCCTGGCGGCTTCCCAGGCGAGGTATAGTCCCTACTTGGTGCACCAGGCTCAGGCTGGGATGAATGTCTTCCCAAGGCCAGCCATGGTGCCTGATCAAAATTTCGGGTTCGATATGAGTCTAGGCGCCAGAACTTTGTTGCATCTCACCAACCCACTCGTTTTCCGGCATCCAGATTCTATACTCGAGTTGTACAATAATCTGAGGATCAGAGCGCCTTTTCCAAACAACTTGCAGATTCCAGTGCCGAGGTTGATGCCCCCTGGGGGATTGAGGTTACCTGCAAGTTCTTCTTCTGTCTCGTCTGAGGGTAATCCTTATTCGGAGGGGTTGCTCAAGCCTGTTACGATTATTTCGAAAGACGATAGTTAGTGTTATGTCTGTGATCGAAATGTGAAAACGATTTGTTTATAGTGTAAATAAAATAACTAGAGCATTCGAGAATTGCTACCTCTGAAATGATTGTATAGTAGAGAACGTTGGAACAAGTATTTTTGTCAAGAATATTTGGAAACGCTTTTCTGTGAAGCCACAAGAGTGAAGGACGGGGTTTGCGCCAATAAATAAGGTATCACCAGTTTGTTTCAACGCCTGTCACTTTGCAAGATGTTTCCGAATACATGATAATGGACAAACATAATTGAGTAACGGTTTTCTACTATAAATTTCATTTTAGGGATACCAATTCGTGGACGGGCAGTCGTATATTGTGAAGCTTAAGATTGTGACTGTAGATAGTGGATTAACGAATATATTCTGTTGTATATATATATTTGAACTTTCTTCTTCGATATTTGTCATCAATAAATATGTTTTCATGACCTGTTTGCTTTCATTTCAGGAGTATTATTATAATTGTTCGAGCTACAGCTGAATTCATACTGAAACGTTGAAATAAATGCGATGTTGATTTGAAGAAATAAAAGAAACGTCTCTGAATTATTCAGAATCACATTGAAATCATATTGCATACTCCTTGTTCTAGTTATTATCAAATTCAGTTCCACATCTATAAACATTATTCATTCAAATAATGGGGAATTTATTCACATAGAATAGATCTTCTTGAATGGTTGAGATTTCCATTTTTTTCCTGAGATCTGGCTTCAATTGGCTTCTTGAAAGGTAACTTAACAAGCAAATGGTGAAGCCTGTTAGCAACCTATACAATTTCCTAGTCAGGTGGTAATGATACCATAACATTTATTTTACATTTGGATTCGCAATCAGTTCTCATTTTCATTTGAAATAGTTCATTTTGTATTCCAGTAGCAGAGTAGCATTAAATTCGAGTTATCCAAAAGGTCCCCAACAATTATAGTTTTCTATGATTTTTATTTGTATTCTCATCGACTGATAATTTTCCCGTAATACAAGTCACAAACTATCAATGAAATTATGAGGTTATGTAACTGACAACAAAAGCTAAGTCGACTCTAGATGAAAAATTATAGCAGAAGAGAGAAAATAAATCTTCAAGAGTTGTGTAATAACAATTGATAATTAACACGTGATGCTCTAATCAGTTTTTCATCTTTGAAACGTACAAGTGTGAGAATTCAAAATTTCCATATGGACGATGTTTTTTGTCAGCATTCAAACGACGAATAAAAATTTCTGTAAGGTTACGGAATAATCTATGATTGAGATGATAGTTGACGATAATATTGACCTAAAGCACTCAATCAACATTGATCTCAATTACTGCGCAGTACAGCGCCGCCTTTCTAACGAGAGTTTAGAGGTTAATTTAATGAAGGGTTTCACGTTGTTTACATTCGAGTGCTAATTAAGCATTCGACTGTGAAGAGAGAAGCTCATCAAAGCACTGGTATCGCCGTGGGCAGTAAACAATCAGACAGAAGCCCCAAAGTTAATAACAGATCACTTAATTGAGATTGATATGTTTGGCACGTTGCTGGCTATATTCCGTTTCCAGATATTCGAAAGAGCAAATAAACAGTTTTTCATACTACAAGTGATTAAGTTTTTGGTAACATATAATATAAGATTATGATGTTTGAGACTACGTGTATACTTCCGAGTTGATTGCTCACCTTTGCTATATTATTTAATGCTTTTTTATATCTACAGGATATTTCATTTTATATAAATATAGAAAGTTAAATTGGTTCCGAACTGTAAATATTTGAATGTTAACTTCAAACCTTACAGTTTGCTCTAGTAGTAATCTATTAAATTGATTCAAAAGATATTTTTATCGGTCTATTTGGCAGGACGTTCTTCAATCGAAAAAAATCACAAACTGAGAATATTATTATTTCAAGCCAATCAATACTCATTATACATAGTGGTCAGCTACTATGTGCATATTTTTTAAGAATCCAGATATCCCAGTTGATGAATGTAAAAAAAATTCAAACATTGAGAATCTTTGATTCTCCACAGAATATTAAAAGAGACATCAAGACCCCGATTATCGCTGTTTCCTTTAGCGCTGTTCCGGTTTAGATGCGTTAAATGTGGAAGATATCGAATTAGTTCAAAAAATAGCTGATAGTCTTTTCAATGATGAGTCCAAGGAATCAACTGAGAAAGAACAAAATGGACATTTCAATGGTGATTTTGAAGAAGAGCAAAAAGAACTTGATGGCTTGTGTGAAAACGAGTTTGACCAATTCAACTGAAACTATAGATCAATTTTTTGAAAATTGGTAGAATAGAGTATAATAGATGCTTGAACCATTTCTAACAGAAAGCAAATGAAAAATGCAAACTACATTAGATGCTTTCTTGTCAATAAGGCAGTAATTCAAAAACACAGAATAGACTGGATGATATGACCTACTTAAAATTCCATTTATTTTATGTAATATTTTTTGTACGAAATGAAAGTTTCCAAGATAAGTAGTCTAGTTACGCTCTACTTCGATGGCACGTATCCTGTACTTTCAAAGTGCGTTCCTAAAGTAAATACAAAATGGAGTAAGAAATGAATTCACACAAAATAAGAAATAAGAAGAAGAAAACCGGGTTTATACAGACAACTAAAAAATAATAAGAATCCGCTATTCAGATTACATATTTCTGACAATGAATCAAGATTTTCGATTCCTACCGTACTACATATATTCCATGATTATATCCACGAATTCTGCCTGAAAATATCAACCTCATTGTATCGAAAGAAGAAGAATATAAAAGTTGGCCAACTTTCTTCTTATCTCTTTGATAAATGGTTGAATGAAAATGTGCATTATCAAGCAACCCTCTTGTATCGTTTCTAATTCCTAATTTTGTTCTGTGTATGAACTCACTTTAACGAATGAATATCTTCAATTTTAGAAAGCAAAGGCACCCCTTCGATACGAAGCCATCTGTTTCTTCGGCGCGAGCGGTCTCGTCATTCCCTCTTCTCCAACTTTCGCGGTTAAGGTAATGAAGTCATCGAATCTTTTATCAGACACCGACATAGAAACTGGCGACTGGAAGAGCCACAAGGTCGATAAATTACAATTATCTGCTTATGGTGAGCGTCCGACCCAGTCGTCTTCCATCGTCGGTTAGAGCGCTTAAGCCCTTACAAAGATCCAGCCGCCTTCTATCAACATCAACATGTCGTATTTATTATATTTCAACATAAATAAGAAATCAGGCTTTTTATGCTTGTTCAAACCAGTTCGCTATAGGTTGATACTTTGTAATGCTAGCATCTCAAGTGGTTATTGGTTGAATTAATCGACGATAGAAACATTTTAAACATGGTGTTAGGTTGATCTTCCCCCTTTTCTCCATTTCATTTGGATTAAGTTGATAATTCTGAATAATCTGAAGGTGCCGCTGTCCATTATATTTTGTGAATTCTACTTTTACCTCGGAATTGATCAGTAAAACCTTGTCAAAATATAGCTGTTGTTGCTCGTCATTTTTCTTTACACAAAATTCAAATATCTATGAGTCAAATCACTTGGACTTGTCATATTAGGTGCAAACTCGGGAGCGTCATGTGACATCTTCGGTGTATGACGTCATCGTCTGTTTTTCAGATAGTGAACCTAACTTAAAGAAATCATTTTTCTTCATATAAAACTAAAGAAATTTCAATGAACTACATTAGTAATTATTCGAAGTTTCTATCTGCTATTGAAAATGGGTAAATCTCTAACAACATTATTCAACACTTCATTCGCTACATTTATCACAAACTATAGTACCGTTGAAAAGAACTCCTTCGACAGTTGAAAATGAATGTTTTAAGTCTGGGTACCAAGCCATGCGAATCACAGAAGCAATGAAGAGGCTGATGCAATAGCCTGAAGGAGAAAAAAAAACGCTCCAAGGACCGGGAATGAGATGAGCTCGTCGAATTATCGCTAAAATTCAGTCAAAAGCAAATATTCTGGATTATGGTTGAGCTATTTTTCACACTGAAGTTAGTGAATTCCTCGATATTTTCATGTGTTCACAATTATCAATTCAGTTATGGTGATATTTAGAGGATACCAAACCGTGGAATATGAACAATTTCCATCATGTCTAATTTTGCAATAAATTATGTAAACTGATCAAATGATCATATGAGAATAATTTCACTTGTTGGACAATGTATCAAGGGCTATTAAGAACAAATATTTCACTTATTCATCTATTATTAATTGATTCTCTAAAAATGACGACTGCATTCATGGTAAAGTTCGATTCATGAATGAAATCATTTATACCAAGAACACTTTACAAGTTCTTGGATCATTTCAGAGTTATTACTACTCATCTGACTTAATCGGAGAGAAAAATTGAGATTATGCTTTCTTGAAAATCAATGAAAGTTCATTTTATGTTCAGAGCGTGGTCATCAGAACTTCACTGTCACCATAATTTTTTCTCCTTGGAGAATTTAATCAGTCAACCTTGCCTGGTAGCATTAAGAATGAAGGCTCAATCATTTAGTGTTCATAATGGACCGGACACAGTGCACATTCTGAAGCTCAAAAACTATAGGGAGCACTTTCGTAGCGTAAAGGTAACTTTATAACAGTGATGAATCATTCCGTCAGTCATTTGAGATGGTTTCTCAATAAATATTGTCAGTCGTCGGTGTGTTTGTGTCTGCGTGTGTGCGAGAGCGTGTGAAGTCATGCATCGCTGATATGAAGAGGGTCTCACATTCAACGGATTCTGGATTAGAATTAAATCATTACTAAAAATTTCAGCATGAGTAATCGGTTGTCAGTGTCAAGCTTGCTCTTAGCGAACAACAAGCGGCTTCTTTGACCGTCACTCAAACGTTAAGAGATCGATCTAAATAGTTGCCGCAGCTCATATCTCAGTGGCGTGTTTTGTATATCCTGACTTTTTCCCCTTCTATAGAAGTATAAATGATCAAAAAAAATATATCATTCAGATATCCAGATATCTCGATCTTTCATATAAAACTTTTTCGTTTTGCCTTACGATCACCCACGTTGTTGGGTTCCTCTGAATGTTTAGGCAAATATTGTTAATCAATTATGGAAATTTTCAACTCTATATTTGATTCAAGAGTAAAATTGTGAATTTGATGAATATCAAATATCAGTTGGCCATCGACATTCTGATTCGTGGACCCTAGTTGAGTTTGCCTTCAGAGTTGATTGTTAATTTCGGCTGAAATTTGATTACTTCATCGGATATCTATTTGTTCCAGAAGTTCAGGTGTAACGTGAAATATGAAGTATATTCAAAAAATGGTTGTATAATTTGCTGGGATACTTTCCGACAACCCAATTTTTCTTCAATATGAATTGGAAACTGTAAGACGAATAACTATATAGCATTCATACGAATTTCCTGTTAATATTTCAAAGTATAAATGAGAATATACATTTTTTTCACCAAATATCATGAATTCAACCAAAATTATTTCATTCCAGAATACAGTTTGATATAGATAACCAAAAAAAAAATTAACACAAAGCATTCTCCTCATATTGCTTTTCCCAATTTAATAATATACTTTTCCAATTTATCTTCAGTAGAATTGAGTTCATCTCTGATATCGACTTGTTCAATGTTGCCACTGAAAGATACATATTTTTCCCCGCTTATAACTGCCAGTGCTGATAAGGTTGAGAAGAGTTCAGCAAAGCCTAATTAACTGTATCAGATGGATGTCAGAATCGTGTAATCGAATGAAACCTTACAATTGGTCATGCTATTTCAGCATTCTCTTGGAAAAATACGCCACTGGCAAGTCTTACTTACCTTTCTCGTATTGCGTTTACTCTTAGTGATAGCTGGAGATATGAAAGAGGATGAGATCTGAAATATAGAAAGATTTGTCGATAATGATCTCAGATGTAGTACATGAATGTCAGTCGTTTTAATCACGTGAAATCTTCATCATATTGCGTTCATGGAAATATTAAAATAAACAAAGGATCTTCATCATGTTTTGAATAAATGATCATTTTCTCTTTATTTCGTAGTTACGGAAAACGAAGTGATGCAAAATTTCCTTGCAAACACCAAAACTGAGATATATAATTATTAATACAGTCTATGGTATATACAGATATTAATTTACTTTGTTTGTCAATAGATAGCTCCAGCAATAAGTGCTGGTCGATAGATTGTGATGATCAAAAACGTCAAAAACCCTGCTTAGACATATGGTTAACAAACCTCTATGACCTACTTGTGATTTGGATTTCGCGTCAAAGAATTTGCTTGTGGGAAAATGTCTGATTTTATTTTTTAATTCGAAGAAAACAGTGGCAGTAGTTGACAGTTAATCTCGGCAAATTGCTAGTAAACAGTTTCTCATTAAACAACCCCGATAAAATACAATTCACTTGTGCAATTTTGAGTGAAGAAATATGAAGACAAACATTTTAACCATCACTGTATTCGAGCTCTGGCACAAAAATAGGGAAAAGTTGCAGCTAACGATGGAAAAACCTTTGAATCATTCATTTGTAACCAGTTCTTCATAATAAAATTTCATTTTATTGAATGACAGCTGAAACTTTTTTGCACACCTAATAGTTCTTGATCTGAAGCCTTGCACATGAGACTAATACGCTCAATGGACTTTGTTATTTCATAACCACAATATTGAATTTGCTGCTGGTTCATTGATTTCATGAAACTTTCTGATTCTGAATTTTCTGTGATCTTAGACTTTAGACCCTTTCTGTTTTCGTGCTTACACTGTGTTGAAATATGTATGTAGGTTATATGTGTATATTGGAATTATTATTATTATCATTGTAATGAAAAATGAGATATTAGTTGATTTCAATACAATCGAATGAAAATGAAGTATATTTCGCTCATATGATGATGTACCATAATCTTAAAAATGTGTTTCACCATTGCTTTTAGTGTACATTTTCAATCAGAAATATAATTCTGGTATGAGAAGGTTTCTTGAAGTGGAATCCTTCTACCAATCAGATTCCAAACTAACTCTACCAAAAATTCTCGAGTGCCTCAGGCCGAATGGAAATGAATACTCGATCCATCATTTTTGTTATCGTTTGTCGGTAATTCGTTTCGGTGTATTAAACTCTTGGACTGTCGACAGAACAACTTCATCGATCAACTGCTACCATCCGCCCGATTCCAAGATGGAAGGGAAAGACGTAGGTACAAATTTACATATTTTTTCAACATTTCCCTCGCTCAATAGGTGTGTTACATACAATAGCATGTTATATTGCGATTTAAGAATGTCAGCGATACAAATCGTTCTGGTTTAATAATCATTGGTGCAGCTTATCTACAGGTAAACAGTTGGCGGTTGTAGCCCTTTTCTTTTATTAAAAATATTTCGAGTTGTGAGAGTTCCCTTGATTCATATCGGAAAGTTAATCTAATGTACATATTCATAAGGAAATGTGACAGGTATTGAGTATACAATATAGTTTGGTATGTGAGGAAAAAAATCATATTTTACGATCATTTCAGAATCGATCTCACTCTCTTCTTTAGATTACAAAATAGTATCTATTGTAGAACCGATGCTCTATGAATGAAGGGGTTCACTGATCCTGAAAGTTTCAGTTCCTTATGTATGTATGAATGTACCAGGAAGAATCAATGGTAAATCAAAATAAGAAATTTTGATTTTCATAGCATTAATACTATAAATCTGTTAACCGATTCTGTTTTTGTTCTGTCAACAAATATTCTGCTCCATCTATACATATTTTTTACCTGCAAGTTGAAATAGATTCAAGATTTAGAAAACGATCCTCATTAAATAGATAGTAACTCAAATATATATATGTATTGTAGATATTCTGGATAACTTTTCAGAATGACAAATAATACTTTGACATATCTGCCACTAACATTGGATCTCTGAAGCTTTACATCGAGATCGGATCTGATTGTTCACTACAGTCTGACTGATCTGACTCACTTTGTATCTCTAACAATTATATCGGAATATCTTTAGTAGTCCTTTCCCTTCTGTGTCCATATGTATGTAATGAATCCAGAGATCGAACTCTAAACTTCAGTTAGACGTGTTTCTTCCATTTGTGAATTCTTGGTTAGCAAACACATCATCTTATAGGGGTCATTATATTTCATTCCACGACGTTATCAAGAGATTGGATACATTGCAAAAGCTTTTTGGCCGAAACTAGTTTTCGTTTCTGATAGGGCGCATGTCGATTTTCTGGATAGTATTCACCTGTTCGGTAAAATGCTTTAGAATTCATAATGAGGCTTTGAAATTAAATTTCAACCACGAGCAACTTTATATTTGAAATCTATTGACTGACGAAGTCTGAAATTTTCAGACCCGTACCATGTTCCAGAATCATTATGGGTATATTTGTGTGGGAATAGGAGAAAATATGAAAGAGGGTGAAATGATACGACAATAATATTGATCTATATGTTGGTAGGAGAAAAGGAAATATACCTACAGTAATGTTAACTCCCCCTATAAGGTACGCCTCTATGAATGTCATCAATATTTCACAGTGATTCCTCTAGAACAATCGAAGATTCAGACTCGGAACTATAATTAATCCCTATGTTGAATAGCGGGTGTTTGTATACGTTTATAGGATCGTGGGATTCCGGCAGTTGTTTAACAGTCGTACAACCACCGATTAGTCATGCTATAACAAGTATCATCCCCGTACCGCGGAAATTGTTCAGAATGATTATTGGTCTTCGACCGCAACAACTGTGTAACTTCTACTACAACATGATCAGGTTTTGAATAAATCATCAAATATCATTTCTAGGGTCGGATTAGGATGGGGTTCTCGGATTGTTAAGTCTCCAATCGAAATAGTATAAAACAAGGGCAAGATATGTTGTATATTGAATTTTGGCAAAACCCTCATGACTATTCCATTGAACCCCTCTTGAAGAATCCATGTCCCAGATTACCGATGGCCTTCTGAAGAAATTCCTATAATAGTGATTATCTTCGATAACATCTCAGGTGAAGGGTATGACAATAAAAAGTTCTAAATATTGTTTTCGTATCGATACCTGAATGGCTTTGAAACTGAAATTCCAAAAGCATATATTTGCTTGTCACATATTACCTGATCATCATGCAATTTATGAACAATATTCGTAAGAACAATTTCCTTTCAATTCTGATAAAAATCTGTACTTGGTGACTATTGTCATACGTTGACAATACATTATCCCTTGTGTATCATTTATGTTCTAGTTGTTCTTTTAATTTGAAATTCAGAAGAACGTGATAATAATTGAAATTGACATCGTATGACTGCTGGGCCAGTTGAACCCTGTACTATTATTTCATTATTAATGAACCTTGATCGAATGATCTACTGTACTGTTAGTAATACATTATTATTGAAAAAAATTGTTATTTTGTAAGGATATATCGTATAGTGCTGCTTGTTATTACTCATGATGATTTATTCATCTAATAATCATATACTGATAGTTGATAGTTTATAAATATTGCTGACTTATTATCCAAAAACGGAAGATGAAATTAAAAGCAGTTCATCCTGCAACCGATTCTGAATCGAGCCTTCTTTGAAGAACATATTGTCTACCTTTCGAAGATATTTTCTTATTTAGGAAAACTCCACTAAACTTATTCCTGTTTTTTGGTAATTTATAATATAGTTTCGAACTTCACTATAACGTAAATTTTAATTATGTTCTCTTCGATATATTGTATGGATGTTGAGAATGTATTTATACAAATAAAAAATAATGAAATATCTCCCTGATTTTTCAACTCAAAATTTGAAAGGTTATAATCGTTATATCTTTCAGGATTCGTGACTAACCATTCAGTATATTGTACAATATTGACTCATTATATCAGAAATTTATGTTTCCAATGAAGGAAACGATTGAATTTATTTGAAAATATGCTTCAAAAACGTGAAATTTCAGTATAAGATATAACATTCACCCTTACTAAAGTCACTGTTATATTTCAATCAGAAATAACCAGTATTTTGAGCTGCCATATTTATAAAATACCAATTATGCATATTTGATGTTCAGTTACTTTTTATACGTTGATTTCTCGTCCGCATGGAATGGCAACCAACTGGGTAATGAGTATCAGATCATTTTGGGTACCCATCATATATGCATAGTTTTGTTATTAGGTGGCTCGGATCAAATTGGCCACCATCGTTTGTATCAGCTGCGCTTCGGTAATAAAACGTTGACATTTTAGTGTCGATAAATGTTCCTCGTATTCTTTAAACGTTCAACACCTGCCCCTTTTGCATTTGACGGATGAACCTCAATACCTGAGCTACTAAAAAGAAGAAACTACATACTTACACGGGCGTTAATGTTTATTCTTGGAAAATAATTGTATTTTATGTACCTGACGGAAAAAATGGAATTTTACCATAAAATGATTAGTTCTTACCAAGTATTTGTTCATCCTGAAATTATTGAAGGTTCGTTTATAATTAAATTGATTCTTCAAAAATAATGAATATGAATAAACTAGACAAATTATTTCAACCAACAACTTCCAACCTCTGCCAGGAGCTAAATGGAGAATATTTTAAATACCTGCAGTAATCGAGTTGTTAATTAGAATAATTTGTCGAATTCATTTATTTTTTCAACCTTTTATACCTCATTTGAAATAAAAATTGACATGTCCTAGCGTTTTTCAAAATTGTCTTTGTGTAACGGAGATTAAAGTCAACAAGACTTATTATTTACACTGTAATATCTACTGCATGTTTTCTCTTAGGAATTATTAACTCACTCCGTCTATTTAACCACCTGTTTTTCAACGCAACCGTGATGTTTTCCCACAAGTGTTTGAAGGTTCAAAAGCCTTATCCTTCATCGATCACCAATAGTTTGAACACATTGTAAGTACATTATGGTTCATTTTTTATATAAAGAGCTCATATTCAATCCGCTAAGAGCACAGCCGCTCTCATTCAAAGACAACATTCGGTATTTCATAAAAGCGATTTATCGATTGTCTCTTTATCGGTATCGGATGAACTCTTTATCGAATGATATATCAAATTCTTTAATAATTCTTAAAAGCAGGGCTCGGTTATCTGATACAGCGGTCCGCATGAGCGTCTATAAGATCGGCGTGGCATTGTATAAAGTGGTACCGTTCGGACTCCAAAAGAGCACCGCCACATAGAAAACGCACTATCCTGAAAGAGTGCTTTTATTTAAACCGTTTAATAGATACAATGGCGTTAAATTTAAACCATTATTCGCATAATGCGATACTCTTGAAGGAGTTTTACTATGAGAGAACGAATCTTAATAGTTTCTGCGGAGTACGTAGAAAGTTACTAACAGCGAATAGTCATATTATGTAGTGGTTTCATTTGGTGAATTGTCCATTTTGAACGTGTACGGAAGAAGAATAAATCAGGAATGACTATACTGGAAAATGTTTCACATAAAAGTTGTTCTATTTACGCAGATACACAATTCTGAAATATTTCCAGATATATAGGGTGTTCAGCCAAGACGGGACAATATTGAGATCATTTTTTTCAGACGGTACACCCTTTATATTCTTTCACTAAGCATAAAACTATACATTCAGTCTCATCTTTTTTCCATAAAATGCGTCGGATTAAAACTGGAGCAAAAACAATCAGAATTTGGCGATACTAACAAAAACCTATTGGTAAACAGTGACTGAAATGTAGTAGAATTTTCGTTATTGTTTTTTATGGCCTACTTCATATCATAGTTTTCAAAAGTTAGCATGAAGATATGAGTGATAATATGGAATATCTCCGAATTTATGAATTTCGAGTAGAAGGGGTAGAATTGGGGGTATTTTTGGAGTAGAATCTAATTACGTTATATAAAATTGGGTTTCCATCGGAAAAAATTCTCATTCACACTTCGAACCGAATTTTTCGTACACTCTCTGAATACTTTAAAATTTGATTGGATGTTCATTCAACCTTCAAATTTTCAGAATCATGGTCCTCCTAGCTCTCCTTATTATCGGTTCACTCTTAACGTTTCGTTCTTTAAAGTTTTCAACGTTAGTAGTTCTTACTCCAGTTGTTTCACGTTTCATTGTTTGACACATGGCATTTCTGACGATTTGATGTCTGTCGTTTTTGACGTTTCGTTGTTTGACGTTTCATCGGACGCTTGACGTTTTTGGCGTTTCGACATTTCCTGTATATATTTTTTTCTACTACTTGAGGTGGTTAGAGATGTGTTTGGGTGGGTTAGGTTGGATTGGAGTATGATAGTGAACCTTAAAAAATATTAAGAAAGTTTAGTAAGCTCCTGATGGTGCAATATCAAATAGGTTATGTACGACTTCTATATAGGAGAAACTTATTGAAGTAATCTTGAAATACTACGACCACTTTGAAAAGTCATGAAACTGGACACCAAACAGCTGGTTACGGGGTTGTTCTTTGATTTCTCTCGAGCGTTCGATCTTGTTAATCACGAATTACTACTAAAAAAATTATACTTCTATGGAATCAGAGGACAGCCCTATGGCTGGTTGGAATCATACCTGGCGGGTAGGAGCCAGAGGGTGCATCTGAGGGTTCATGACGCAAACTTCTACTCCACAAATAAATGTATACAGACAGGAGTCCCGCAGGGAAGTATCCTGGGACCCCTACTTTTTATTATTTTTATAAACGACTTACCCAAATATTTTAGTAATTGTCAACCTACTCTATTTGCTGATGATCTCTCAGTAGCTGCATCTGGAGACACCATAAGCAACCTTTGTTTGGCTTCAACAGACTGTATAAGAGCTTCTAATGAATACAGTACTGAAAATCGCCTTATACTGAATGCGCTGAAAACTGATTTAGTGCAGTTTTCTGCCTCAAATCTGGACTACAGTTTACTAGTGAGACATGATAACTCTTCTCTCTATCAATCAAATGTTGTTTAATTTCTTGGAGTAAATATGGATTCATATTTAAATTGGTACACACATATAGAATATGTTGCCAAAAAAATTTCATCTCACTGCTTTGTATTATGGAGACTGAGAAAGTTTGTTGACAGAAGTATTCTACTAATATATTTCTACTCATATGTCAATTCTACATTATCCTATGCAATAACCATATGGGGAAACTCAAAAAAAATCGAGTATCTCTTAATATTACGAAAGAAAATATTGAGAACAATGACGTTCAAAGACCGAAGGTACTCGTGCAGAAATATATTTAAAGAACTAGGCATTTTAACTGTCACATCACTTTACATTTTCAAATGTGTGATATTTGTTAAAAAGAATATCTCTGATTACATTGCATCTGAAACTGTCAACTACAATATGAGAGCTAGGTCGGTGATTAGGCTACCCCCACATAGACTTACCCTAACGGCAGAAAGTTGTTTTATAATGCCATTGAAACTGTATAATCATTTACCGAATATTCTGAAAAATGTAACAGATGTTAAAATTTTCAAACGGGAAACAAAAAAATTCTTACTACAGCACTCATTATATACGTTGGACGAGTATTTTGATGCTAATTTTTAGATTATGATGTAACTGTTTAGTCTTAAGTTATTTGTGTGGTTAGTTTTGTTCTATTTTACTCTATTTTTTTTTATTGACGAATCTAACACAATTTGTAAATTGTCATATGGAAAATAAAAATATTATTATTATTATTATTATAAGAGAGGTAAACTTCTGTACGACAAGTTATCAACAAAATGAATATAACACTGAAATCAATAAATACTTAATACATTCAGCATTAGTGTGAACTCCAAACTTAATTTGTAACGCTACTGCAAAATATAACGGTAATATTTTTCTCACTGCAGTATGAACATTTTACGTGTTTAGACATTGTAACCACAAAATGCACAATCTTTACAGGAAAGCAACTATTTATTCATGACTATGAATGCATGGATAATTCAATGAGAAATTTTTTATATTAAAATAAATCGTTCAACCCCATCGCCATATCAGTGTATAAATAAAAATTCTGTTTGAGTCGTTGTGCTTCAGTATTCAGGTATACTAATCGGATTAAAATCCTGAATTGGGACCTTATTCCGAGCGGTTGAACTAATAAGTGTCACTTCGTGCTTCTAAAGTGCAGAAGGCAAACGAACTTGGTCGAATGGAAAAAGTGTATGACATTTCAATGATTGCAAGTTCTGTAGGGAGAACGAGTGGTTAACACTCCGATGATCATTATAACGTTTGAGGTTATTTCTCACAATCATCCAATGATTAGAGTAGGGTGATGGTTGGATTATGGATCAGTAAGAAAATAATAATATTGAGGATAAGTAGGTGCCACGTGGTTTTTTCTGAAAAGGAGAATCGAAGTAGAAATTTTGAAATAAATAATCCTTGTACATTGGAAACCATGATGATGATCCAATATATCTTGCTACAAAATCTTTCAACTGCCAAAAATGTAACACGAATCCTAGTGCGTGGTTTGCTCATAGTGAAGGAAATATCAAATATAATTCATAAACAGGGTGTCCAGAAACTCTCCTGACAATCGGAAACTTCAGGTATTAGAAGTTATTCAATGTCGATTTAACTCGATTTGATTACCTCATTCCAAAACTGCTTTCTTAGTGAGGTACAATCCTTTGAAGAAAACATCGTGATAAAATTTTCCAATATATACAACGAGATGTCATGTTTGAAGCACAAAAAGTTGAAATAATTTTTTTCCGAAAATGGTTCATAATATCAATTTCGAAGAAGAGGACATTTTTCATCTTGAAAATCTCAAAGTTGGTGTCGCATACGAAAAAATAAATAAAAATAAAACATTCCAAATAAAAGTACCCGTTGGTCTTCTCTCACTAATATGCTTGTGGTGGATGTGAAAAGAATATATCACAGCGAAAGACGAATTAGTAACTGTTAATTGATTCGACAAAGTTCGAAATTTTTGTGTAAGGGCATTTTGGAATAATTTGAAGAAAACTAGTATAACGATGATGGGCTGTAGCTCACTCAGGAAGCATTTTTGTATAAGGGAATTTGAGTTAAATCGACATACTATAAAATAACCTAGTACCCGTAGTTTGGCAAAAGAGATAATAAATTTCCTTTCCTTCAATAGAATGTCTTTCGTTCAAAATAAATCATCTGAATCCGTTGTCTATCGATGACTAGTAATAAAATTGCATATATGTATTCTACAAATTTTGTGTCAGCTATTCATCTCAACAACGTTGGTTAGTTTATTCAGCAAATAAGGAATGAAATTAAATAAGAATATGTGATTTCATTGGTGCATTTTCATTTCATTTCTTATTTGCCGTATAAATAAACTATGAGCAGACAGCCTACATAAAAATGTATGAAAAAGTGAGAATTTCGTATATTTCGAGAATGACGGGGACTGAAAGTTTTGTTTCTAGGTGGTGAAGAAAGTAGCGTGAAACTTTTCAAAAAACAAATATTTTATTTGGAAAGAAACAATGATACACTGTCCGGTTCAAAACACACCGAAGTGTCAGTCATTGGTGTTAACGAAATGGTTAGTCGGTGATGTATCAAATATAGATTACCTACCTATATTTTCGAGAAGTATAATGATACGGTAGACTATCTTTGGTAAGAACAGCACAGTCATGTTGTGGAATAGACGAATAATTGTATAGAAATTACCTAGGATGTGTTAAAATTTTGCCGCTGTATAATTATCTATCAGAGTTTGGGAAACAATTCGATAACCTCCACTGATGCATCTGTTCCAACTATTGGATCACATCTTTTATTCATGGATACATTGAAGAAAAATTAATATAAAAAACTTAATCAATACCAATTTGAATAATATGGTGTACACATCCTTACAGTACAGTATTACATACAAAGAGATGACCTGAAATTCAGTTTTATTTCACAAAATCTGTTATTACCTTATTTGCATAAAAGTAAATCTATGAGATTGCGATGAGGAAAAACGAAGGCCAAACTATCATTATTAAAGAAACCACAATTCCAATCGGACTGATAAGGAAGAAGTATCGGCAAATTATGAAATAATTCGTAGTGTGAATGAAAACATAGCACTTACGAGGTAAGCTGAATGCGTCCTCCTATCTTATCCTATTCCATCAGCCAGTAGATAACTTTTATTCCATAAGCAGAAACCTTAAAAAGATACCATTTGTTAATGGTGAGAATGATAATTGTTGCAGAAACTCAGAAATTAGAAAAAACCTGAAAATTAAATTCAAACGAGAAGGTTTTTTGGTAACGAGAACTAAGAAAAACAAGATACATTGTTTATTTGTGAAATTGTGATTAGTATTCCCACCCTTTTCACAAAATATGAAACTTTGAGGTTGTGTTGTTTCCGATTACCTTTCCGAATCACTGATCTCAGATATTTGTCTACTTTCAAATCTGACACTGAGTTTGATGAAATATTTTTTCATGATTTCTATGATGGGAACAAAAACTATTGATCTTTAAGATACTTTATATTCTCTAACTCCCAATCTAGCAACTACCCGGTATTCAGACACTCATTTATATATGTATTTTATTCATATTATAATCATTATCAGGTTATGCTACACCATACCATTGCCAACACTGTCTCATTATTTTTCTCTCTCATCTTTCAAGTATCATCAATCATATTTATATTATTCGATTTGGATATTTATTTTGATTCTTTGGAATCTTCTCTCTGAAATATTCCAAAATTTCGTGAAATTTTCGTAGAATGCATACCCTGTAAGTATATCCTCTACACACATAACTTGAATGTATATATATATTTCGCGATAAATAAAAAATACTTCTTATTGGCTCATCCAATATATTGTTTTAAGCTCTACCAGCAGAATACAAGTTATTTGATATCGATGATATATCAAAATTCCTGTTCACGATATTTGCTTTTATTTCGCACATTCGTATGGACTCGACGGGGAACTGACATTTTAATCTTCGAAAACAGCGGTCAGAACACTAACTCGGAGATATGCATTGAAGAAGTTGAATAAATAAGCCTTGAATATGTGTTGTTCATTTCCTTTGTGAGTGAAATATTTCAGTGAGATTTTTTGTTGTTGACAATATAATTTGATTTAGTGTAGATTTGTTCATATTAGACGATAGAATTTCAGTGATTCTTAACTTCATAGCATGAATTTAGATAGATAGAAAGATAGATTTAGATATTTTCCTCGACTATTATTCTTTTGTGGTCTATAGAATGAATACAATGTGACCGTCGTTCATGTAAGCTGTCAACAACCCCTTAGGTATGATTTCTGAACCTCACTATAAGAATCACATGAATGGTAGTAGTAGCAAAATCAGATTGTACTTATTTATGTAGAATTTAGGTTCGAAACTGATAATATGGAAGGTTCAATGAATATGTCAAATTCACTGAATATTATATGAGGAGTATAAAAAGTGAATGTTTATGAAAATCTTGGCAAATCTCAATTTTTCAAAATATTGATTTTTATTACAATTTTTTCAAGTTTCAATTTATATTTTATCATCTTTTGACGTGTGATAGAAAGTCTACAGTTATGATTTTTGCTAAACTTTTCTGAATTTTAGTTTTGTTATAATTGAATCCTGATGACGATTGTAGATGTACAGATGTACAGTTCAGTTCAGCTTTTTTATTCAGGTTTTGTTATCTTTAACATCAATTTATTTTTCACTTCGTTTCATTCGAGTCGTTTGTTGTATTTCATATTTATTTTTTCATTTTCATCAGTCATAATATCCCACTTGTATATTTAGGATCAAAGTATTATTGTAGACAACGGAAATCCAAATTATTGGTTTTCAACATGGTCATCATAATTGAAACAAAAATTATTATTATCATTAATTTCATTATTATCATCATCCATCCAGATCAAATCATGGAATCATGGTAATCGATATCGTAAATTCATGTTTAAACGTGAAATTTTATCTTTTAGGTCAAATACATAATTCCAATTATTTTATTCGTTGTGGTTCAGAATGTACCAGTGTTGCGAAAAATATGAAAATACATTATTGTAGCAATTCCCACCTCCAATGCACTTCTCACGGTTCTTCATAACTCAAATCGAACAAGCTCACAAAAAATACATTTCTTCTGATAGATCACAGTCTTCGAGGTACATCTGGATGCGGCGTATCGTGCATAAAGCAAATTAATAAAGTGTTAACGTGTCTGCGAATCACACTCTCCTGCTGTTAAGAACGAACACCCCCGCTGCTTAAAAACTAGACAACAAAACAATTATATTTTCAACAGTAAATCAGCGGTCGTATAACGCGTATTGATCTGTTTATATGTTCTTCGATCGATCACAGGGTACCCGGAGAATGTTTTGCGATTGCTCCGGAGTAGTGCCATTGTTTTCGCTGTTCATTTATTATATCAATGATGGCTATTTCGAATATAGCATTAGATTTGAGTTTACATATAGGTAGGCTTAAAAAATTATCCAGTCCGACCTGTGATCAACATAAATAAAGTAGTACCTATATGAAAAAGAATAATAGACACAAATATAAACTCTGAGCTGAAAATTTTAAAATAATAACAAATTTCTTATGTGTACAATTTTTGTTGCACCATTTTCTTTTTTCAAAATTCAAAGTTTCATCAGATTGTTCAGAAAATACTGATCATCCACCACTATATTGGTTATCTACACAAAAATCACCTTTGTAGATTATGTGAACAGAAATCAACTGAAACGTATTGCAAGTCAGTTATAATGTAATTTATTCTGCAGTTTTTGTACTGAACGCCATCTATAGAAAAGCAACAGAGGCAAAGTGGTATATACCTTGATACTGAATGATGCTAATATTGAATGACAATTCCATGAATTTGACAAAAAATATCAAATTTCGTACAGAGAAACTTGTGCTTGGATAATCCGAAGTATTAACTACCATGAATGATTTTCAATTCTTGATGTGATGTAGTTTTGAAAATAGGAGTTTGCTATACATAATTTTCCAATTGAAATTTCGATGTTTCGAATCCTTCTCCATCGATGTCAAATTTTCTCGATACAATTGACGCATGATGGAATGAAATAGACAAAATTTTTCCTTATTTCCTGTGGAAAAATAGATTAACATAATGGAAAAGGTGTCCGTCTCTCAGTTAGTTAGTACTTTATTCAAACGGCAACTGACGACCAAAATAAATAAATAAAGGTGTCTGTCTGCCTTCCAAATAAGTTAATTCAAATTCTTTTGCCACTAGTTCCTTATTTAACACTGGCAGCTCTCCCATAGAAAATCAGGCTCGACGGTTCTTTTCAACTCTTGTTCCCGTCTTGCGATGATCTTGTTCATACAGTAGCGGTTCGTTGTTATCTTTATTTGGGTGCTGTATGAGAATTTGGTTTTCATATTTCATACAGTAGAAGTAATTTCTATAAACAGGGTTTTCAATCTTTTATTGCTATTACTAACTTCGTTATCATAGCAGCTACAAATCCAGTTGAATGGGTAAACTAGAATCCTCTTCACAGATTACGATGATAAAAACGAGACATTAATCGAACGTTATTTCAGAATTATAGATTCTTATGGATAGTACACCCAGTATACATTATTCTCAATCAATCGGAAATTTAATTCTGAATGATTCTATGAACTTCTATTTTCAAGTCAGAAATGTAAAAGTAATAATTGATGATTTAAATTTTTTTTCAAGATGACTTAGTTATTGTCGTTATCATTTTTCATGATGTTTGACAGTATCATTTTACTTCGAATCATAACAAAAATCGACAAAAATCTATGTGTAGACAGTTCAAGTAGACTGTCTTTCTGACCTGATTCTGAATCAACTTCTGGACAGACTGCCTGCTGCAAATGTCCCCAATCGATATATTTTAATGATACTTTTCGTTGTTACAAATGGTAAAATTTTTGGCTCTCCCATACTTTAGATCATATTCTTGAATAAAACCTGTGTCAATAAAGGTTTTTGGTATGATGAAGAGAAGAAAATCATTCATCTGATCTAGTATACATCATAAGAAAATAATTCAGAGTACCCAAGATATTTCAATCTTTCATAAGAGCCCTTTATTTGCCCATTTTCATATATGTGACAATCACTAATAACTTAACATCCAAATTGGTCCACCATAATTTTTTTATTATCTGTTACATCCAATATCGACTTTTAGACCTAGTAACTCAAATGTGTTGATACAAAATAATAATGAAAAATTCACTACAATTCACAGCTACTTAATTCTCTTATTGATTGATATCTAATTGAAACATGAGATATTCAGTTGAATGGATAGTTGATATACCAATATCAAAATATTTATAATTGTAAGTAAGGTGAACCAAATGAGGCCCATGTCCTGATAAGGCATATTTTCGATATTTCCCACTTCATTTACGATGTTTGTAGAAGTGTGCGTATACATCAATATTAATGTACCTAAGCACAGCAAATGTTAGATGCCGAGAGCGTCTTGGAACCTGCAGTTGAAAACAACCACGAGGCGGAGTGCGGAATGCAGTTTATAAGATTCTGGCAAAATGAATAAAAAATATTTTTTTCATCATTCGGACACGGTGTGCTGAGTTTCGCCAATGGGATATTTATAAGTTTATCCATCTCCTCAAGTGCTGAATATATCAAATCTAAGATGAATGATATTAGATGAATCTGTCCAATTCGAGTTTTCAAGATTCCAAGAGAAACCAAGTTCTATACCAGCCCACAATAAGAGCTTGGTTATTTGTAAAAACGGTGGAAGGTTATCGAACAAGACATAGTAGGGACCCTTTTCGAACTAATTTTGAAGAATTTTTTCATAAATAAAATCAACAAATGATATCTACTGATGAAAGTGGTTTTTGCTAGCTAGCAGCCCACTCCAGCAACCCACCACTGGATCCTCTGACATTCTACCGGATGATAGTCCGCCGCCGCCATTGTACCGACAAATGTGAACACATCACACAATGTAAGTGGTAATTGGGCCGGTGTTTGGTTTGATGAGAGGGTGAGTTCACGCATTGTGAGGATGCATTTGTTTGAGAAACAAGCCCGGGTCTAGTTACCGGAGTATTCACTTAACTTTGCGAGTTCGTCGGCGTTTCGGGTACGTGAGGGCGGATCAAAGGGTTATTCGATTGGTGAACCGCTTCCTCAGATTTACTAGTACGGGAAGTGAACTAGAATTTTCAATCGAATCTTATCTTATACAGGGTATTCCACTATTTCAAGTCGAAAGTGCCTCATAAACTTTGGCCCAAAACCTTATAGTCGAGGAGGTATGAGCAATATTCAATCCAACAGAGTGTAGATTGAAATAAGAGAATGTTGCGAATGTATGTAGTAATATGATATTGTACCAATTTAGGATTATGTTTACTTACACAGATGTAATTGGTTTTTTTTTTCCAGAATTACCCCTCTCCTCACTGATTCACAACAAATTCTCGATCATCTAATTATTGAAGACGTTACTATCTGAAGAGTATCTGAGTCGTCTCGTATGATGCAGTTGCAGTCATGATATTTTGAATTAGCTCATCTCTGGTTTGTGGTTGATTTCAGTTATATGGCCTATCAGATTTATTTATTATCAAACTTTTCCTATAACTTCAAATACAAATACTTACACAACATACCAGATTGATTTACTGTTGAATTCGATTCGATTACAGGGTTCTGGACATTACTTGAAATTGTTCAATATGAACGCTTTCAAATCCCATTTGAATGACCATATCATCAAATTAAGTACTTCTGATCATTAATTAAGTACTCCTAAGCGATTATACTTCATGGATGCGAAACTATTTCGGCCATTCAAGGGCAATATACAATGTGTTACTTCATAAATAGAAATTTGAGTCATTTTCATTAAAATTGGTATGGAAATAAATTTCAAAATATTCGAGTGCCACAGTCAAATTTCAAATTCAAGCATATGACAGTCCGTCATAAGAATCAGTGATTTTCAAATTGGAACGCAAGTGTATAAAAACCATCAGGAACTGTCATGGATTTTACCAACAAAAAATTCAATAAGTTAAATGTTAATGAACCATCAAAATTTGAAAAGTTTACGATTCATTCAAAAACTGCCATGAGTTCATTAAAAGAGATGATTTATTGATCTCTATTGCACTGTAATCAACCCTGTATTAAGAAGATTCTCGTGTGATGTTTTTCACTATTGATGACTAAGTTGATGCAAAATATTGATATCATTCAAAACTATCTTGAAATGGTATGCCATGCGTTTTTAGTGAGGATATAGTCTTCAAACGTACTTCAAAAATGCTATACACTCAAATTTTTATGAAGCAGTAATTATATTCCAATGGAGTTACAAAAATATGATTTTACGTTTTCAAAAAATATTTTTGTTAGTTCATCGAATGCAATCTTACGTACTAAACGTCGACGGGGCGGTTCAAAGGGCCATTCGATTGGTGAACAGTTTTGCCAGATCTACCTTGATATCGCACAGGATGCGCATGATATGTGAGATATATGAGATAAAAATCAACCATTTCTGCCTCAGCAATTACACTTTCACACTTCTAGATTCTAGGTGATTTCTCTTGTTTAAGAGTCCTATGACCATAAATCAATATTTTTTTTATTCTTGTTAGTTTTCGTCACGAAATACAAAGCGATCAGGAAGAACAGAAAGGGCAAGAAACAGTTTCAATGAGAAATATTTCACAAGCAACAGAAATCAAAGTCAAGAAAATGAATGAATTTCATCAATACAAAATGAATTATGTTCAAGAAATTAATGAAGATGATTTCGAAGAAGAAATGGTGATTGAACACTCCAAATTTATGGATTGCTCAATATATCAGTGTGGGCGGTGGAAGTTATAACGGATATCTTAATAACGTCGTTATCAATATTGAGGCAGGAAACGCTTAATAAGATGAAGATGAAATCTCATAACTCTCATTCGCTCATACAAGAGTATCGAATTGAACCCCTTGTAATGAGAAAATATCAGAAAATGATGTTAAACTCTTTCACAACAATCCGGAATACGTTCCAGAGATATTTTCGAATGAATACACTTATTAATAATCTCAAGTGTCCAATATTTGTGAATATAGCTTGTTAAGATATAACAAAGAAGACAATCCCATTTCTATAATACATTCTTACACGAACGTTCCCTGTTTGAGTTCCATCTGCAATGAATGTTATTTCAGCTGATTTCGATGAAAACTTTATGATTGTAATGAAAATCAAAAATCAGAATTCAACAGACAATAGAACCCTAAAATCAATATCATATCGAAGTAGTTCAGTTATGCTGTAGCAGTTAATTATACCAAGACTACTTCGGTCATTGTTGATATCGTTTGAATTGAAGACAATCCAAGATCGAATTACTGGGTACTCAAGTTCCATCCTCATTTAGTTTTCTGTATGAGTCGGCACTTTGAGAAACCGAGCCGAAATTGATTGAATGAAGGATTATTTTCAAATTATCGAGGTATAAAAAGAGGCCGTCTACAATAAAAAAGGGTTCTTATATATTAAATCATGAATGGAATACGGAGTGTTGGTTTTCATTTCCCAGCACCTTGAAAATTCAATTGGAAATCAGATCATCATTGATTACAGAGTGAATTTTTCGATATCGAATACATTTCTAATGGTTCAATGTTCAGATCGATATTTCGATTGATTCTCAATCATGATGAGAATCCACAAAATGATCATTTCAAAACAATTGACCCAAAATATTCCTTTGATTATCATAAGAATTTGAGTCATCAATTGCATTTTCATTAAACTGGTTAATTTACTTCTATCACAACGTCAGTAAAATATTTCACCGAACTGGTTTAGTTTTATATTATTATTTCAGGTTTATTTGAATAAAACATTCCTTACTTGAAAACTTCATGGAACAAACATACTGCATATAATTGCACGTACCCTTCAAAATGTTTTGAAATCTGAAAAATACTCCATAATAATGACACTATAATTTTGCGTTTAAATACAACAACGCAACTGTAATTTGACTCACATCAATGAAAATCCTGATGATTATCGCATTCATCCTTTTTTCTTTTCCAGAAAGAAATGTGTTATCACGTTTCACAGTAGCGAATATCACTCGAGGATATATTTTCTCTATATCCTAACTAAGATTGTATCCTTGATAATTCAGCCAATACCATACCTTTCTACATTTTTCTATGTGTATTTGCGAGTTATTTATACCTGGGGATAACAATATAACGCAATGGGGTATCACATTGTTCATATCTGAGATTGAAAGATAAATTCATCACCAATAGAACACTGTGGATAAATCATCGGAGATAAATGCAGGCGGTTTCTCGGTCGTCTAGTTTTCAGGAAATCAACGATAACGAATCTCTCTGGGCGTGCCGTTTTCTGTGTGTCACGTATGAATATATGTATTCAATATTTTGACAATGTCTGTCCAAATAATAAGATATTCATCTTCCTCAGTATATAGTCTCATCAAATTCTACAGATGATAGCAATGATTGAATTTTATAAAAATTTATAATTCAGATTTCCATGAAGTATGATTTTTTGTTCGACGAAATCGGCAATTACTCACATTATTGGGAAATTGACAGCTCCAAATTGAAATGAATCTATATCTCAGAACACAAATGATAATATAATGGAAACTCATGTTGCATATCTTGAATGAATTCATGAATAATTTAATGGAGTTATAAACATTTTCGCAATAATTTTATATAATATTATATAATATTATTGATAAAAAATTTTGATGAAACCACAGGGAATATACTGACCTCATTATTTGATTTTGTCTTGATATTTTGATGTTGATTTTTTTATGCCACTTTCAACTCATCCCAAAATATCTTAGAGTAGTGAGGACCAAAATATGACGATTGAGCGTAACATCGCTCATACAAATGTTGATGGTAAAAAAGATACAGTGCGTTCAAAGTTGAAATTTTATTTGCAAATTCCTTAATAGCTTCTACAGTTTACATGATATCGGTTTCTCTGACACTAGAAAAATATGTGCTTGTCTGACAGCAACCTACTTAGTTTTTCTTTTCTTTATCGGAAAAACGGTAAGGTTTTTCGACTTTTTCCAAGAATACTTTTTTGTTCAAAAGATAACGTAAGTGTAATAGATGTTGGATCGAAAATGTTGATTTTTGACGGACAAAAAAGTTGTGCGTATTTTTGAATAATAACCGAGTAAGTGGCGCCCTCTAAGGACTACGTTAATACTGATAAAATATTCTTATTTGCCGTCCTAAAAACCCTCAATGTATCAATTTTTAAACTGATATCATGAAAACTGTCGAAGCGATTAAGAAATTTGCAAATAAAATATTAACTTTTAACCCACTTTATCTTTTTAACCATCAACATTTGTATGAGCGATGTTGCGCTCAATCGTCATATTTTGGTCCTCTCTACTCTCAGTTCCATTTTTTCACCATATTAATGAAACACCCTGTATATAATCTCAAATTAGAACCAAACAGCTTCTATCAAATGAATGCACATTCACAAGGTTAATAGAAAAATAATTTTTATCTAGTACGAGCGACCATTCCACAGTGGAATCACCATTACATATAAAATATGACCAACAAATTGAGACTGAAATCTAGTCATTGTAGATTGAACAGTTGAAAATTGGATTATTTGTGAAAAGGTATAATCTCTGATCAAAATGGAAAGGTATCATTTCATTCGTCATGAGAAAAGTTTCAACTTGTGATTGGAATTGATAAAAACAAATATTTCACTGAACTGTGACCAGCAATTGACTCCTTAAAGTACTAGAAACCAAATTATTAGTATTGATACTGCTCCTAAATGATTTCAATTCAATAGTAGAAAGTAATACAGGGTGTAACAAGTGTTAGAAGTTCCAGCAGGTGATTTCTCATTCATTTAAAGAAGCATCATTGGAGCATCCCTTGAAGAAGGTTTATAAAATTTGTTTCGCATTTTTCCTCACAAACACTGAAAAAGTTGAAAAATTGAAATTAACGTGACATTTTCTACTGTCAAAAAGACACCATGATTTTAGTGTAAACATATTGAAAATAATATCTATACATTATCGTTGTCATATTGTTTTTCAGTATGTGGAATAAAATTCCCTGGAAACGTTATACAATATATATTTCAAAACAGAATGAATATTGATATAGATAGCAAATTAACAAAAAATGAGTGGACCGTTCATATTGCAGCTCTATCACTCGACCGGCTTAATCGAATTGAGCGTTTTAGCGACGTGCCTCAGAGTGCTTTGCGGTACTGCCTCCAGCAAACATTTCTGAAACATCTGGTGACCAATCATGTGGGAGAACATGACTTTCCCGTGGTGCCTCGTCTCCGAGCTGCCGTCCACCAGAGCTTTCGCTCCTGCAAGGAAGATTTTGTCTCTGCACTCCTTCTGCATATGGACTATTCTCTCTACACCCAACCTCTTGGTGAGGTCAGCCAAGAGCCTGATGCCTGTCGATCGTACCACGCCGTTCTGGTGATTGCACCCTCTAGCGGTCAGAATTGAAATCACTCGACCTGGAGGCATCTGCAGGCACATCAGATCCAAGGCAGCGTTGGCGTCTGCCCGGAGAAATTTGTTAGTGTCGGCGGTACGATGGAGGAGTGGTCCGGCTATCTCTTCCAGTTCCTAAGGATCAATAATTGTATAGTTAGTTGGTTATTGAAATTTTCAAGGGGGTGCTCACTTCATAACCTCATACAATCCGGACTTCCATCAGAAACTATCACGGATTTTTAGTGATGATCAGAAACAAAAAGCTATATATCCTTCTTCATCAACATGTTGAAACAGTATCCATTGATCCATTTCTTTTGAGTTTCAGGTAATTGAAACTGATACATTTCAGTAATCTCATACAGGTATCTCAAAAAAAGCATGGGAATATTGAACATTCAATATTGAATTATAATGGTTCTTATATCGATTAAGAGGAACTAGTGTCTGGCTTATTCCAGTAGAGGTTGGAAATTTCATGACTTTAATTTTAAGTATTTGTAGATTTTGTTACATTCTTGAAGACAACTCAATATTACATATACAATTTTATTATACAACATGGTGTTAGAGCCACAAAATGTTCAGATTTATTTTTCTCGAAATTGGTTCATGATATCGTTACCAAAGAAGAGTCCATACACACAAAAATATAAAGTAAAACATTTTCATTTGAACAACCTGATGGTCTCCCCCTACTAATACGTTTGTGGTGGTTGAAAAAATATATATTACAGCGAATGACGAGTTTCTAATTGTTCATTGATCACAACAAATTTGGAATTTTCAATTTACGGAATTTTTGAGTGATTTAAAGAAGACTCATAAAACGATGTCTTCTTCAAAGGTCTGTAGCTCAATCAGGAAGCATTTTCGTATTGAGTTAAATTGACCTAAATAACCCCTAGTATTTGTAGTTTCCATTTGGTAAAATAGTTTATGGATACCCTGTATATATTTACGTGTGAGTGTGATTTCATATATTCACATGTACGCAATATCAATATCGAATGTCTACAAATTTCAGTTCTCATTGAATTCTTCAATGCTCGACATTTTCTATTCTTTTATTATATCCACGAATTAACTAACAGTATTTTTCAGAAGTATTTTTTTATTCATTGAATTATACTCGGAAATCAGGATTATTTCGACAATAACCACATAGCTCAGATAGCCTCATTGCAATTCAGGTGCATATTAGAATTATAACATATTTTTAATAGTGAAGGTCATTCACTGGCTAATTATTCAGCACCTTAACTGGAACAAATTGTTTATTATCCGTGCTCATTCTTATGAAAACATAATTTTTTCTGTATTGAATGTATTCAATATTGCGTTTAATAAATCTCAATTGTGAGTACTGTTGTATACCTATTCAATATAAAATGATTTGAAGAATGACAAGGAATCTAATAATACAGGAACTTTATTTAACTGAAACAAATTCAATTCAACAGGCTATTGACCGAAGTCCTTCTGCCGAAGACTTTATTTTATCACTTTTGAGTTAGACTGTATTCCTAAGCTAACAATTAGACATAAGATTTTTGCAAGTAGCTTCGACGAATCTAGCTGTGTTTGGATGAAAAGTATAATTTAAGCCTTACTACTTCTAATCCCTTCCGACAAGATCCAAACATCTCCGTAGCCGTATGGCATGCCGACCTCGCCACCTGCGACCTCAAATTCTTGATGTGCCTGCCCACGTGGACGCACACGTTGTGGATTCTCGCCTCCACAACCTCAGGATGCTGCCTTGCCATCCTGGCGACTCCTTGCAACCCCTGGACCGCCACCTCCCACTCGGGATTGTTCAGCTGTGCTAACGCAAGTTGTAAGTCTTCCTTGGGTTCGTTCCTCGTGGTTATTGGGGTGGTTCCTCGAACGCTCCTCGGAGTTGACTTGATAGACTTCCTGCTCGAAGTTCGTGATAATCGCTTGCTGAGTCTCCTCGTGACGGTAGAAGCCTCGGGTTTCTCAGGTGGTTCGACCTCCTCGAAATCGGATTTGGGTTCCGATGATTTCAATGATACCTGTAATACGTTTAATGAGTTGTTATATCGTAAGGGTAACACAACAGCCATCAAATATTTGAACTTGATTAACTTGAACTTAGTGTTGAAGAAGAGAAACTCATATAAGTCATAAATTCGTGTTTGTTATATCGATAATCTTGAATCAACGATAGAACGTTAAATTGGAAAGGATGAATTGATAATTACACGAGGAGAATCATGAAATTTCATCCCGAATTACTGAAAGAAAAATGAATGCGAATTCAATAAATGCATTTGCATTACAATTAAATTTGATCTAAGTTAGGGGTTAGTAAACTTTTTGGTGGACGTATCTATCTATCTATCTATCTATCTATCTATCTATCTATCTATCTATCTATCTATCTATCTATCTATCTATCTATCTATCTATTTTTCTATAAATATAAATTATCAGTTAACTACATATTTTCTTTCTTTCGTGACATTTTCATAATTGAATTCCTTCTAACTGAGCGATATTAGTATAAAATGCTAGAAGTATTATTGACAGAACAAAACGAATGGATCGAAATATTGTTTATTATTGAATACCTTGTCAGGAGATGGAATGTCCGCAACCGTAGTGATCAAAAACTGGCGACTCATGGAAGTGTCATCTTTCATTACTGGTGCACTGTTTTTTCTTTGAGAAATTTCAGGTAAGAAACTTTGCAAATCTACTACTGAATTGCTTTTCCTTCTAGTATCTACTGTCGCGGATGACTTTCTGCTAAGGGATGGGGTTTTTGGACCTGGAAAACTCAATACGAATGAGGGTGGACTGCTGGTTCTTGACAAATCTTCCTTGCTCGTCAAGACAGGCATTTTCAATAATTCTTCATCGTTCAAATTATCTGAGGATAGGTTTTCTATCGTCAAACTATCCGGAGTGTTAGGCTGAAAAAAAACGGATTATATTTCTTCAGTAAAAATCTTCCCAATAAACTCTGTCGAATTCCTTCAAAATTTATTTTCACTGGGTCATTCCATACGTATTGAAAATCCATGATTTTGATTTTTTGTGCTTGAATACATCATTATTTTCAATTCAAATTGCCATAATATCAATACAGAATATCTAGAAATGCTCATGGTAGTACCTAACTGAACTGAAACCAAGAGGGATTATCTTCTATTTATATTATCTTGCATTCTATAAAACGTCGAATAGGGTTATCAAGACTGAAATGTTCTACCTTCGATGAGAAAGATAAATCTCCACTCTTACTGGTTTCTATTATACAAGATATTTTACCTTCGAACATTCCTGCATAATTTTCCTAGTTTCATTCACCTCGCCCTCACATGTATTGACGTATTCCTGTGAGTTGTTGTTGGAGTCACTTTCCGTCACCTCCTCCCTTTGGTGGACGTTGTCAAAGGTAGGTTCTTGAGCTTCGTCCAATTTGACAAAAGCCTCTTCAGTAGTGCCATAGGGTGGGGTGAAGTACCCGGAAGACTCCGAACCAGACGAATGAGGAAAATGATGGTTGTGCTTCTCGATGAAAACATGTTTTGATTCTCGAGGAGAGAGTCGGTCATCGTGAGGACTTTCTAAGTTTCTGAAAAGTTCGTTAGGCCTTATTAGGTATTAGATTCGTTTGAGTTTTACGGATTGAGAAGAATTGTTTCTTTAATAATAACAAAATTTCAGAAACTTCTATTAAGTTGCCAAAATTAGTGTTTTGTGGAAATATCAGCTCACAAACAGAAATATTTCTTTTTCTCAGGAAATATTGAATAGGTGAACATTTTTTGCTCTGCTTTCTTGTTTGATTCTGAGTAGAGGTCGCTCAGTGTATATAGTATTATGTAAGTACAAGGCTGAATTCGAAGAGTTAGTTTGATTGAGTAATTCTCACACGACTTTGTAATACTTCGTTTATTTTCGATAGAAATACTTTCTTCGTGAAGATCTTAATGATCCTTCAATCGATTTCATTGAAATTCAAACTAGAAGATGGCTCATTTAAATCTAATAACGATCAAAAATACAATTATATTCACAACACTCGGTACACGTGTTCATAACTGAGGATATTTATTAACGCTATATTTATTCAACTACTACCCAAAAATGGTTCTGTATCTATAGTTGCTATCGCTTCTAGAAAATCTTGAAAATCCCATAATTCCTATTATATTCTATCCATATTTTTTGTGATGTTCAAGGAAAAACTGAACGGTCGAATACAGGGCAAAATATTTAACTAGCTAGCCCAACGATTCTGGAGTATTATTATAATATTTTAGATGAAAACATGTGCATTACTTAATTCATGTCCCTGGAGGGATTCCTGTTTACAGTTCAGGATAATTAGAGAAGCTCGACTCATAGCTCTCAGGACGTCAAGGGTATACCTTGGAAATCACTGGCAGAACAACATTTATATTTGAAATCTTGAAGTTCCATTACTGTGTAACCTTGACTATTGTTATATCCTTGAGGTGTTTATTTTATGCCATCTGGAATGTTGTCAAATGTTGAGGTTAAGTTTCACTTTTCAGATAATATCGAAATATGCATGTCTGATTTTGAAATTCGAGAATATTTCACTAAACTACAGAGGATCATGATGAAAATTTATCAAAATTGTTTCACAATAATCTGTTATTTTTTATATCTTTTGAATCCTTACATTTTTCGTTATCTGGGATTTAAACATAATAACCTAGAGTAGAGCTTATGGATGAACATCTGAAACACTTCAACAGTATCGACAACAAATTACAAATCAATATAACACGACAATGACTTTGTATATCGATTACATAAAATTAATTATAGTTTGTTTTCTAATAACTTCAGTTTCCCTACCCTCTCTTTCTTACTTTGTCAGCCAATCACCAATCAGATCCGATCAGCTTTGTGAATTTTGCAAGCTATAATATTTCTGTCATTGATTTTATCCACAATTCAAGTCCTAATCGTTTGTTTTGTTCACAAAATGAAATGTCAAAGAATAATTACTAGACACACAAAATGTTAACACTATACACTACCCAAGAGTGCCGTAATTCCCAGACCTGTGTGTAGGACCATGTTTGAGGCCGACGAGCTGTTAATTCGATGTTTCAAATATCTATCAGTAGAATGCAGCTACACGGCCATTACGATGACATTTATGAAAACACTAACTTCGATTGCTCAAGGCAGACTTAATCAAACAATATAAGATCAAGTCACTTAGTCACTGGATAGATAGAAATATAAGGTCTCAGCAGTACTTCTTGGATTCAATGCAATTTGAAACAATGATATATTCAAGTAAAAATGCCCCCCTACCTAGTGATGATATACCACTCACATTTATTGTAAATTAAATTGAACGAGAAAATAAAATATCTGCTTCGCATAAACATACATTATGATACGTTCGCATTACTCCTGTCGATTCAGATGGATATTCCAATTTCAATATTTTACATGAACGTCGAGGCGAGTTATGCCTTTATTTTCATTCGATAATGACGCGATAGCGCCCATACGGGTTGATGGATAAGCGTTCCAGGTGCAAAACCTTCACTTTGATTTCCCGCGATGGGGTTTCTTCAATAATTGTCCGCCAGTTTATGTTCTCTATCAACCACGTATAATGTAGTCTATTCGTAATAAGTGCTTTGATACCTTCGCTCTGTATTGAGGTCATAGATAATCAATACTTATTGGAATTGTTATTACTATTATACCATGTTATAAATTTAACTTCCATCATTAGAAGATTAATCAAATGGAACTCAATCTGAAATAAATAAAATATGAACATTAGGAATAAAAAAATCCATAAACGATAAAGAGTTATAAGAATCTTTTGGCAATTATCTCATATTTTTCTAGATCTTACTCGATCAGGTTCTATCAATCAAATAACAAAATTTTCCTGTTTTATTCTGAGAATATTTGTTTGTAACCATCATTGATGAAGAGTTTTTGGAGTTACTATGATATCAGATTCCTATTGTTATTCTGTAGTAGAATTATATTCAGTAGTATATAACTATCCGAAATATCATGATCTTCCCCTCTACCTCCCTCGCTTCTAATTCTTCCGGATGTGCTGGACCAAGTGACATGAGTTCAGGTTTATGCAGAGGCCATTCAATAATTTTATATATTATCATTATAAAGAGGCAATGTGAAAATACTATATTTAGGTTTAGTTTTCTAGTGATGTTATAGTGTACAATCCATAACTGCAATTTTATTACAATGGAGACAATTCTCCACTCAAACCATTTTTTTCATTTCTGATAGTTTCCAAAATATTCTTTCATCAATAATAATGAATTTTTGAATTACTTATAGCTGATAATTTATTCCTCCTCCATTACCCTAAATTTGTTCGGAACCAGCACTTGGCGTGCTTAAAAACACACTCAGGAGCTGCATCGAAAGACTGAACAAAATACTTCAAAAAGTAGCCTGTGATAACACGCCAGGACAAGAATATTGCAAGCCTATTATTCAGGTAACATGTGAAAAATTAACTGACTAGATATTTATGTTGAGTAGAGATCAGATAAAATTAGTAACAGGTCTCATTACAGGCCGTGTGCCTGTGAGATTACAAAAGAAGAGGCTCTACAAAGGTGTCCAAAGTTGGTAGAACCTGGACACCCGAATACATTTTGTGTAATTTCGGGGCACTACACTACAGGAGAATAAAGCAAGTAGGAAAATCTGATTCAAAACTAGAAAACGTAGGAACCATAAACCTAGGGATCTTCAAACTACCCAAAGGGACCAATGTCTTCCAAGATATATTAGTGTGATAGGATAAGTATCTGATGAACATCCTTTGAACCCTTTCAATAAAAATTTTCAGTAAATTCTCATTCATCGTTGTCATCACCAATTTAATTTTTATCGACAGTTGTTAAGATTCCAACATTTCACAACCCATTTAAATAGCATTATTGCGAAAATACACACGACTCACAATTCAGTAACCTCAGGAGGAAACACGATAGCCGTTACAGGCGCGGACTTCGTGGTCGGAGGTAGCGAACCGACGTCCACCACCTTCCTGGATCTGAAGAAACACGAACAACATTTCGGAAAACAGCTACCGACAATCGAAGATTCCTTCAAACCCCAAGCGTTCACCACACTTCGATCGCACATTTCACCGCGACAACTAGGAGGCTCGATGTCGGCTCGTAGCGGCCTAAGAAAAAATCGTTCGACGACATTGATTGGCGGGTGACCGGCGCACTGACCCTTACATCCCCTGCTGGAGGCCGATCGAATCCAAAGTGGAAATTTTAAATAGGTGAGAATAGGTCGGCCGCGACTAAAACTATTTCTAGTAGGGGAGGTAGTGCTATATCCGACTGAAATATATGGATTGGCAAATTGCGACTCAATATTCGCCTGAGACTCTATCAAGAGATACTCTAGCTATCTATTATCTAAGAACGACAGCATTTTATCAAAGGAAAATTGATATCCATATATGTAACGATGTTTCACAGCTGATTTTATAAAACAATAAATTGGTCGAATCCCAATGATCACTAATTGTATACTCTGATGATCTTTGGTTCCCTCAGTAATAAAAAAGAATTGCTGTCAACGCATAAGAATCAGAAAATATCAATATTTTTCGAACATTTATTGAATTGTTAAAAAACGTTTTCAATTTATAGAAATTCGTGGTAACCTTAAACACGCGAAGGTTTATGCAGCAAATATGGAATGAAATGAAATAAGAAATGACATATTTGTTACGACTGGAATGAAAAATGAGATTTCATTGGTGCATTCTTATTTTATTTAATTTACTGTATAAACTAACCACAATATTAGAATTTCAAACTATTATAATTCGACTGCATTTAGTTCATGATATACAATGACATTCATAAAATACTTCGTATTTTTTCGAAAACATAAAAATCAAATTATCTTGAAACTCGGCTCCTATTTTTGTTGAAGCTCATTAAACAATGTGAAGGTGAGAGAAAATTGAATTTTTCGTAAAATTTTTCAACTGATTTATATGTTTCCAATTGATTACAAATATCCTATATCAATAATTGACTTGAACACTCCGTTTGTTTTTAGGATGACCTCAAAGATGTATTGATTGGCAGAACCATTGAAAACTGTCAATCATTCCATACATTCCATAGAATTCGTCCGTGAGTGAATTTTGTACAAAGGTTTTGTTTCATGCCACTTTTTTCGCAAAATACCTTTCAGAACTGACTGATTCTTATTTAAATGGCTTCTGAAAATTCCTTATCGATTTCTGCAAATAAATTACTATCGCCAGGATGGGACAATCAGAGTTTTACAATGGGCTACAAAATATAAGGGAACTTGGTAATTCGGCGCCAGTTATGTTGAGGAATGTTTTAAGAAAAATGTATGGATGAACCATTCTGTGCATTGAAAGAAACGACATCTTGAGATTTCATTGTTTCATTTCATTGAAAATTTCATCAAAAATTATAACTCTGGGACTTTTCTAATTTTGAAAAAGGCGAAAAAGAAAAACTCAGTACATCTGATTGGTTCTAAGACAAGCCTGAATTGATGAAATTTCCCAATTTTTCCAAAAAATATGGAGAAAGGCTCTTCCCACTCATTGTGTACTTTATGAATGTCACTGTAAACCGTTTTTCTTATGCCACTATGGCGAGCTTGGTTACCTCAAGAGATACGAAGTTGGTTAAATAGAGACAAAGTTGAATTTTTGTGCTCAATAATAAATTGAAAAAGAATTTAGGATAACACTAATGGTTTTTGAAGATGAAATGGAAATCCTGAATTGGGCATACAACTTCATTCAGAGAGTTTTAATGGCATTTTCGGTGAATTCCAAAATGGCAGACAAACACCTGTCAATGATGGAAAAGAATTGATGTAGTAGAAACGTTATTCTTATATTGGATCCACTTTCTTGTATCAATTATTGCCTCAATTATTTCCCAACTTTTGGGAACTATGTTTGACATATTTTTCGAACGTTTAATTTTTCATAGATTTAAATTTTGAATTCATGTCGAATTGTCAATTGCTTGTATTATCTTGATTTTGACTCTGCCGAATTATGATTCATCAAATGAACACAAAAAACATGTATCTTCTTGAAGTTCAGTCTTTTATCAACGAATTTCATCTACAATCAATCACTTCTTTTGTGAATCCATTCTTGATTAGCCTGATTATCGAACTAGGTTTGTAAGAATTTAGCGTTCTCCTCTATTCTGCGTCAAATTAACTAGTGGTGTGCGGGGTCTATGGCGGGGTTAATGAATTCTTGAGAACGCCGTCGCTAGCCGAATATCAATAACATACACCTGCAGTTCACGTTTGTTCAGAACGCGATTCAAAAGCGTCTCAAAAGCGTCCTACATAAGGTATCTTCCTACAGGAAGTTGAAGTCAATTAGTCGGGGCACGCGAGGAATCTTGGGGTGCCCTTGAATTATAGATTATGTTTATCTCCACATTCAAACACAATTTTCTTAAAACATCAGCTTCACGAAAATCAAGCGGCAAAATGTCATAATTCTTTCTCGATTATTTCTATTGATAATACTTTTCAGAAATGTAATAACTGCCATAAATTAATAAATAACTTTGATTGATATCCACCAACCAACCAACCAAAAATTCAGTATTTTGACTCAGTATTACTTTGGCATTTTTAGGCGGCTCGTATACCAAAGCAATACGCAACTAGCAACAGACAACAAGCAATAGGGGATAATATTGTCGATACGTCTTTCACATTTATTCAAAGCGGGGTTCGTACACCGACACAACGCGATCTGGACAGGGCGATAACGATATCACGTTGTGTTGGTGTACGAATCCTGCTTTGAATAAATGTGAAATACGTATGACAATATTATCCCTTATTGCTTGTTGCCTGTTGCTAGTTGCGTATTGCTTCGTTATGTGAGCCGCCTTATGTGTGATGATTAACTGCTAGCCAGATATTAATTGTAATATCAAAAATTCTTCTATAAAAGTGAAGTGACCAATAAATCGCGATAATATAATGAAGGACAAAGGTTGAGTTTATGTATTGAGTGTTATTACTTGTATTTTTATCATACATTAATCAAACATGAAAACCTCAAATGAGATTGAACTGCACCTTTCTACAAGAGCCTAGTGTTATTAATTATAAAATTAATAATAAATGGTACCATGGTACCAATATGGTTCCATTTGAAAAAGTTGATTTTTGTCGGACAAAAAAGTTATGCGTATTCTTAAATAATTGTAAGCGGGTAATTGGCGCCCTCTAAGGACTACGTGATACTGATAAAATTTTCTTGTTTGTCGTCCTAAAAACCCCCAATGTACCAATTTTCAAACCGATATTATAAAAACGGTCGAAGCTATTAAGAAATTTGCAAATAAAATTTCAACTTTCAACGCACTGTATCTTTTTAACCATCAACATTTGTATAAGCGATGTTGCGCTCAATCGTCATATTTTGGTTACCTCTACTCTCAGTTTCATTTGTTTACTATATTAATGAAACACCCTGTATATATCATTATATTTTACCAATTGTAACGAATCATCAAGAAAAAAGTATAAATTAATCATCAGTCGATCAAAATATATGCAGTAGGTATTTGTCGAAATCATCTCCATTTTTGATAATCATGTGTAGTGTATCGCACATTTTAGAATCTTTGTAATCCTGTTTTAAACTTGAATCCATTCATGATATGTGAACATAGTGATATTTTGACAATTTTTTTACGTATTTCTCAGACAAAAATATTCTGCTACTCTTCTGGATGATTATAAAATATTCTGTTGAAATGAAGCTATCTATATATCTATCCATTCTAAAGATAAGCTTGCTTCACCTCGTATAAAAATGCGATGAGTGTTCCAAGTCAATGATTGTAGATTGCATACGCTTATACGGGACCAGACATGAAACTCCCTTAAGGTTAGGCAGCCCATCTTGCTTTATTTGTTGGGGGTTCGTCTTTCAGAGATTCCACTACTGGGTAAATTCTTTTTTTTTCTGTTTCTTGTTGGGTTCGACGGATTTAAGAATAATCATGTAATATACAGTGGCGGCTTCACCAATTTGTCGTTCGTGAAAAGTATGTGATGCGAAAATAGTTCTGGTTGTTTGGTTTAGGTATTTATGTTGGACGAGAAATGCTACAGTTATAAAAATGAAAGGAATTTAAGTTTCAAAATATTTTATATTGGAAAATTCACAAAATCAACAAATATAAAGATGATAAATTTTAAAATCGAAGTTTGTGTCTTTTCTCAAGACTGAAATCTATAATTAGGGAACATTAATCTAACGATGAGCTGCATTATTTTCGACGGAAAGAGAAGCAACGGATGAAAGCCGATTTTGTTTATTGAATTCCTCAATTTTTCAATCATGTTTCGAATGAATGCAATCAATTAACTAATTTATTTTTATTTCTTGTTATGTTATGACCTGAATGAAAGATCAAGGGTCTGAAACTAAAGTTATGAAAAATTATAGTCAGATAAATCTATATATTTTTTCAATCTGCTTGGGATGTTGCGTAAGGCCCTGGGCAATTGCCTTGTTCGCCACCCCCTAAGGCCCTGATATTAGAAGGTATATAAACGAAATGAATGCATTCGATAATGTTATAATGTTCTTGTTGAAATTTTCACGAATTCAATTCATTCAATTGAAGGAGTGTCAGACAAAAAGTAGTGTATCTTCAAAGAGCGAAATTGATAAGTTTATAGGTAACATAACTGCATATTTTTCTAATAATTCTAGAGTTTTATTTCAGTGCGTAATAGATGCAGAAATGAGGGTATTGATGGAATTCTCACCTGATGCGGGCTACAACGGGACCGATACTGGTGTTGTTTGTGGTGGCGTTACTAGATCGAAACCGAAGCTTAATATCGGAAGAAATTGGTATGGGAATGCCGGATTTAATCTCTTTCTGCCAGATGCCACTTTTTGTCGAGGAACCTGAAAAGAAACCGGAATTTAGGAAATTGTTTTTTGTCATTGAAAAAGCGGAATGAAAACTCAAATACAATTACAAAAGGTTTTGTCTGTTTAATGGTACAGAAAGCTATGATCTAGATTGCCAATTCAAATGAAGTGATAAATAATTTGCAATAACAATATATAGAGGATACCATTAGAAAATACAAAATGACCTACCACAATGCTGTCAAAGTACTCAAAGCAGTTTCTTTATATTTTTGTCATCATGTCGAATGATAAAGATACTGCTTGCTAATGTTTATTTCAGAGATCTTGAAATTATAAAATTGATGACGTTTCACTAAAAATGTCATTTTCTTCTGAAATGAACGGTATAACTGATTGAATTATAACTTGACAATAAAAAACGATAATCAGCTTCAAATATTGCCGAAAAATATTCAAAAAATTATCAGGTCACGATCTGGCCCTATATCAAATAATCTGAATGTAATATTCACTTTTTCGAAACATGTACTGAAATAACAGGAATTTTAATGTTTTTTTATTATCCATATAGATATCTATCCATGAACTCAGTCAGAAAGTATTCACAGCAAATCAGGATTTTATCTTTCTTTAGCTTATTTCTTGTGTGAATGCTTTCATGGAGATGTGTGTGTATATATTCTTCTCTTCTGTTTTATTTTATAATGTTTTTTGTTTTACTTTGTTTGCATCCTCAATTTATTTTCATCGTTCCCTCTAATACATGTTCATACCACCTAGTACTATGAGCTATTCTCGAAATCTTTCATTTCCTCTTACCTGTTGAACTAGTTGAGCTTTTATCGCACCCTTCCCTCGCCCTCGACCTACTCCGCGCAGCATGTAACTGTTCCGAAGAGAAACTCTTGCGGAAGCTCTCAAGATGGACCGCACGAACGGGGGCAGGTGCAAGTCCGCGCGGCGACGCTGATTCGGCTGCCCCTCGTCGGTGTTTGGGCGGCGAGAAGGACCTGCCACGTTCATAACTACTGTATCGATGATGGGGCTGCTCTTTAGCGGGGCCCTGTCGCAAGATGTACACTGGTTGCAGGACAGTGGTGTTGTCTAAAAAGAAAGGGGTTTTATTATATTGTATTGGATATTACAAAAATCACAGAGTTATCTGGTGGTGAAATTGTGAACTTTCAAAGTCAATATTTGTAGTTTATGCATCTTGATACACTTTTTTTCAATGGTATTGGGAATAAGAAATATCGAGGTATTGATTTTGGATATTGATATAAATAAAGTTGTTGAATGACTACAACCAACCAAATTACGAGTACAATAATGCTTTCATAACTATCAAGTGATGTAGTATATATGTAAAGTAGTACTATGTAGTATATTAGTGAAGTTTCCATTGAACGTGAATAGATTCGTTTGTGATTACTTCCGATTTAATGATAACTATTTGGCGTGAATTTCACCGTTCAAAGAAATTGGATAGGAGTGTTCCTGTTGGACAGGTCTCTAGCTGTAGCAGATCATTCAAATTTTTCAAGCTTTTTTGGTCAAAAATATCTGAGAGATGAAATGTTTCATATTCATCTCTATTCATAGTTGATTGGATACAGACAAAATTGTGTTGAGTTTGCAATTCACAATCATAGTGATAAAATTGTGATACCTCCATATCATAATTGCAGTTAACTGATATCGTTAAAGACATCAATTAATATCAGTTAGAAATATGTATTGGGGTCATGTATGTATATATAGAAAGAATAAAAGAAGGTTGGAAATTGGAATAATCAATTGACATGAATGATTTGGAATGTGTGCCATTGTAACTATTTTTTTTTCTGTCTTGGTTTGATATTCATATTGATGTATTCTCTACTATCGAGAATGTTTATATTGTAGATAATAAATAACGACTATTGGATTCATAGGTATAGACTGTGTTTAAAATGAAACGTACTAACAATGATACTGTTGAGAGCAAATTTTTCAGTGGAGAAGCAATTGAAAGTGTTTTTCCACCATACAAATTGAACTCAAACTGTTATTTTTCTTCACATCTTCCAATATATAGATTGTCATTTCCAAAACTCATGAAGGCAGTACCTCGTGAATGAAAAATCGAAGCCGTTTCTACGATGGACAAACTACTCGTGATACGTCGTTGGAAAGTCTGTAAAGAATACTTTCTAATTTTCCTAGTGATAATTTTGCCGGATGAACCAATAAAATACAAACATTTATTTTATTTGCTTTCAAAAATTGATTTTTCGCAAAAATATTTGTAGTTTACGAGTAATTCGATTCTGAAATAGTCAAACGAGAACTTTAATTTCTAGTAATTTATTATATATATAAATGAAAATATTTCTAATAACTTGAGCAATTTTTCGAGAAAAAAATATTTCTGATGGTGTTCTCTAGTTACCATTATTTTCGTATAGAACGATCTGTAGACAGAAATTGATAGGAGCCTGTAACCTTTTTTTATGATCTACTCGATTATGAGAGATTTCTCGTATTTTTCAGGACACCTCGTATACAAATAGTACATGATTTCCGTAGATTGATTTTTTATTCAGAATAAGACAAACAAAAACATATTGCACGTCAAAATCAGAAGAATAAATTGAAATTTCGGAAGTGAATCCTGATCACTTTATTATAAAAAAACGATCATAAAGAATAAAGCTGTACTCACTTTTACTATTATTCTTAGCATATCCATTCCTATGGAAGACAGAAGGATTCACTGCCCAAACTGGCTGGTTGCTATTGGCATTTTCGTCCTGTAAATACACCCTCGCTTAATACAATAATTCTCACAGATTTTTTTTTTCGAAATATCATACCAACACGAAATTATCTAAAGAAATCGGCCGCAATGCGAAAAGTCTGCACAGTAACATTACCACCGGCCAAAGTCAACACCTACACCACACGTCATTGGATTTCCATGTGACCGAACTATAATGAAATATACATTCACATTTTCTCTGAACCGCTGTTGAATTGATCGATATTGTAGGAAAGGTAAACTGCTTGACTATTTAGATGACACATACAGGGCCGGTTTCACCCACATGTTCGAAGGTATAGATAATTATCTAGTAGGGCGGAACTTATGAATACAATGGATTTATTCTATAGCATATATGAAGAAAATATTGTCATTCGATTCAGGAATGACCATAACGGAACCAGAAAATATATTTATATAAATGAAATATTTTATTTACGGAAAGTAGAATATTGAGGTTATAAAAAACATTTTCGAGTTCATAGTACAGTATACCTAATGATAAATGATCTTTGGTGATACAATTATTAATGATAATGAATCATTTTAGGTTTTAGTAAAATATTTTTGTCACTCCTAAGTATAAGTTTTCCAGGAGTCAAAGTTTCGATTCTCGTAAAAAATAATAGATATTTTAGGTAGTGAAACGAGTCGTTACTTCTACTTCAAATGGCATAGCTTCATTAGTACTCATAACTTTATGTTTTATGGTGTCACTGGAATAGTTTAGCGATATATTCATATATAATGTTTAGCTATTTGCTTGTACCTTCTATAACATTGCATGACCAATGATCATTAATATTATACAAAAACTATTTTTGTACATTTGTTTAGTCTGCCACTATACTTCATATTCATCAGAACAATTATTAACCTCGCCAACCTCAGTTTTTATGACAAACGAATCACCATGTGAAAACAAGAAGAATAAATTAAGAGAAGAAAAAAAATCTACAGAAAATATCTCATTGTGCAGATATAAAAAATGGATCCTTTATTGGAAAAGTGAACGACATTTGAAAAGAATACACTTCTCCGTTACTTCTCCAATGACAATATCAGAATATACATGGTGAACGGATATCATCGAATTAATTTTCCGATATTCTTGTGAATATAACGAAATTGATTTCAACAAGGTTTCCAAAAAATAAATTTTAATTGAAATGTATCCTCAACCACGAAATGAAATTATAACATGAATCGTCACTGAGAATAAAACAGTAGTTTCTTCAGTGAATCCGACATGAAAATACATTGCAATATTGATTCCATATTATATTGATCAACGTATCCATTTTTATAATAGGGATGAAACTTTTATGTGTATATCGTGAAGATTACTAAAAATGGACAACGAACATACAAAAATTATCTAATCTATGAGCTGTTTAAAGATGACTTACTCAAGAACGAAAATACAAAAAATTACTTGTATAAGTTGTTACATTTACGAAAATACACAATTTTATGATATTTTGAGATAAACAGGATGTTCAGCCTAGGTGATACAAAATTATGCCCCATTTTCTCAAATGGAGCATTTTCTATATTCGTTCACTATCAAATTCAGCTTAAAATCTTGCTTCTAGTTTTATCTTTCTCATTTTTAAACAACTGTTGATTAGTACATACTTTTGTATTCTCATTTCTCCCTGTGTAATAAATGGAAGGGGTGTCACAGCTCAATCAATTATTCCTATACAAAAATGATATGTGAACTATCGAACAGAATTGAAGAACTATATACTTCATACCGTTGAGGCACAAAATCTACACGTTCTACACGTTCGCGTACTAGTAATTCAGATCAATTCGCATAAACACAAACTCACCCTGAACGGAAAATCTTCAGATCGATCGTCTTCGATATGTCTTGAATTTCTAGTCCAATAGTTGACTGAATGCGATGAGGAAGCAGAAGTTGGCGAAGAATCGTTGTAATTTTTTTCTCCCAACAGCCATTCATATTCAGTTTGATCTTTGGGGGAAGAATATCGGATTGTCCCGTCATCTTCGATTGTTGGTAGCTGACGTCTGGAGAGCCTGAGAATTGATTGCATTCTGAATCTACGACCATTCATCGACTTCATCAACAATATCAAATTGACTGAATTGAACTAAAATCATGAAGACGGGATATTTCATTTTGAACACTAACAATCTAGAAGATTGAAGGCAGGTTGCGTATATTTCCCCAGTATTTCAGAGAAGTTTTCCTATCTTGAAAAATCATCTACTCGTGAGCAATATCCCTTTAGTCACCCGACCTAGTCCAGTTCATTAAGAAACCAATGAATACAATACATTAACTGACATATTTGATTGTGCATAATTATGAATTAGGCCATTGAAGGCTTCATAATAATTGATTTGAATATGAGAAATTACTGATTGTGATGGGCATATTCAAGAATACGGATAAAACAAAAGACACATAAAGATAGGAATACTAGCAATAATTCTCATATAAGACAATGGCTCCTATAAAAAAACCATGGGAAACAACAATATAGACAACAACAAAAATTGAGCTTGATATCACTGATGATGTGTGCGGGAATTTATTCCCCTACCCTGAAGGAGAAACACTCCTAGGCGCTTGGTGAAAACCCCTCGGTGTTCCAAGCAGAAATATTTGCAATTCTTACAATGTGCAAGAATATGCAATGAGAAGGCCTTCAAGAGGAAAGGAATCCATATTTATTCGGATAGTCAGGCCAGCCTGAAAGCCATTGCAGGTTATAAGGTAAAGTCAAGACTCATCTGGGAATGTATCAACGAACTTCTGACGCTGGCAAGGTTAAACAGAGTTAAACTGATCTGGGTACCTGGGCACAGTGGAATAGAATATAGAACAAATGCATCTGAGAACTCTCCTATAATTGCATTGCAGAGGTTATATGATTTATTTTTTTGTCATGTGGATATATTTAACTCTTCACTCTTAGTAGCGAGACGTGCTGCCTATTCTGTCTTTAGGTGACAGGAATTATATAAAGTAGTAAGATGGGCAAGTTGTACATGAACATTGTTATCTCTCTCTCTCTCTCTCTCTCTACTGTAATAATTGTTAATTTTTATACATTTAATGTCATTCCTTCTCTCTCTACTTGTTAAGTAGAATTATATTGAATTCAATTCTAGTATGGCATAGCCAGAATGGTGTGGTTATTTTATTTTATTGTATTATACTTTATTTTTGAAAAATGATTGTTATCAGGATAGATATAATTAATTTGATCATTTTTTATTAGGATTGTACCGATACTACAAGATCTGTGAACAATGTATTGAGCGGTTTTCTGTTATTGGGTTGTTACCTCAACCTGTTGAAAACCCGAATAATAAATAAATAAATAAATAAATAAATAGAAGGCAACGAAATAGCTGACGAACTAGCTAGGGAGGGGTCAGCTACACCCTACTTTGGCCCGGAACCAGTACTTGGAGTGCCCAAGAAGCTACTTGGTAACTCCATTAAAAGACGAGTCAAATAATTACAGAGAATAGCCTGGGATAACACACCAGGACAAGAATATAGTAAACTTGTAATTCAGATAACAGGTGAAAAACGAACTGATGAGATACTTAGATTGAGTAGAGATCAGATAAGACTAGTAACAGGTCTCCTTAGAGGACATGCTCCTGTTAGAACACACCTACAAAAGATGGGACTTATTCAAGGTGACTAGACTTGTAGATTGTGCGGCTTAGAACCTGAGACTATTGAACACATTTTGTGCTATTGTGAGGCACTAAACTATAGAAGAGTAGTACAACTAGGGAAACCTGATTCAAACCTAGAGAATGTGGAAACCCTGAAACCTAGTGACCTTCGCGAAATAGTCAAAGGGACCAATATCTTTCAAGGTATCGGAATGATAGGGGAAATACAATAAGCCTCCGGCTGCAGTATATCCTTTGGACCCCTGTAGTAATAAATAATAAATCACTAATGATTTGTAACAAAATAGTGCATATAATTAATCGGAATAAAATTGAGAATACTCCAAATATATGAGGGTATGAGCCAAGATACTTTCGTTAATCTTGGAAAAACAATCAACTTAGAAACAAAATAAATGAATAATAATTGACATGATCAAAATGGTAAAAAAATACGAAAGGTACGAACATATACCTATTTCAGAATTCCAATATTCATTGAAGAAATGAAAATGATAATAATATTACTCCATAATGTCCATTCCAATGAAACACCTTTCTCACCTTGTTCTTATGACGTTCATTAAGTACCTATGGTCAGGTGCGAATCTGGTGACCTCTTCAACAATTTCCAAAACTTGAACGTTGGAACTTAGAGAAGCCACCGTAGCTACTGTTTCTAATGCTGCTTGCCTTATTCGTTTCCTGCGATCCTTCAACGAAGCAACAGCAAATCTCGTTATTCTGCTCATTTCTATCTCTGTGCTCGGGAGAAATCTCGCAATAGCCATGAGAACTTGTAGAGCTCCTGAAAATTATAGTATCACTTCTTCAATTGTCAACATTCTTGAATTATTTCAAGGACTCATTATACACTGTGTCCAAGATAACGATGTCTATCATGGGGATCTCGGAAACCATAAGAGATACGGAGATGGTTAGATTAGAGAAAAGTTGTGCATTTCCAAGTTTTACAATGTGCCGTTCAGAAAGTTTTGAAATTCCAATTAGTTCCGAAGATATGCCTAAAAAAACGAAATTTGCCGATTTCGTTTTAATTTCTTTCTGACATTATTCGAACAGATATAAGAAAACAAAAGACAGGCATATCTCCGGAACTATTTGGAATTCCGAAACTTTCTGAACGCCACATTGTTAGACCTGGAAATGCGCAACTTTTCTCTAATTTAACCATCTTCGTATCTCTTATGGTTCCCGAGATCCCCATGATAGACATCCTTATCTTGGACACAGTGTATAGGCTGAAAAACTTATATATCTACTGTGACACAGCCCTCCACTGAAATATGGTGGTTCTAGTGTGTGTGTGAGGGGGGGCTTGAATATCTAGTTTTCATGAATAAACGACGCAAAATATTGAACTGATTGATGAATTTGTTTTATTTTACTTGGCTAATGCAATTAATTCAACTTGAATTTATTATTAATCTCTTAATGTTTAATTCATTTCATAGTTTCACGGAATTATGATACGTATCATCTTCATACTGAGCCATTTCAAAAATATATTCAGAGTCGATTAATAATTTTAAAAAGACACTTTATGACTTTAAAAAACTTTCCTCTCTTCCACCTCATCAATGTAATAGCTACCCTGTCAATGTTTAATTCATTTCATACTTAGCTGCTATGTGAATAAACAAAAATTGATGATAAATTGGCTCCAAAAATATATAACTGGTTGCCTAGTCCATTGAGAAGAACAAAAGGTTTGCAAAAGATTTTGACAAATATATTCTTGAATTTTCATGATTTTGTATTTTCTGCCATCGGCTGTTTCTTTTTGTACTATATGCCTGTGTATGAATATGGATCGAATGAATGAATAAAATAAATAAATGAATAAAATCAAGATGATTAGACGAATCTTCACTAAATAATCAGAAATGTGTGGTTATTCTAATGAGTGTATAAGTGTACAAAATGCTTGTTCATTTCAAATTGTACATCGTTTATATTATTCAGTTTTTTATCTTATATTCAATGTCCCATACGTGTGAGCTCAACAAATGTTCAATCGAAATTGGTATAATTGTATGGAATGCACTAGAAAGCACACAAAAATAACCAAAAAAATATAAAAGAAAAGTCATCTGAGAACTGCTGATGTTTATGGTTCAATTTTAATCAGAATCAGTGATTTTATTAGAATAATATTGGTGAATTGAGATTTTCATGCACTCAAGTTGTTCTCTTGTAATTTCTCGTAGTCAGGAAGTTGATTTCACTACTGAAGATACTTCCTAATTGGTTATATTTTGAATCTATTGAATCATGGATTACGTTTCAGAGATAAAACATCAGCTTACGATTTAGATTATCGTGAAATATAATCAAACCTTCTCTTAGTTGATGTGCAAAGCATCTCGTCAATATCTCATCTTGAAGTTTTCTTGGAGAACACTTCCTCATTATCATCAAAGCCATGCTTATTCCCGTAGGTGCTTTTTCTCTGCAAATGTCAGGAACCAACCTCCACAGGCATTGCTCCAACTCTTCTGTGTGCCACCCTTCTATCAATTTTGTCAGTGCCACCTGGAAATATATGCGAGATGAATCAAATTTATATCGGATATTTGTTTTCAATTATTGATTCAGTTATATGAAAGTGAGACATGAGCTCTCAAATGGATATGAAAAGTTTATGTGTACTGCTAAACCAGAGAAGTGAAGTGAAGAAGTGACCATAAGAGGATGGACGCCTATTTTCTTCTCAATCTTCAAAACTTGTGTTGAATGAAACCAATCCATTGTCACTACTGAAATAATCATCGGGGTTATTGAGATATTCTTGGAACTCAACTGTATTGAAGCCAACAATATCTCACACGTTTCAAGATTTTATGAAAGTCTCAGTAGTAATTATACAGGGTGGTCTACGAGGTTTTGGCTAGTATATATCTCGAAAATTATTTAGATTACGATATTGAAATTTGGCAGTTATAAACCATTGGTAGTATTACGCATTTTAAGCAAGCTGCAACGTTGTTACGTTGTTACATCACATTTTGAATCACATGGAATCATTTTAAGAATTTTCAATGGGACACCCTATATATTTTTTCACTGCTGTAACGGCCCCTCTTATGCTCATTCAGCCATAACTTCGTTTTTGTTTTTTAGGTAAGTACTTCGAAACAAATTTATATGTAGGATTCTTATTTGAAATACAAAGATGACTTAGAAACATAAAAACGTATCCTAACAACAGCCATTGTACTTGTTAAAAACCGTCAGTGTTAGTGAACAACCGTTCACTGCAGCACGTCTGCTGTTTTTTTCCACATCATCCATAAATAATGATGATGATAAGTTTTAAGACATAAAACTTTCAACAACTATGATACAGTGAAGGTTTGTTCACTACCGTAATCTGAATAATTTTCGAGATATATACTGGCCAAAACCTCGTGGGCCACCCTGTAGAATGCAGGTATAATCAATAGATGAAAGATATACTAGTCGTGAAATCTTAAAAACTTTGTTTCAGTTTCACCCAGTTCTGAGTCAAAGTAATTAATGCTGTCACGATATTTTTCCTTGGTAATAAGCGATAATTTCACTTTTGCGCCCTTTGTATAACAGTATTATTTCTTTAGCACTGCTTGGTTTGTTATTTCGTCACGCGAATATCAAATGCCAATCTTTATACCCTGGGAAATATTAGGTCATGGTAGGAAACGAAAATACAAAGATTGGTGCTGTATCATCTTGTTCGAAAATTCTTATTCATATTAGGTCGATTGACCTACTTTGAGCATGAATAATGGTGAATCGAGGCATGCCACATTCATCGATCTAGTGAAATAGTAATAAAATATCCTTTGTTTCAGAGATCACGTGTGTCATGAATCTACTTTCTCCAAGAAACAAACACTTGAATCTGATGTCAATCATTTTCCTTACCTCTGATTTGGAATATGCAATAGGTAATGAATGCTGGAACGAATCTTCCCCAGATCTCCACGATCCACTACCCATATGAACATGATTTATATTTTCCGTTTTTTCTTCATTATCCTGGGATGTTTCGGGGCATACCAAGAAACTATTGTCATTATCCTCTATGAAGTGGGAACCATTTTCTATCTTCGTAACGCTTCTATCGTCTTCTGTCACTTCTGTCGTTCCACTATTGAAAACTTGAAAACTATCGTATGAAAGTAGCTCCTTATCATTGTTATCTTGGCTGGTGCTACTCTCAGTTTTGAATCTCTGGTCTTCCACAGGTTCTATTGAAGGTTCTGTTGGAATGTCTTTTGTCTCAATAGTATCGGTTGTGGACAAATCTGCAGTTTGCGTAGAATCTTCTGACTTGTATACTACAACTTGCAACTCTTGTTCATTCGTATTTATAGGAATTGTATTTGTGCTGGTAAGATTTAATACATCGGAATCACTGTGATTATCATTGCTTTCACTCTTTGATGTTGGTTCAGATTTACGAACAGGACTTCTAGTGAGATTATGGAAAACTTCGATTTCATTATGGGTAGTCTTACTTGGACCAAGTAAATTTCTTGATTTCTTATTCATTTCACTAGGATCATTGGCACTATTCTTTAGATTTACTTGAATCTCAGTTGGTTTTTTCTGTTTCTGATTGGCCTGTTTTCCTGGAACATACACGTATTTGTTTAATTAATCCAAAAACATTCTAGGGTTGTGAAAATTGAATCTTTCGGGCTCATATATAAGTGACGATGATCAAGAACATACATACATGGAAGATTTCATACATTTTTGTATAGAAGAAGATTGTAGAATTTTTTTGATATATCATACAGGGTGTCTCGTAAATACCACGTCAAACCAAGGGAGAATGTAGATCAAAGGATAACCCACCTGCTATGACAAAATTCCCATTATAAAAGTCTTACCGTTTTCGAGATTTTTTTTTTGAAAATAATGAATTTTTACCCCTTTCAATAGTTTCGGCTTTACGGTTGGTACAATTTCACACCTTTTTAGTTAATTTTTTCATTAAAATATTGCTGACAAATAATTTTAACGTTTACATTCAAAGCATTCTCCGAACATTTTAAAGGGGACCTTTTTGAAATCACTGTGAAATAGACAATTTATTGATGTAATGTGCAGCAGTAGCTCAGTACGTTTTGTTTCCACTACGATGGGCTAAACCTAATGAACAAAAGAATCCACTACCAAAATCCTCAATAAAAATATTTCTCACAGCCCCCCTTCCAAATGTTGGGGGAATGTTTTTATGTAAACGCTAAAATAATTTTTCAGCAATATTTTAATGAAAAAATCAACCGAAAAGGTGTGAAATTGTACCAACCGTAAAGACAAAAATATTGAAAGGGGAAACAATTCGTTATTTTCAGAAAAAACTCGAAAACTCGAAAACGGTAAGACTTTTATAATGGGAATTTTGTCATAGCAGGTGGGTCTGATCTTCATTCTCTCTCGGTTTGACGTAGTCTTTACGGGACACCCTGTATATGATTATATTGACGAGATTGGTTTTGGAGTTCCTAATAGTATTTTACATGAATTCTTATGGTATACATACAAGGTTTTCCAAAAAACTAAATGAACTTACATCTCAGCACCGTCCTAACATACAGTAAGGAAATTTATTGGTGGAGATTTATATAGGAATTCCCTTAGATTTCTATCTTTTAGGTGATATGGGGTCTGTGATTTTTCTGAATGAAATTGGCCACATTCACAAATATGAAATTTGATTCAATAATTAATAGCATTACTCTCACAAAATGTGAACTACCCATGTGAAAGAAAGGTAAACTGGCCTCGCCATATTGTTTCCAGACCTCACAATTTTGAGTAAAGCGGTTAGTGGATTATTCGGGTTTTTTTGGAAGACCCTGTTCAGTTACAGTTCGTATAATAAATATGAAGGTATCTCTGTAACAGATAAATACGATACCAAAATTTTTCTTATGTAAATTATATAGATTAGTGAAATGAACAGTGACGACAATTATCGATCAGTATTGATGATCAATTCTGAGAAATTAGTAGATATATCCCATCGAAATCATTGATAGTATTAGAGATTCAAAACATGTTTTTTATTTTTGTACTAACGATTGTAACAATCATCAATAGATCTTTGTACCTACCTAATGTTTCGTGTGTGGTCAGTTTAAACTTGTCAGTCAGATTAGAATTTGCCTTCAGTGGTATCTTAGAAAATCGACTTCTACCACTCAAATTTGGCGTCGATTTATGCAATCGTTTCCTATCCTCTTTATACATAACCTTTTTAGGTGTTGTTGGCAAAGAACTTATTCGTACAGGTATCAAACTACGTTTCGTCTCGATCGAAACAGCATCAGTGACGGTTATGCTAATGACACCACTACTACCCTCGTTAATGCTGCCGTCGCTTTCTGGAGTCCGCAATTTCACCGATTCACCACCGAAACGAACTTTCCTCGGAGTTCTCTTGATCGTTTCATCGAAATCACTGTAATTTTCTTCTTCCAGTACGTTGATGATTCCCAGCATCGGACTAAGTGAAATGAAGATCAATATTACAATAGATTTGAATTATCAGAAATTAATAATTGGGAGAATTTATAATACGTCAAGATTCTCTTCGTTCCAGTAACACTCGAGAAATTGTAATAATAATGTTGAATGAATGTCATATGTGAAAATAGACGACATTACAATGTGAATATAACTTTTGAGAATTTATTGATGTATATCTCTAGCTATATACCACTTCTGTACGTTGCCTGAATGTATATGATATGCATGAGCTGAAAATGATAGTGTACTTCTTCACCTTGTGCCAATCCAGCCATTTTGGCTTTTACATCTTTTTGGATAATTTGAAATACGTCATTCTTGAACAACCTGTATAATCTCACTGATAATGATGGCTTAGGACATTGTCATTGAAGGAAATATCAATTATTCGAGTATATGAAATTCACTTCTGTTGCCCAACTTCCAGTTCCTTTGATATTGTTTGCATATTTTTTCTCTCACCTAGTATCCCCACCAAAATTGTCTGAAAAAACGTTGTTCGTTCCACATTCCTCGTGTATCTTCATTGTAATTGCAGGTCCCGTTCTCAACGTTATTTCCGTTTCCAAAATAACCCTATCGTCGTTCTTATTCCACAAATCATTGTCACTATATGTTTCAGGACAATTGTGAGAGATCCCATACGTATGGCAGATTCTTTGAAGTTCATTATATTTCGCTTTGCCGAGAAGATCTTCGAATCTTTCATCTCCTAGGCTATATCTACAAAAATGTACATGAATTTCACTTGTTGTTGGTATTAGATCAGAAAATATTCTTATACATAGTATAAGATTGGATCACTTTCGACTTGTGATAAGATTCATAATAGGCTCTTTGGATAACGCGGTGTTGCCAATTCTCTTAAATTTTATATTTCAAATTTAAATCAATGGAAAGGAACACATCATCATAATAGGGAGAAATCCAAACATGATATTGATAATCAATATGAATAGGGAAAACCCCAGGAAATGGGATATTTGCAAATAATATTTGAAATGTCAATTTTGAGACAATATTCGAAATGACAAATTCATGCAAAAATTCAACTGATTATCTTGTATTCTGATGCTAAAATCACTAGACTACTAATAACATTCTGCCAATCAGAGTCGCAAAAATAGATTCCTCGGACCATTAAATTTGTCAGTTCACTGACATCGATGCGACTAGCTTGAATATGGAATGTTATGCTGCAGATATGACTGGGATATTAGTGAGAATAAAATGTATATATAGGGTATGCTATTTGAAATGAAAAACTTCTGCTATAACTGTGTCTATTTTCCGAAGAATCCATCTCGCTGTTATAGGGCAGGTTTTTATTGTTATCAAATATTATAATGAAATAGAAATTGACTGGAAAATTCATTATTGTCTCACCTAATCGTAGCCAAAGATTTAACTGCCACCTCCTCATTAGCATAGGAATTCGTCGCATATAACCACAGCTGGCTCAAAATCATATTCATCGTCTCGTCCGTAGTTTCGGATATCAACAAATATGGTATTGCAGCAATGATATGGTCATCCTCCGTGGAAGAAATCAGATCCATCAGCAACCGATCGTAATCACTGCTGTGCTGAAGGTATTTCCTGAGAGAGTCGAGGGCATTTTTCCTTAACGCCGGAGCAGAATGGTTCAGATTGGCGACCAACTCCGGCAGTATATCTCGCATGTGGTCATCCAAAGTCTGGGGTTGGGTGACGGGGATCAGGTCCACCAGAACTCTTAAAGCGTGCTGACGTACTTCTCTTTCGGGGTCACGGAGTTTGTGCCGGACTCCAGTGTAGAGGGCATTTACATCTAGCCCGTCTGCAATTAAATTAAATGAGAAGAATAATTCATTCAGTTTATTGGATGAATTTTGTTTTTCTTCTTACATTTCTGGATACGTGACAAAAATTGCAGAAATATTATTCATCATTCAAAATAACGGTGGGACTACAAACTTGAATTCAAATGAAATCTGCTTTTTGCCTGAATCTCTAATGTTCTGCTGAAACGGTTCACGAGAAAAGGGGTTATAAGTAAATAAATATTTGATTTTCTATAAAAAAAAACACTCTAGTTTGGTTTTCTTGACTATGAAATGCGATGGATATAGTGTGAAGTATTTCTACCTATTAATACCTTAAAGATGTGATAATAGTTATCTACTTCCTTTTGGGATCAAAATCACACTTTGTTTACAAGTATTCTCAAAATATTGTATTGGAATGTAGACAGTCGATTCGTTATAACGATTAGTTTTGAAAAATAAAATTCCCAAATATTCATTGGATTGCTTCTTTCATGGTTATGTACATTTTATATAGTAGCATTTTCGAGACAAAGCAACACAAGGAGACATAAGAAAATATCAAGCCCAAATATCGAGCTGAAATATCCAGAGGTATTATTTCCTTATATTTCCAGGAATAATAAAATTCACGGTTTATTTCAATGCATGAAATTCCATTTTGATGATTCATGTTACTCCATGACATGCTTTACCGGCACGAAACTTCGAAAATGGCTTTACCTGGAAGACGTTTTGTGCGTGAAATTATTTCCCAAAGTTGAGTCAATGATAATTTCTCGCTAGTCGATTGAACACCGCGAGTTTTAACCGAAAATTCCTCTTGAACTGCACTAGCGTTGCATTCTATCATTTCAAATTGCATTAACACACGAATTTGTGCGTGCCGATTGAATATGGAGGGTCTAAGTTCGATCCCCGAGGCTCCGCGTACTACTGAAGGAAAATCGTTGGAAGGAAAAGTGCTGGAAAATGGGCAATTGTCCAGTATAGGGCGTCGCGACGGTGAATGTGGCGACTAGATTACTCGCGATTTGTAGGTCGAATTAGGGATTCTAATCAGTATGTGGTCGATGAATAAACGGACAAGGGACACTACGAAATCGGGCTAATGGCCAAAACAGAAATTGATAACAACGGTACAATTTGAATTGATGGACGGTAAAAATATAAAAGAGTATAATACACAAGAGTTATATTTTAATACCAAACTACATTAGTTTGGTGACGAATTAGTATGTATCAGGTATTCATTCATATAAACACCACAAAACTATTTAAACAATTATTTTTCACAAAAAACTGGAAAACTAGACTCACGATCTGAAATGACTCCCTATATCAAACAATGAATATGAAAACCTATAATATTCTATTATTATGTGATGAATTTTCATTTTCAGAACGAAAACCACCATACTTCTACGATATTCAAGGTCCATGATAATATTTTATAGTTAAAGTTTTCATCTAGTTTATTTATTAAACCAGCTCATATAATTCTTGCACAATTTGTGTTTTCAATGAGAAGTTTCCATTTCAATGAATTAGTTGAAAAAAAGCTGTTTGTGTGCAAGATTTTTTTTCAAATGATCGCCAATTTGAATTCTGATAAAGGACGTTCGGGAAAGTCGTGCTGCTTGTTGGTCAGAACTTATCATTCATGAAGCTCTATAAAAATCTCTGTTAAAACGAATCTGCTCGAAATCTTGAGATCATTGAGATTCCACGGACAATTCGAAGACAAATTGTTCATATGCCTATGGATGAAGAAACTTATTTGGTTATTTCAAATCACTGTCCATTGATACAACTCCATCTTTCATCACAAAGATACAGTGCGTGATTTTCTTTTTGGAAAAATGTTTGAATTCTAGATCATTATTCTGTATAATGTCATCATACAGGCTGTCCGTTTTTCGTATGCCATTAGATGATTTCATTTATCTTGAGAGATACGAAGTTGGTTGAATTGTGGAAAAGTTTGGCATTTTCGTACTGAATAATAAATCTGGAAAAAAATCGAATTTCATTTAATTTTTTTCTTCATAAATCATACTGGAAATTTTCAACCACTATCAGATTATAGAAATTACGTTTTTTGTCAAAAATCTTATTTCAAATTTTTGCGAGGAGTGCTTCAGAAAAACATTGTTCTTCTGTTGACAATTAAGTTCGATCGGTACCCTCTTGGATAAAAACAGCCATTTTTTTTCTTTGAATATAACAAATGACTTCTGTGATACCTCTTTGAAATCACCATGAAATAGACAATTAGGCATTCCAAATCACGTGACATTCAATATGGTGAGAGTAGGCACACAGCTGTTTGAAGTGACGTCATTACGGCATTATTTCCGAAGTTGTGTGAGTTTGTTGTTGATGATAGAAGTTTTAAGATGCAGAGTGTATATTTAAGGACATTATTGTTGGAAAATCCAGATATTGGTGAAAGGTAAGCTGAAAACCCAATTTGTTTTTTGTTTACACAACATTTTGTTTCCCATATGTGAAGTGGAATGTTTATTTACAGATACCGAATGAAGCTGAAGATAATAAATGATGTAGACCCTTTTACATTGAACATCCAGGAATTGGATAGTTCAATTCATGGAATTCCACCTATTACAAATATAGATATTGTTTCGAATTTAATGCTAACCCATAGCTATTACACCAAAGAACAAATGAAGGCCTACAAAAGCTTGCATTCATTCAAGTATTTTGAGTCAGGCTTTGTTGTGAATGTGGGGACAAAAGTGGTGAATGGTTTCTACATTGTAGTGGGAAAGGTGAGGTTTGTTCATTTCTATTGACTTTTGTTTATTCAGCAATTTTTTTAGGTCAAACATTCTCAGAGAGGAAATGAGAAACCATTAGACGTTTGGTGCATTGTGGCCAAGGATGAAAGTGCACATTGCCCATGGATGGCTGGACACAGTGAAGTTTGCAGTCATGTGGGTGCACTTTTATTTGCTCTGAATAAAATGTACAATGTAAATACAATAAAAGTTATAAAATGTTTACTACAGACTCTCTGATTTTTTAGTATCGATTCAGTAAGATCGTCCCTCTTAATTGCTTCTATCCATAGCCTTTCAGAAAATTCGTTTTTATCCGTTAGAAACCTGTGGCTTAAAACCGCAGGCACTAAAAAGAATTTTACATCATCCTTGGAACGACTTCCACAATTGATTAAAAGACATGTAACAGGCATTTTTTAGTGAGAATACCACTAATAAGCTCTAAACAATATAAAAATCATTTGATGCAGTCACGAAAACAAAAATCTCACAACTTTTAGATCAATTTATAACTTAACAATATGTAAACAAAGCATTGTGTGCCTACTCCCACCATATTGAATTTGTTTTGACAGGTCGTTGGAATGCCCTATTTATTGGTGTAATGTGCAGCAGTAGCTCAGTACATTTTGGTTCCACTACGAATGGGCTAAACTTCATGAACGAAAGAATCCACTACCAAAATTTTCAATGAAAATATTTCTCACAGCCCCCCTTTAAAATGTTCGCAGAATGTTTTTTATGTAAACGTTGAAATCATTCTTCAGCAATATTTTACTGACAAAATTAACCAAAAAGGTGTAAAATTGTACCAACCGTAAAGACAAAACTATTGAAAGGTGCAAAATTCCATAATTTCAATATATATATATATATATATATATATATATATATATATATATATATATATGAACGGTGAAACTTTTATAATGGTAATTTTGTCATAGCAGGTGGGTTATCCTTTGATCTACATTTTCCCTCGGTTTGATGTGGTCTTTACGGGACACCCTGTATAGCATGACTATCATCTCTAATGTTCTTCCCAAATTGTAAATGGAAGTTAGTGGAAAATATGTTTATCTCACAAAAATGCTCGTAGTCACTACCCGGGTGAACGATGTAGTAGTCATATCTGTTTTGGTGCAATTTTGATAACCTTTCTAACGAATTGATCCATTATAAGAAGAAGAAGAAGATAACCTTTGTAACCCTAAATTTTCATAATTTTGTAATGTGTTATTTTTCAATTAAAATCATATTTCTTCATTATTCACGTCATTAGATTATGTGATGTTATAACCAAAAGTATTCTAGACTTTTTCGTTTGGATTCAATCAGTTACAAAATAAGTCATGAACGGGCAAAGTGAAATTTTGAGATTTTATCGAATACCCGGATGTACAACAACAAGAAAATCTGAAATATTATCGAAATTGAAGCAAAACTGCCCTTACTTGACTGATGTTGATACAGAGATATGTTTCCATGTTGAAATTGTGGGACACCTGAATAAATCAGAGGAACATTTGCTGAAATGGGTGTTACAAGATCCTTTTTTTCCCAAAAAAGTATCATTGAATCAATTTTTGATACCACAAGGGCACAATCAACTCATTGAGGTAGGACCGAGGTTCAATTTTTCCACTTCGAACTCTACCAATGCTGTATCAATATGCCATAGTCTTGGCTTAACCCAAGTCGTTAGATTAGAAGTTTCTCGAAGGTATTTATTGATATTCAACAAAGCACACGAGATTTCTCAACAAGTCGTGGATACTCTTGCTTCATTGTTATATGATCGAATGACTGAATGTCAATATACTGCCCAAAATATCCCCAAAAAGAGTTTTAATGAAAATCTCACAAAGAAGGAGGATATACGTGATGTAAATATCTTAGGTAGAGGTATTAGTGCATTGAAAGAACTTGATGAAGAAATGGGATTGGCTTTTGATCAGGCAGATTTGGAGTATTATACAAAATTGTTTCAAACAGTTTTGAAAAGAAACCCAACGAATGTTGAATGTTTTGATCTAGCACAGTCTAACAGTGAACACAGCAGACATTGGTTTTTCAAAGGAAAAATGGTAATTGATGGAAAGGAACATGAGGAATCTCTTATTGATATGATCATTGATACACAAAAACATACAAATCAGAACAATGTCATCAAATTCAGTGACAACAGTAGGTAAGGATGATGGAAAACTTTCTGCTTATATTTTCATTCATGCTACTACCTTCTTATTTGGTTTAGAACATTCTATAAATGGATACCAGTTTCAAAAATTAGCTAGGAAAAAACGATTTTCTTCAGAATTGATTTATATAGAAGGAATATTTCTTCCACCAGAAAATTTTTGATAAATAAATTATAATATGTATATATATTTATAATACTATAAGTTCATTTATCATTCATACTCATAATATGAAACCAGACACTATATAACCACAACCTGAGAAAATGAAATAAACAACAAAATACAAAACTTTCTTAATTCTAACATCAAGTCCATATAAAAATCCAATTTAAAAAAAAATTATAGTGCTATCAAGGGATTTGCAAACAAAAGCCTACGACCAGTGATTTCTGGATCTGTAAGTGAAATGAAGCCAGTATCCACAGAATCACATTTAATTTTCACTGCTGAAACACACAATTTCCCAACCGGGGTCGCTCCCTTCAGTGGGGCAACCACTGGTACTGGAGGTCGAATCAGGGACGTGCAAAGTGTTGGTAGAGGGGGCTACTGCATCGCTGGTACTGCCGGTTACTCGGTCGGCAATTTGCTAATACCAGGTTGGTATAAATTACTGACATTCTTCGAATGCATCACAAAATAGCTTAATTGAAAATGCAAGGACCCATGTGGAATACATAACTTTTTGTAGGAACTAGGTTCCTGTAACGTCACAAAGAAAAAAACTATTGATGATACCACCATTTTTGTCAATATAATTCATAAGGAAACACTGAGATTGCAGATCAATAATTGTTTGCTCCAGAATCAGCAAACCAATCCTATACTTTCTAGGTTACAATATTGAAATTTCTCATGGTATTTCAAATTAATTCGGTTGGGGTCTTTTCCAAAAGGAATTCGTTCTTCTGTGGGAAGGTGACGTTAAATTATCTTATGGTATTATAGCTATCAAGAAAACTCAGTTTGAAAAATAATAGTAGTATTCTGCATTTTGTAGTAGGCAATATTGAGATTTTTCATCCAAAAAATTGCACAACCTGTTTATCATCGACCATTGCAACAGTTGAATCAATACAAAGGTTAATGGTAATTCGTTTATTTCAACATTTCATATTTGAAATGGAATAACAATTTTCATGTTTATATCCAAATGAAACAGATAACAGCGATTATTAGAAATAACAAGAATACATATGATGTTGAAATGATTAAAGATTTGAGGAGAACTCAATGATATGAGGATACTCATTTGCTTCAAAATTTTAGTTTCCTATTTGTACTCATCTACAGTGGAAAACCTAAGCCATCTAAAATGTTCGTACAAAAAAAGCTATACAGTGCTTTTCAAAAGTCCCCTTCCCCCCTCTTATGTTTGGAACGATTATACATAAACAAGTGAAATTTGGAAAATGAATATTAAAGGTTGTAAACTGCCCTACTAGGGATGATAGATGACGAAATCGTCAAAGATGAAGTCACAAGGCCATTGTGACCAATAATTTTAAATGGAACCCTACGGCAAGCGACACCTCTTTTAAAAGGTATCGAAAAAAACTATTCAATGATACTAATTATGTTTGTGGTTATGGCAGTTTTAATGGCTCATTAGTAAACATTAAAATTTTAATTCCATCCAGTATGATATTAATTACAGATTTAAGATTCAGTATCTACTCAAAGAAATTGCTTGAAGTGACCTCCATTTACTTCCTGACAGTAAAACATCCTATTTTTAAACTCTTCTCGTACTTTTGCAAATGTGTCTGCGGAAACAGCCTCACATTCTGCAACAATACGTTGTTTTAAAACGTCAATATTGTTAGGTTCAGTAACGTAAACCTTCGATTCAAGGTAACCCCATAGAAAAAAATCCAAAGGTGTGAAATCCGGTGATCGAGGTGGCCATTCCGTTGAACCCCGTCGTCCAATCCATCTACCTCGATACTCCTCATCCAAATACCGTCTTACTGCACCGTAAGTGTGGAGGAGCACCATCCTGTTGGAATGTTATTTCCAAATTTCCGAATTCATCTGGATTATCTTCCAAAATTTCAAAAGCGAGTTGCCAAAACTGCCATAAACACAAACAAAATTAGTATCATTGAATATGTTTCTTTGATACCTTTTAAAAGTGGTGTCGCTTGCCATTTAAAATTATTGGTCACAATGGCCTTGTGACGCCATCTTTGACGATTTCGTCATCTATCATCCCTAGTAGGGCAGTTTACAACCTTTAATATTCAGTTTCCAAATTTCACTTGTTTATGTATAATCGTTCCAAAGATAAGAGGGGGGGAGGGGACTTTTGAGAAGCACTGTATAATGAATAAAAGCCATATAATAAATATACACAATAAGGCAAAATAAGTTAATATCTTCACAGGCCATTTCATGTGGTTGAAAAAAAAAAACATAAATGTTGAATTTGTATCTGTAAAATGAAAATAAAAAACATCTGAAAATCCATAATTTATTTACAAAAATGACTATCCAATGTAATTTTACATTATAGTCGTCTTAAGAAGATAACTATCAATTGAAATATATTCCTACTGCAAACATCCTCATAGTGCAGAACTGATGTATACTTTTCCAGGATATGATTTGCCGTGGGAAGACAGCTCATACGAATACCCTAACAACTTCGCGCCTCCCTTAGAGGTACTCATTGAGGCTAGCAATGGCGCCTCAGACTATGGGAACAAATTCGGAGAGCCTCTCATATGCGGGTTCGTGCGGTCTTTTGGCCTCAAGGATGCTTCTGGAGAAAGGAAAGAGTGGATTAAACCAATAATGTTCAGCGGAGGTGAGCGAAACTCTTCCGAATATAGTAAAAATGTTTTTGTTATTTTCGTCTCATATTATGCAAATACCAATTGAAACTAAGAAATAATAAGAGAGGAAAATTGAATCGAAAACTAAGTACTGAAAAACTTTTGAATAATATAGTTTTTTTTCATACACTTGTGAAAATATTGCCGAAATTTTGGGTTAGAGAAATGACTTAAGAGAGCATAAAGGTCTATTAATGTTTGTAAATTAGGTTATATAAATTCAACTGTTCTGACTTTGGACAATGAATACAATTATACCAAAATATTTAACTGAATTGTAACGTGAATCATTTACATTCGAAACATTTATTGGTAAGGTTTGGGCAGCATGGAAGCTAACATGACAGAAAAATTGAAACCCGAAGTGGGACATCAGGTGATCAAGATTGGAGGACCAGTTTATAGGATAGGTGTCGGGGGAGGTGCAGCTAGTTCCGTTGAAGTTCAGGGTGATAACAAACTCGAGTTGGATTTCAATGCTGTACAAAGAGGTAAATCCATTTATATAAAATAACTTCACATATTTAGGTCAGCACGAGGTGTTCCACTAAAAACATTTTCACGAATTGCTAGTAGAAACAATGCTACTATAAATGAAATAGAAAAATGCATATAAAACAACTAAATTTAATAAAAAAGCATAAATCACTGTTAGCTTGTGCTTCTTCGAATGTCATAATTTTTTCAACTTGATTTTAGTTCCATTATGAAATCATTTTATATTGGTACACCGAGAATATTGATGAGCTAAAAGTAAGAATTCTCAGAATTTTGTTGAAAAAAAATCGATATGAAGAAAGCTAGTTTAACAGAGTTTATGTCTGAAAGTTTTATGTTTCTGTTGTAAAAAGTGTAAGATTCACCAATCTAACCTTCTTAAGGCGACGCTGAGATGGAACAAAAGCTAAACCGAGTGGTACGAGCATGCCTAGAACTGGGCGACCAAAACCCCATCGTGAGCATCCATGACCAGGGCGCTGGAGGCAACGGAAATGTTCTCAAAGAGTTGGTAGAGCCTGTTGGTGGAATCATCTATGCGGATAGATTTGAACTGGGAGATCCAACAATCAACGTTTTGGAACTGTGGGGCGCCGAGTACCAAGAAAACAACGCGTTGTTGTGCAAAACAGAGAACTTGCCATTGTTGAGAAAAATCTGCGAAAGGGAGAGGTGTCCGATCAACGTCGTAGGAGAGGTGACAGGAACAGGGAGGATGGTTCTCGCGATGGACGAGAGTCGATCTCAGACACCATTCGATCTGGAATTGGAGCACGTCTTAGGTGAGTTTGGAATTCAACAACAAAATCCATACATGACTCACATCTTATGGTTACTCATTTTTTAAGAATTCTGCATTTTATTTTCTGATAGAACATAAATAGATCAATAATTTCGACGTGTAGGTCAACAGATCATGGAAAAGGAAGGAATTCGAAAAATGTTTTTGGCAACTTTGAGGTGGATTATTTCCTGATATAAAGTATAATGGCAGCACTTTCATCATTCAAATGAAGGTGTATTTATCTGCCAGAGTATCATTTCAAGATATTTCATTCATGGATATTCGTAGATTTTTCTGTATCTTGATACAGTGACATTGAAATATTAACACAAAAGTGATCATTATAGATCTTTAATGACTTATGAGCATTTATTTGTGATGAAGTTTCTTTCGAAATAAGAAGTAAGATACGTCTTGTACCTTCAGCTTACTACAAACATTTTTCAAATTCGAAATTTAACAATACTTCTGAATCATTTCCAAAACGTCCAGGAATCTTGCAAGTCAAAAACTATTTTGAAATATTGATTTTTTTTCTTTCAATTTGAATTCAAAAGCATTGAAGGGGTGTTGAATTCGAATTCTTGAAACTACTTGACGATAGATTCGGACAGTTTCCATAGATTTTTCCACAAGTTGCCGAAACAATTTTTTGTCAGATAACCATACATATTACAATATATATACAAAATATATAAAATAAATATCGCCCCACATAATAACGAATTTTTCCAGGTAAAATGCCACGCAAGGTCTTTGACCTTCATCGTAGCGCTACCTTGTACAAAGAGTTGGAATTTCCCGAAACGCTCTCTATATTCCAAAGCCTCGAGAGGGTATTGAGAATGCCTTCAGTAGCGAGCAAGAGGTATCTGACCAACAAAGTCGATCGCTGCGTCACTGGGTTGATAGCTCAGCAGCAGTGCGTCGGACCCTTACATACTCCACTCGCTGACGTAGCTGTCACGGCCATTTCTCATTTTGGATACGTAAGTATTCCTTCGATGTAAAAACATATTAAGGGTGTTTACCCGACTCGACCAAAAAACAGCTCTTATCACTTTAACCTTCAGGAAGGAATCGCTTCGTCGATTGGCGAACAACCAATCAAAGGTTTGGTGAACACAGCTGCAGGTGCCAGGATGACTGTGGCCGAATCGCTTAGCAACTTGGTGTTTGCGGGCATTTCTTGTCTGAAAGATGTGAAATGCAGTGGTAATTGGATGTGGGCAGCTAAATTGCCGGGAGAAGGTGAATAGAACAATTTTTCTCAACTAATAACAATTAATAACATTCTCGAAATTTTTTGTTATACTCTCAAATAACTGAATTAAAGTTGTTATATTTCTGCAGATAAACAATCCTAAAATATTTTTTGATATTCAAGGTGTTCAGCCTAGGCGAAACGACATTGAGTTCACTTTTTCGATTGGGACACTACTTTGCTCATTGAAAATAAAACATTTTCGAATTGTGAACTGAAAATGCGAGTTTTTCGAAAACAATCAATTTTAGAGGACATTATGTGAATTTGATGGATATAATATAATATACAATAGTTTCATATACTTGCATTCCATTCGAAAAAATCCAGTTCTTGCTGATTGAAATCTCCTGAATTGAGACTTATATTCTCTTTAAATATTTCAACCATTCTTCACCTTCGTACCCGCCAAATGAGTTCACTCACTTAACCCTAATAACGTTATTTTGGCGTTTGATTTTTTCTCTTGAAATATTTGTTTTTTGAAGGTGCTGCGCTTTACGATGCATGCAAAGCGATGTGCGAGTTGATGTCAGAATTGGGTATTGCGATCGACGGAGGTAAAGATTCTCTCAGTATGGCCGCCCGAGTGGGCAAAGAAACAGTCAAAGCTCCAGGAACCCTAGTCGTTTCGACTTATGCTCCCTGTCCAGACATCAGAAAGGTAAACATTATGTCAGGGAACTTGAAAGTTTAACTCTCGAAAGTGACATTTGTTATTGATTTTGTTGGAGAATATTGAACAAACTCAACAACTTACATATAACAAACTACAGTATATATATTCGATTGTTTTTGATGCAGCGTGTTACACGAGGGGGGACAAAAAAGGGGATCTCGTTATAACTTTTTTATTTATTAATATTTTCACACCAAATTTCACCTTCAAAGTATTCTCCCTTGACCACAACCACGATCATATACATAGGTATGGAATCTTCAGTATTTTTGAGTGGTGGGGGTGGCACCATTTTTGAAGAAAAAGTTGTCGTAACTATCCGCTAGGAGGATTCAGGTATAATCACGTGATTAATTTTTGACAGTTCGTATTGTAGATAAAACAAACAGGACTTGAATGATCAATGAAATCAATGACATGAATATTATATCCTACTTTCAAAAAGCTGATCGGATCTGATTTGTGATTGGATGAGAAAGTGACAATAGAGCAGGTGGCGAAACATGAAAACCACAAAAATGTCCTCAATGCTTGGGCCACCCCCCACCATATGAGTTGCCAGATCTGTGTATATGATCGTGACTACAACGCACTTCTGCAAACGAATACTTCCATTGTTCGAACTGAAAGAAGTCACAAGGGGCCAAGTCCGGTGAATAGGGGGGAGGGGGGTGGACAATAGGTGTTACGCCGTTTATAGTCACAAACTGCTTTACGGATAGAGATTTTGGTTTACTATGAACACAGCACTATGAAATATTTTAGGCATAGAAAAAAAATCAAGAGTAACAAGGAATGCAATTATGTCGTGATATCACATAACGAGGAGATACTTTGTTGCAATTCATTATCTCTTCGATGATTTCCGAGGTCAAATTCGCAGATATCAACTCTCCATATTTGAAATTTCTTCGAAGGTAGTGACCCCTGACCTGAAGGCCCCTTCCATGGACAAAACTGGCACACTCCTCTTCGTCGACCTCTCTGGCGGTCACAGTCGCCTGGGCGGATCCGCTCTTGCTCAATCCTTCGCTCAACTGGGCAACGAATCTCCTGACGTCGGTTCGGCTTCCACACTCGCAGCTGCTTTCAACGCCACCCAAGCGTTGGTCAAAGATGGCGCCGTGCTTGCTGGACACGATGTCAGCGACGGTGGCGTGGTAGTGTGTCTTCTGGAGATGTGCTTTGCCGGCTTGTCCGGTATCGAGGTTAATATGCAACACCGACAGGGTAAGCCAGTACACGTGTTGTTCGCTGAGGAAGTGGGATGGGTGTTGGAAGTACTCGACGACGACGTCGCCCATTGTTTGAAAGTGTTCAAGGTAAGCGTTACGGAAAATTAGTATTTTTTCCAATTTCATTCGATTTCAGTAAACTGATCGAGTTTCCTAGAAACTCCCCAAAAAAATCTGATAACTAGAATGTTCTGGCTTCAAAACCCTTTTTTGTCTGTACGACCATTTCTCAATGAAATATATCCTGTTGAAATTCGCCCAAGAATTCTGATATCATTTTTGTTCTGTTGATTTTAGTGTATAATTACAAAATTGTGGAATAGAATAATTTACTTTTCAAATAGGGAATTGTTTTACGGTTAATTTTTGAGTATTTGATGCATTTTTTTTTAAATTATCGACTGCTTTGAAACCACAAGCTAAATATTCGATTTGAATCGTTTACAATCTCATGTCAAGATGGGGACCCAAGAAAACTCAAAATTCAAACTCTGGGAAGATGATTTAGAGAATCTCAGCTCGTTGCCCGGTAACTGGAAACTTTATCAATGAATTCATGTGTAGGAATATAATGTACCTGTAGAGAAGATAGGCCGATCTGCTGGTTACGGGATAAAATCCAAAGTAAGCATCACGGTGAACAACGCATGCTTAGAAAGCACGGTGCTGCCGCTGATGAAGATGTGGGAAGAGACTAGCTACAAGCTAGAGCTCCAACAGACAATCAAATCTTGCGCCGATTCGGAGTTTTCCTCGTTGACTACTAGAACAGGCCCACGATATTCTTTGACATTTGATCCGGATGCCAATTATCCGGTCCAGGTAATTATTTCTTGCAACACAATCGAACGAGTGTTAAAATAAAACTACAGATACAAGGAGTGAAAAATATTTTGAATGAGTTTTTCCTGGTTGGATCATGATCCATGAATAGAAAAAAATATGGAAAGGAACATCAATCGTATCTTAAAGTTCGTAGGGATTTTATTACACATTTTGAACTAAACTTTACTTTCTTAATTTCCTAGGCTAAAACTATTCCTGTGGCTGTGATAAGAGAAGAAGGAACCAATGGAGATCGAGAAATGGCAGCTGCTTTGGTCATGGCTGGATTCAGTGTTTGGGATGTTACCATGCAAGATTTGCTTACCGGTGCTACCAATCTTGACAGATTCAGAGGACTTATTTTTCCCGGAGGCTTCAGTTATGCTGGTAAGTCGATAATGAATTTCAAGAGTAGTCATTGATGATTATTATGTAATATTCGATTACGAAGTATATTTTGAAGAAATTATACATCTGTTATCAAATATCAGATTTCTTTCTATATAATATTCTTATTCAAGTTCTGACGTATTCGGTGATTTTTCGATAACACTGGTGCAAAAGAAAAAAACTCCTTTCTTTTCTTGAATACCTGTTTGATTTGAGAAAGAAAATATTTTTATGAAGAATAAATCTTTAGTTTTTCTGAGAACATGCAATACAATTAACATAACTATACACATGAACTCGGAAAAAAAGTAACCTCCTGAAAATGCTTTGAGGTTCGTTTTGTAAGAAATCTATCGTTGACTCTTTATTCGATAAGGAACCACGGTAGTACGATTTAGTTGAATAAAAATTATACGAAAAACTTGCAAAACTAATTTCGTAAATTATTCTTTGCGAAAGTTATCACATGAAAATGAAAATAAAAACAATCATTTCAATGCCATTTTTGTCTGAAACGAAACATTTGGACTTTCTTATTGTTATTTGAATATTTTGACTTCTGACGTACTTTCTTGCACTGAAAAATATATAATTCATAATACCAACTCATCCAATCAATAATCTAATGGTACTCCATGAAAATTTGTCGACATTTTCTTATCTCATTTCCATTCGCAGACGTCCTGGGATCCGCCAAAGGATGGGCGGGCAGCATTCTTTTCAACGACACCGTCAAGCGGCAATTCACCGAGTTTTACGCCCGCCCAGACACCTTTAGCTTGGGCGTGTGCAACGGTTGCCAGCTGATGGCGCTCATCGGCTGGGTTGGCAAGCCTGTTCAAGACTTGAACTCGACGCCTGATATTCAATTGGAGCGTAACGTATCGGAGCGATTCGAATGCCGCTGGAGCACCGTCAAGATCGAGGATTCCAAGGCGATAATGATGAAGGGCATGGCCGGATCGGTGATGGGCGTTTGGGTGGCTCATGGGGAGGGCAGGTTTGGGTTCAAAGAAAAGGAAGTGTATGAGCAGCTGCGACGAGATGGGCTAGTGACTCTGCGATATGTGACCGATCAAGGTGAGAACAACAACTATTCAGCTATATTGAGCTTAATCTAGCATAACACAATTCGTTTCATTTCATTATTTTAAGTTCATTTGATTTTTTTTTTCGACTAAACTTCTCTCAAGAGGAAAGAAAGAGTTATTTCTATCAGTGTCAGGGAAGGAGAGGCCTGATAGATATCCTGTCAATCTCATAGCCAACAAAATATCATTCAATTTTTTTTTCATTTGGGAGAAAAAAAACAACATTCATTACGAATTTTTTGTTGTTTCTTTCGATTAACCATCATAATATTAGGTTACATAAAGACTTATCTAAAATATCGACTTCATGAAATGTTTCTATTTAAGGATGTTACTACCCTTTTCTCCCAAATTGCATATCTATGTTATTATTTTAATTGATCTTGAAGAGTTATACCATAAAATTATAAAGGATTATATGTCATTGTATAGTAGATGAACTCAAAACTACTTAGTTCCAATTTGAATAAATCGTAGACTAATAAAATGAAAAAATCATTCATGAATAGAAATAAGGCAACAATAGATTCACATACCAACTATAGTTTTATTAGTTTTACACAAAAATAACCATATTTATTGAGTTGCTCATATTTTGGAGTTCAAATTAATTTTGTTATTAAGTAATAATCCTTTAATTTTCTTTTTCAAAGTGCTTATAAAGAAATTCCTGAGATGAGACGGGACCGAGTTCATAAATTTGCAGACAACATAGGATAACGATCTTTGGAAAGAGGTTGAGTTGTGCATGGGAACAGTCAACCAATCTTTTTTTCAGATGCTTAGGTTGTGAACGTCGGTTCTGAATTTTATTTTTTGGTAAAGATATAAGGGTGATTTAAATTAGAAAATTCATAACTATTCAAAAAACGCCTTTATTTGACTGAGAGCCAGCCTAATTCGAATCTTTTGGTAGATACGTGCTGATTTTTTTTCAGGTTATAGACTAACCTAACACAACTATTCTGTATTCGCTGTAGCCTACTATTAGCAAGATTTGTTATGCATTGACCATAAACTGTATCGCAATAGTTAATATTGGAAAACACCAAAGTCTCACACAGTATCATTTTAGTTTTTGAGTATCATTTTAGTTTTTGACGATGGTTTTTACTCTTCAGGCATACCAACAGAAGATTATCCGATGAATCCCAACGGCAGCGTCGAAGGTCTTGCAGGAGTGTGTTCCAAGGATGGTAGACATTTGGCGATGATGCCGCATCCGGAGAGATGCGTCCAACCATTCCAATGGCCTTACATGCCCGTTAGCTGGAAAGACTATCAGAAGAGCCCATGGGAGCGGATGTTCAGGAACGCTTACGAATGGTGTAATTCAAATAATGAAACTCTTTAAGAAATCGAAGCCGGCTTCAATGCATTTCAATTGTAAATCCAGAGTTATCAAGGATGTTCAAGTTTTTGACACACGGTTATTGAATTTATTTTAACAATTTATTTTTATAATGGATATTTCTTATTTATCCACGTAGTAATAATTTGGATATGTATTTTCAGTTGGAATTATTTACATATTTACAATCGAAAGTTATGATAAGTATTTGGAGAAAAATATATTGCTATTGATCATTCAAATTTTATTCTACTCAAGAATATTTTTATGACCACCCATATTTCGAAATATTTTGCAGTTGATTGTATTTCAGTTTGGATGTCTTACTGCCTGACATAAAAGTGCTGATATCGATATTCTGAAATCATTTTGATGAAATGTAAATTGATAACTGGAATGTATTCTATAGTAGCTCGACGTTATTTCTCTTGAACATACAAACCCTGGATATTCTTGAGTATTCAATTATAGAATAGTGCAATTCAATCCATACTGCTCAATTTTTGTAAGAGTTTTATAGTAGATATATTTGATACAAAACTTTCGATTCGTTTTTTTTTTCAACTGACAAAAATAGAGTGGGCTATTGAATCAGGGGCCATCTATAAATTACGTCACATGAAAGTCATGATGTTTCAACACCTCCCCCTTCCTTGTCACAGCTGGTGTAATTGCAAGTGAATTATTTTTAAATAAAAATGACATTATAAGTCGAACATTTCAAGAAAATAACGAAACAAAGAACGATTTCAGAAAACTCAATCATCCTAACACATGGACTTTAAATTATTTATACAGGGTGTCCCGTGAAGACCACGTAAAACCGAGGGAGAATGTAGATCAAAGGATAACCCACCTGCTATGACAAAATTCCCATTATGAAAGTCTTACCGTTTTCGAGCTGCTGTGAGAAACTTTAGGTTCAGCATTCTCTCTAGGTCAGCATATATAAATGTACCTATCTTCATAGTTTCTCAATCACATTTCATGAACCCTTCCACTTTGTCGTACACAGGGTGGGCCACGGTGGTTGATACTTCAGACGTGTAAGGAAAACTGGAAGTGGCGTAGTGATGAAAATTTAGTTTCTTCCATAAGAACTTTTGATTTTTGTATGTCCCTGTAGGATTACCAATTCTTAATGTATATGTTTCTCCATACCATACTAAGATACCATACACAGTGGAAGAGAAATCTTCGGCACCTCTTATTCAGAACATACATATTTTAGACGTGTTCATATAGTTAACAGATAGCATCATCATATAATTATATATTCCTACAAATATCAAGAAAAAAAATACAATTGGCATTAGGAAGCTAGGTAGATAGATTTTATTGATCCGTTTAAAAGAACTCCCGTAAAAATATACAAATTTGTCTCTTTTATAAATTCAACATAAAATATACAAACAAAAACATATAATATACTAATATATACACGCACATAATACAATAATAATGATATAATAATAAACAATTCCACAATTTAAATGCATAAAAAACATATATACACTGTGTCAAAGATAAGAATGAACAGCATGGGGATATCGGAAACGGTGGGTGATACAGGGTTGATTAAATTAGAGAAAAGTAGCATATTTATGTGCCTAATGATATGACATTTAGAAAGTTTTAATATCCCAAGTAGTTTTGGAGATATCTGGGAAAAACCGAAATTTGAGAATTTCGTTTTTATTTTCTCCTAGCTTTATTTTCGAAGGAAATGTAAAACAAATAGCACTTCGTCATGGCCACTTTCCGAGGACTACACGATAACATAAGCAGAATTTTCGTGCGACGTTTCGTCTTTTAGAAAACATCATCAATTTTGTATTTTTATATGGGCCGAAACTAAAGTATACCCTGTATACGACTCCATTGTTCATTGTGAATACAGCAACATATCACACAATATGGTTTCGGAACTTTTTCTCGCGCAAAATGTAATTTAGTGATTACTTAATCTGTTTTTCTTCAATTTTAGATAGTAGGCGCTGGAAAAAATGACAACATAATGTTCTGTTGTCATAATAATAGTGTAGTTTGGTAGAATATTCGACATATTACTGTTCCTACTTTTACATCTCTTCACCTACCTATTTTGTGTCAAAAATGGAAAACAGCAGCTTTTCGAATACTGAAAAATTTGATATGTTGTCATGTTACATTTTGTGCCATAGAAATTGTATTGATGCTGAACGTGCGTACTTTAATAAGTATCCAGAGAGGCGACAACCTGGTGAATCAATATTTAGACGGCTAGTTTTCAATTTAAAAGAATACGGATCATTTAAAAAACCTGTGGTTTCCCGACAAAAGCAATCTAATGAAGAAAGTCAGCGTGATGTGTTACAGGCCGTTGTTGAAAATCCTGAGATATCCACTCGCACCATTGAAGATAATACCGGAGTAGCCAGATCCACCGCTCACTTCATTTTAAGAAAAAATAAATATCATCCATATAAATTTAGGATTTGTCATGGACTCAGACCAGGTGACGATGCAAGACGAAGAACCTTTTATGTGAATGGTACACTAGAAAATGCCAAGACGATGAAAATTTTCCTTTCAAAATAATTTGGTCTGATGAAAGCATGATCACCAACAATGGCATTCCTAATAGGCGAAATGTTCATTATTGGTCACAACAAAATCCGCGTGTACACAAAGTGTCCAGACATCAACATCGTTTCGGTTTCAATATGTGGGTTGGGATTCTCGGTACGAATATAATTGGGCCTTTTATCTACCGAAACAATTTAACAAGAGAGCGGTACATGAATTTGTTAGTGAATGATTTGGAAGACGCTCTAGATAATTTGCCTTTAGCGGTTACTCACAGCTGCTGGTTTCAACAAGATGGTGCTCCAGCACATAACGCTAGAATTGTTCGTGATTATTTGAACCGTCGATTCCCAGGACAGTGGATTGGTACTCATAGTGATACAGCGCCTGGCCTGCAAGATCCCCCTACTTAACCCCACTAGACTTTTTCCTTTGGGGATATATCAAGAATCAAGTGTACTCTAATCAAGTTTTTCAGAATGAAGAAGATTTGCTAAGATTGGTTACTGAATCCTTCAACAATATTTTTCCGGATATGTTAAATCAAGTTTTAAATTCGTCTGTGAGACGAGCGTACTCGTGCTTAGAAAGTAATGGCGGGTTATTTGAACACTTGTTATAAGTTTCTGTTCATTTCTTGTAATACATATTAGCTCCTTGTCATTTATTACATTACAATTACATTTATAAACTAAACTTTTGATATTGCGACTCATCTTTGTATTCAACAACGCAATAATTCCGGCAATAAGTGGTTAGTTTAAATTTATACTTTTATAAAAAGGACTATTCAATTCACTACATGTATCAAAATATGACATTTTTTCCAGCGCCTACTATCTAAAATTGAAGAAAAACAGATTAAGTAATCACTAAATTACATTTTGCGCGAGAAAAGATTCCGAAACCATATTGTGTGATATGTTGCTGTATTCACAATGAAAAATGGAGTCGTATACAGGGTATACTTTAGTTTCGGCCCATATAAAAATACAAAGTTGATGATGTTTTCTAAAAGACGAAACGTCGCACGAAAATTCTGCTTATGTTATCGTGTAGTCTTCGAAAAGTGGCCATGACGAAGTGCTATTTGTTTTACATTTCCTTCGAAAATAAAGCTAGTAGAAAATAAAAACGAAATTCTTAAATTTCGGTTTTTCCCGGATATCTCCGAAACTACTCGGAATATTGAAACTTTCTGAATGGCATATTATTAGGCACATAAATGCGCTACTTTTCTCTAATTTAATCGACCCTGTATCACTTACCGTTTTCGATATCCCCATGCTGTTCATTCTTATCTTGGACACAGTGTATACTGCACGCTTAAGGGAGTATTCTGGTCTAGAGCACTACTTATTGGGTAGTTTTCAAACTAGGATAAAACAAAATGAAAACATTTTCACTATCAATTTTTTTGTATAATGTTTATTGATCCTTTATGTATGTAGAAAAAAATTCAGAAGAAGGAAATGTCAAAAATTCGTCAAATGATGGGCCGGTGAAGTAGGGGCTGCCAATCAAACAGGGCTCCCTGGTTGACATGATTCCAGCCCTTCCCAGTCAACCAAAAAAGTAACAGTAAGTCGCAGGGAATACCAAATAATATCACATTGAAGATCATCTTGGAAACCTCTCTGGGTTTTACATGGGACTTCGCTTTGTGGATATCAACATCCACATATTGTTATCGTTGCGAAGTCCCCATGTTAACTTTCCTAATGATTGAGTGGAACATTTAATCGAGAGATTCAGATGAAGTGCACATTGCTATTACTTTGCGACTTATCCCTGTTTATATATTTCGAACATAGAATTGGCGCTTGCGCAGGGCATAGCAACAACACGTGCACACGAATGAAAGTCAAGGAACAAAGGGAAGATGAAAATAATATATTATGATCTGTGTGGTGCGTATTTAATGGTTGGTTGAATTGTTGGTTTTGTGTGCAGTATTTTGAGAAGTTTGTTAAGAAGAATATGAGACAGCTCTAGGTGCATGCGGTAAGTATACATTTCCAATGGCAAAAAGATGCTCATAAATGTGCAATTGGGAAGGTGATGCCCATTGAAAAGCAATGCTTTTTAACAAGATGGACTCCTCAACCGTTTTGTCGTATCATTATCGGAATTTAGTATCAGAATATTGAATGATATTCTATAATGTCAAACATGTATACACTGTTTTCAATACTCAGAAACATCTTTCTCTACAATAAAAGCTGAATATAGAATTTTTCAATAATTTGATTACAAATAAAACATGATAACATCAACATAAGTGTACCTAACGTGTTCAGGAACAGTATTAAACTATAAAAAAAAACAAAATAATTTCTATTAATATTATTTTCAGTTGACAGTGGCAATCCATTATTTGGATCATCATAGTTTAATAATCTGATATGGTAACAATCAATGTTTTTGTTGTTTCCTTTGATTTTATTTTGTCTGTACAGCATACTATTTTTGTTTTGTAAATAATACTATTTTTATTTCATTATGTTTCGAAAATAATGTTTTTGTTTTTATATTCTATGATATTACAATGTGAGTTGAAGTTTTTCGGGTGAGTCAAGCTGAATGCATTGGACTAATATATATCTGATGATTCTGTTCAGCCATATGCCTGGCTAGAAATGCGTACAGCTTGACTCACCCTGTCCCAGTCAACCATTTTTTGTTGCAGGGAAGTTGTAGGGAGTTAACATCGTGGAAATGCGACTTCACAATGTTGATATAAAAAACTGCAACCAGTACTTACTGGGGAGTGCTTAATGTCCGCAACATTGTATATCACTGGTAATTACCTAATACATCACAATGTGGATGTGTGGAAGGTACCATGAATAGCAACATTGCGACTTCGCATTTTAGCACTTATTGGAAAGATTATTGAACCAAATGAGCTTTCACATTACATCTTCCGTTGAAGTTATATTCATATGTAATTTGGTAATTACCATCGTGGCACTAAATTTGCTCTCTATAAGCGTCTTCTAATTTAATTGAAATAATGTTAATTCTGAAACACCCATGGAATTAGTACATACCTGGAAAGCAGAATAAATATATCTCAGCTGCCTTATATTTCAACCATTTTATAATACCTAAGAAATGTGCATAGGTTAAGTCTATGAGATTTATATACAGGGTGGTACACCAGTAGGTATAATCAGGACCAGCAATAAAACACATCATATGCCTGCTCTTCATATCGAATCTATTTCTCATTCCTAAGGGGAAATAATTAAACAACTATTATAAAATACTGATCTGTATATTTTGAATATAACACAGGGTGAGTCAAGCTGTACGCATTTCTAGCCAGGCATATGGCTGAACAGAATCATCAGATATATATTAGTCCAATGCATTCAGCTTGACTCACCCGAAATACTTTATAAAAACTTCAACTCACATTGTAATATCATAGAATATAAAAACAAAAACATTATTTTCGAAACATAATGAAATAAAAATAGTATTATTTACAAAACAAAAATAGTATGCTGTACAGACAAAATAAAATCAAAGGAAACAACAAAAACATTGATTGTTACCATATCAGATTATTATACTATGATGATCCAAATAATGGATTGCCACTGTCAACTGAAAATAACATTAATAGAAATTATTTTGTTTTTTTTTTATAGTTTAATACTGTTCCTGAACACGTTAGGTACACTTATGTTGATGTTATCATGTTTTATTTCTAATCAAATTATTGAAAAATTCTATATTCAGCTTTTATTGTAGAGAAAGATGTTTCTGAGTATTGAAAACAGTGTATACATGTTTGACATTATAGAATATCATTCAATATTCTGATACTAAATTCCGATAATGATACGACAAAACGGTTGAGGAGTCCATCTTGTTAAAAAGCATTGCTTTTCAATGGGCATCACCTTCCCAATTGCACATTTATGAGCATCTTTTTGCCATTGGAAATGTATACTTACCGCATGCACCTAGAGCTGTCTTATATTCTTCTTAACAAACTTCTCAAAATACTGCACACAAAACCAACAATTCAACCAACCATTGAATACGCACAACACAGATCATAATATATTATTTTCATCTTCCCTTTGTTCCTTGACTTTCATTCGTGTGCACGTGTTGTTGCTATGCCCTGCGCAAGCGCCAATTCTATGTTCGAAATATATGAACAGGGATAAGTCGCAAAGTAATAGCAATGTGCACTTCATCTGAATCTCTCGATTAAATGTTCCACTCAATCATTAGAAAAGTTAACATGGGGACTTCGCAACGATAACAATATGTGGATGTTGATATCCACAAAGCGAAGTCCCATGTAAAACCCAGAGAGGTTTCCAAGATGATCTTCAATGTGATATTATTTGGTATTCCCTGCGACTTACTGTTACTTTTTTGGTTGACTGGGGTGTTATATTCAAAATATACAGATCAGTATTTCATAATAGTTGTTTAATTATTTCCCCTTAAGAATGAAAAATAGATTCAATATGAAGAGCAGGCATATGATGTGTTTTATTGCTGGTCCTGATTATACCTACTGGTGTACCACCCTGTATATAAATCTCATAGACTTAACTTATGCACATTTCTTAGGCATTATAAAATGGTTGAAATATAAGGCAGCTGAGATATATTTATTCTGCTTTCCAGGTATGTACTAATTCCATGGGTGTTTCAGAATTAACATTATTTCAATTAAATTAGAAGACGCTTATAGAGAGCAAATTTAGTGCCACGATGGTAATTACCAAATTACATATGAATATAACTTCAACGGAAGATGTAATGTGAAAGCTCATTTGGTTCAATAATCTTTCCAATAAGTGCTAAAATGCGAAGTCGCAATGTTGCTATTCATGGTACCTTCCACACATCCACATTGTGATGTATTAGGTAATTACCAGTGATATACAATGTTGCGGACATTAAGCACTCCCCAGTAAGTACTGGTTGCAGTTTTTTATATCAACATTGTGAAGTCGCATTTCCACGATGTTAACTCCCTACAACTTCCCTGCAACCAAAGCTGGTTGACTGGGTTGTAGTCATCCAAATCGAACAAACAAAAAAATTCTTAATTAGTAAAGATGATGTCGCTATCGTTTGAACTAAAGCAGGAAAAAAATGAAAATTCACAAAATGGCGTCTACTTGAAAAAAAAAAAAACATTCATTTTTACCCCTGTTTTTTGACCTTAACGATTTTTTTAAAAATACTTCGAATTGAAATTTTGTTGTTTATACAAAAGATTACTTAAAACTCTAATTTGATAACACTTGCTATTCAGATCCTTCATCAGATATACACAATGATTGGTCAATAAGATATTAGAATCAAAATCTATTCCCAAAAATTTTACACAGTTTGATTGTTCTACTGATTTATAATTTATATTTATATCTATTTCGGTGGTACTATTACGATGACAATTTTGAAAAGACATATATTGTGTTTTGTACGGGTTAAGGAACAAAGAATGGCTGGACAACCAGTCACCAAGACTCTGGGGAGTAGAGTTGATTGTATCCTGTAGAATACATTCATTTCTTTCACGAAACAAAAGCGTTGTGTCGTTAGCATACAAACAAGAGAAGGCTTTTGGTGAAATTACAGGTAACTCATTAATATAGAGCACAAACAAAACCGGGTCCAGAACAGAGCCCTGGGGTAATCCAATTTCATTGGGCATAATTTTCGATACAAAATGATTTTGAACATTTCCTACTCTATGATTTATTTTGACACTCTGTGTACGATTAGGATATATAATAATACATACTTCAATTCCCACATAGCACAAGAGGTCTTAAAGACATACGTTCTATATGTTATCTTGGTCTGAACGTCTTAGTCCCTGAATAAGACGTCTTAAAGATGTCTTTCTTCAGACGTCTTAAAGACATCTGATTCTCACGTCTTGAATACGTCTTAGAGACATCGTATTGTGTCGATATATATATAAAAAATAACATATTACGTGTGTAGTATGTAGCATGGTATAGTAGTAAGAGTTGGTATTATCCGTGATTCATTTCAATAATACGATCATTATAGTTGAAAGAAATTATGGACGCACTCAACAATGCGCGTGCGCTAGTATTGTGTGACGTAGTGGAAACGGTAAGTAAACAACCAACGTCCCCTTCACCCTCCTTACTCTTCAACAACTAGTATGCTGTATTTTGATCTAATCAATCATAGATCATGATATGACACTGTGATCATTTGTTATTTCCATTGAACTGAAGAAGTATATTCAGTTATTTCTCAACCTATCTGTTGCCTGTGCTAGTGTACTGTGAGTGTCACTTCTGTCAACTTCTTTCGTGTACTGTGTTTCGTGTATTAGATCATACGGTTCTACAAACGGGTAAGTCGTCGAATCTATTTAATTTCGTCCCTTGTGGATTTTTTACTTGAATACCTAATTTTCAATAATATCAATGTCCCCATGATGTTTCATTATCAATTATATTTTTAGATGCTGCAGAAAGAGCTAACATGTCCCAAAATAGAACAGACACGAAAACAGCTATGCAAACGTGGCTTAAGCGAGCAAGTGATAGAATAAACAGCAGACCGAATAAAACATAAAATTATAAACAACAGTTTATTTCATTGGATTTCGTATTTCTTTTGAGTAAATATTCTTCTCGAATTAAAATATATTTTTATTCAAAGACATCACTTCAACCAATTCCCATAGATAAGATAGATGAATATGAAACCCAGCTACGAATAACGTATTTTTCATGTCTTTTGTAAGCCTGTACAAGACCAGAAATGGACCTTATGAAGACGTCTTAAAGACGTCGTGATTTTTAACATCCGGCCTAAAAAAGACGTCTTATAGACGACTCTAAAGCGTACATGGACTTCTTTGAGACATCGTGTACGTCTGAAAAAGACATCTTTAAGACGTCTCAAAGATGTCTTTGTGCTATCTGGGTTATTACTTACAGAATGATATTATTGTATCCACCAAGGAACTAAATGAGCCTATATTCTCAACTTTTATTTTATTATCGGCCACTCGTTAAAGTATCACTTGGAGTAAACTGAGAACGAACATATTTTATTGAAGCATTGGGACTCAATTAAGCGATGCATATTGCTGTCGGATTCGCAAGCAGCGAGATAAAGTTTCCGAAAATCCAATTCAAACTCGTCCCAGAAACGATACTAACTCCCATGACGAGCATAAACAAAAAAGCTGAATTCTTTCCAACTTACGTTTTACTCTAGAGTCCTCTCGAAAAGTGTCTGAAAGGATAAAAATATTTCAAATTATACAATAATCCGGTTTGGAGATGGTGAATGTTTCGAAATACGTAAATAATTGAAGCAAATGAAAAGAGGTTGTTACAAAAATACGAGAGACTGAATTATTGAAATTATCATTGAGTAAATTTTCGTCAAAGATATTAGGAATTTAAGTTATAGGATACTTACATTAATTCGACTAGCCAGCGTCCATATTTTAGTGTAAATGTAGAGTAACTGAAATATCCTAGCTGATGCAAATTGACTCTATTGATTGGCTTTCGAGAATTTCTATAACTCAAGAAAGAAGGATATATGCATGAAGTCGATTTGCATTTTCCAACAAGTCTAATATATTCGCGGGAAAATTGGATCTTCAGATGAACCAACCGAAAGTTCACTTGGGTATTATGTATCAATGGATATACTGAATATATACGTTTTGAAACACTGTCCATATTAAGTTCATCAAATCATCTGAATAACGTTGTACATTTTTCTTCAATCGAGGTGAAATTTTTTCGATTTTTTTTTAATGAACCAGTATAATATTTACGATTTAAAAATTGTTGTCACCGTAACTTTTTCTTCAATCCACCGTTATATTTCCTGAACACTGAAAATTAGCTCATAGTTTTTTCAATAATGAAAATACATTATCACTTATTTGTAGAGAGAGCCGAGGTGAATATGTGATGAAATAATAGATGCACTATAAGGTCTTCTATAGTTCATTTATTCTGGGTAGATAGTTTCTGTCAAATCGCCAGATTGAGCCGTGTTGCCACATGTATTTCACTTTTTCAGCGATGCTCCGAATTAACTCCGAATGTATATAGCTGGGTATATAATCATATTTCATAAAAACCGTTGAACCATTGTGAGACCAAACAATTTGGCATCGTTACCTTCACAACGATGCCAAATTGTTTGGAGCGAATCCTTACAATCGTTTGTTTACATTCGAATTGTGCTTTTCATGCGATTTTTGTGAATTTGTTCTTTTGATGAGAGCTTAATTTCATCATATTTTTATAAAAATGCCGAAAGGGTTGAGTGGAGATGCCCAACAAATGGTTGCAAGTTTGTTGGAATATTTTCAACGAGAAAAGGATAACGGAGGTCCCTTACTTCCTTTGAATTCTATCGGAAAGGTAAGTGAGGAATCCTATGGAATATTTATTTACTACGATGAGTTTATGATAATTCAATAGGTTATATAAAATATGATCATTACAGAGAGTGGCTGCTGCACTGAATATAAGTATTGCTACTGTGTGGAGAATATCAGCAAAATCAACAGAGGGTGAAGAATTGAACGGTCCCAGGACATCTAAAGAAAAGAAAAAACCAATTGTTGATATTGAAGAATCTCAGGAGTCCGAAATAAGAAATTGTATTTACGATATGTATAAGAACAGTGAGTATTCAGTGCCATTCACGTATAATTGAATAATGAACATTCCTAATTGCAGAGGAACACATAACATTAAAAACATTGAATGATAAGCTTGCTCAACGTTTTCTTTTCAATGGTTGCCTCTCATCTTTATGGAAGGTATTGAAAAACATTGGCTTCAGATTTAGAAAAGATGATCCGCGGCGAGGAATGATGGAGTTACCTAACATTGCTATGAAACGTATAAAATTCCTCCAACAGTATATTCAATTCAAAAATGAAGGTTTGAGGCAATTTGTGTTTCTTGATGAGACCTGGATCTTCCAGAATGGAACTATAGGACATTCCTGGCAAGATTCTAGTGTCAAAAGTGTGAAAAAAAATAAAGTAGGAGGTTCTAGGTATTTATAGTTTGTATTTGGGTTAGATGGTGTACTGGATTTGTGTTGTATATTAGATTCATTGTTCTGCATGCTGGTTGTTCAAATGGTTTCATTCCTGGAGCAGAATTAGTTTTTTCTTCTAAAACTGCTGATGAAGATTAACATATGAACTAATACGGAGAGAAGAGTCAGAATGTGAAAGTTGATGAAATTGTAGGAAATGAAGATTAAAAACATTTATATAGTATTCAATTCGAAATTATAACATAAAATAGATTAGCATAAGAAGGTAGAAGAGGACCAGTTAGTACTGTTTGGGGAATTTGGATTTTCATATTGCATGCTTGATGGAATATTTTTTCCAGGTCATATGAACAGCAAGGAATATGAGGTTCAGAAAAAGCATCAGCAGCCAGAAAGTCGAGGAAGAAAAATTTATCATTTGTCATTTATAAGAAAAATTGGTGAGATAATTATAATTTGTTTATTAGGTAAGGTATTGAACATTATATTATGTATTGAAAATTATAAATTATACATTTTATTCTTATGTAAATGGATGAGATTAATCAACAGGAGTCATACCTCAGAGAAGGCAGCATCATCATTTGGAGTAAAAAGAAGTCATCGAGAAGAAGAAGGGTTGGTTTCAATTATGATATTTTTCAACATAATATATGTCGAGTTGTTAGTTTTCAGTTCCAGAGGATACATAAGCAGCAGAAGACAAACATAATGAATTAAGATACATTTGAATTTCAATCTATATTGTAATTTTTGTTGAAATGTACTGATATATGGTGGTTACATGAGTTTTTGTGGGTTTTCCTCATGTATCATATGGAAACCTTCCATATGAACAGATGCACCACTATTTTTTCCCACAAATAAATCAATTTATAACTTCTGAATTATTTCTGAAACATACCTATTCAAATTGGCTGAAATAAAGAACCATCAAATGAGAATGAGAGTTTACAACAGATATAATGTTGAAAGATAAACATCACTTCATTGCCTATAGTTATTGTGTATTTCTTTTGAATATTCGATTCCTAGCATGAGAACAATCCAATTTTTTATTTGAACCATTCAACAGTTATCCACAATCGATAGTGATCCAAATATGATGAATATATTTTATCATTCGAAAACACTTTCAAAACAAACGGTCAACCTAACACATGTTTTTTATTCGGAGTATCGCTGAAAAAGTGAAAAACATCTGGCAACACGGCTCATCTGGCGATTTGACAGAAACTATCTACCCAGAATAAATGAACTATAAACGCTTCAACGATATGGAGATAATATCGTTGCTTGTATCTGTATCAGTCGAAAACTTCCGGAATTCAGAACTGGTAGCAAATGAAAAATGGCAAATTGTACTGCCTGTCAGAAATGGCAATAGATATTGGATTGAGTTGCACCCGACGGTTTAATGAAAGAAATATCACGATTGTGTGATTAATTTTTCACTCATTTACTTGTCACGAAACGTTTGCGAGCATGAAATTCTTGTGGTGAAATAAGTTAAGGAATGACCTACTTTCAATTAAATATTATATTCAGGAACACCCTGTATATCTACTGGTAATGATTTATCTCTTAACAATATCTAATAATTCGCTTGGCTAAAGTTACGAGTACTAATGCATCTTCTACTACAACAAAAAGGTCATCAGTTATGTACACGTGCACGATCGTATATATACATAGGTCTTACAAGTCGTATGGTGGGGGGTGACCCAAACATTAAGGAGATTTTTGTGGTTCTCATGTTTCGCCACCTGCAGCGCTGTCCTCTATTGTCACTTTGTCAGCCAATCACAAATCAGATCCGATCAGCTTTTTGAAAGTAGGAATGATTTTTATTCATTCGAGATAATTTTGCAAGATATAATATTTCTGTCATTGATTTTATTTACCATTCAAGTCCTAACCGTTTGTTTTGTTGTCAAAGATTAATCACGTGATTATACCCCTATGTCCTCCTAGCGGATAATTATGGAAACTTTTTCTTCAAAACTGGTGCCACCCCCCCACTCAAAAATGCCGTAGTCTCCAGACCTATGTGTATGACCGTGTGTGTACGTGAAACCAAACATATTACAGTAACCTTTGTCCCGCTTTGTTTAGCCATCACATATACTTTTTATTTCATATGAAATGTGAAATCCAAGTGAAGAAGAAATATTCCATCGATCATCACATTAATCTCCACTGTTGATATCCGTCTTCATTACCTATTCTTACCCCTATTCCAATATTTGAGGATAAACATTTTCCAATCACCTACCTGCAACAATTACACATATAAATAATGATATGAGGTGAAACTGCTAATTTGTGAGAGTCTATACCATAATTGTTTGACTATATGAATGTGTAAATTCTTCTGAACACGAATCATCGTTAATATATTGTGAGTCAACTGTATGCAGGGCATAACAATTTTGCAGGGACAACGATGTGAGATTGAATCACACTAAGGAAAAAATATTGCTGAAATCCTTTCAATTTACCATTTCATCATTTCAATGGAATAATCAGCTGCACTAGGGATGCACCGGGTACCCGGTCAGTACTCGGTTTTGGCGATACCCGGCCACATAACGAAGAAAACAATGAACCCGGTTTTACCGGGTACCAGTTAGTACTCGGCAGCCTAGACCGGGTACTCTGTACCCGGCCGCCTAGTCCGGGTATGCTGTACCCGGTGTACCCGGCCGCCTAGACCGGGTACACTGAAAATAAATAATAGTACAGTTTGGCAAACATAGCTGAAACGGTGAAAATAACCACGCCCAGGATGCGCATTCGTCGTACGACGGACTGTCCAGCGATAAGGCATTCAACAACAAGCGTTCTCACGTTGTTGTTCGCGCATGACATGGGAATTTCACAATTGCAGCTATGTTTGCCAAACTGTAATCGTTCAAGTGTTATTTTTTATTCGTACATTTAAATTCCAACAGAAAATTAACGTGAGTAACTTGAAATAAACATTAAAATAATCAACATTGATTCTAAAAAAATAAAATACCAGTATAACATTAAGAATCAAAATTCTTCTACTAATTGATATTTAATACTGATAGGATTAATTATTCATAAATAAAAATATTGATTGAACTCCCATTTACGCCTATTAATATTCATAATTGAGCAGTGGGGCATTGTGATGCAAAAAAATGAGTTTTTCCCCATTGTCTGATGACAGACGATTTCTTTTCGCATCGAACACATTTCCGGCTTCTGAAAATATTTTCTCAGAATAGACACTAGATGGTGGAGAGCACAAATACTTTTGACAAATTTGGGACAGTTTAGGGAACTGCTTGTAGTGTTCTTTCCACCACAGAATTGGTGGATCCTTTCTGTCTAACAAATCAATATTTAAGTATTGTCCAACTTCCATATTAAGTAATCTTTCATATTCACTGGGATTACTATTTTCTGTTGCTGGTTTTGTTTGTGCTATTTCTTTGAAAGCATCCCAAACAGTTTTAGGTCTCTTCGCAAAGAGCGCTAAGGGTATCCGCTCTTCATGATCGCTAGTACTATTACTTTCAGTTTCAGACTCATGTTGACTATTATTAGTTATATTATTATCAGCGTCATTAGAAGGTTCGGAGAATCTATTCCATTGTTAATGAGTTTGTATAGAAAAGCAAGATTTACAATCTCTCTCTGACTCGTGATACTTTCCAAATATTGGGAAATTTCTTATCTCTCATCATTAGGTTATACAAGATATATAAAGGATAAGTAAACAGATCGATCTTCTTTTTCACAAATTTCATTGGGATGTTATCTGGTCCAGAGGAATGTTTATTTTTAAATTTTTTTGCGGCATTTTTTATTTGTTCAACGGTGATTTCTTCAATGTTAAAGTCCAAATATCCAAATGTCCAAATATCAGATGTTAAAGCAATGTACTATGCTTCTTTTAATTGTACCAACATTCTATTTCGGCATCTGGTATACAGTTCAGGAATAACATTATCTGTAAAGTATTTTCTTGAAGGAATTTCGTAAAAGGGCTGTGACACAAATAAAACCCGCTGAAAACCTGAAATATGTAAGAAAACAGTAGGTACCATAATTTAGCTGCTTTTTTAAATATCACTTACCGACATCATCCACTATTGTGTATGGTTGGTTGTCTAGCGCAATCATTTCCCCTATAGCTTTGTGTATTAATTTGGCCCTTTTATCATCAATTTTCCATTTTCTGTTACTATAGTTTTCAATATCCACTTGTTTAAGTTTAACGTCAAGCGTACCGCCACAACTACTGCTACTGCCACCAGAATGACGTTTTTGTGATGAAACTGCATTCTTTTTCACATCAGTATTTGTTTTGTATTCACTGTGTTCCACCGGATGAACGAAACGCAGGTGTTTCACTAGGGATGAAGTAGTCGCTGACTTCCCGGTACCACATCGCGAAATTATAGTCTTGCATATAAGGCATATTGCCTTTGTGCTGTCTTCTTCGCAAAGTTCATAATAATCCCACACCACACTTCGTTCCTTAACACTCATTGCCGTTTCAGTAATTAATGAATAATGATCAACGTCAAATTCTTGCACTTTCAAGACCGGAGCGCACGAACTTGCAGAGCATTCTGTTCTACTAGAGTTAGGTTATGTGTACCCGTTCGCTAGTTATTTACAGCTGTGTATACCCGGTACTCGGTGAATATACCGGGTACTCGGTACTTGTTACTCGGGCTAGCCGTACTCGGTACCCGCTTTGTGAATTTTAGATCGAACTCGGTACCCGGCATTGTAAAAATCACTACCCGGTGCATCCCTAAGCTGCACAACTGAAGATTTGAGAATGACCAAAAATGACGAGAAATTTATCTTTTTGGCCTCATTGGCAATTGACTTACTGGAGTGCATATTATCTTTCTTTCTTTTAAAGCTGAAGTTATCCCCTACTGCTATTAATACAATTTATTTCATAGTAGTAATCTTCAGAAATCCCCATTAAAAGTAATCCAAGTAATTTATTGGGAAAATCGGCACTTCAGAAACCTTGTGCATTTGCAGATTTGTAAGCTGTACAATCCATTTGATTATTCGCTAAAGAATTTGGTATTCAGTCTATTCTGTCAGTAAACTATTGCTACTTATTTAAAATTTCCTTCAAGAAGTTTGAGTTCGATTATTTGAAATCATGTTGATATTTCAACGAAATTGTAGTCTAGTTTACTGAGGCAAGTCAGGAATATTTGCGGCATAGAAAAATCCATTTCTTTTATCAAATATCTCATTTATCTACATAGTCGTATTTTCGAAAGGTAATTGGACATTCAACGTTTCATGATAGCAATCACAAAACACAATCTCACTCTGAAAGTTTGCTATACATTCATTTTACAGTTGTGCCTTTATTGAAATGGTAGATTTATACTTTTGAGAAGCGTATTCATAGTTATATCAATATTTCTGGAACATCTGATGTGAATATTTCATCCATAATTTTTACAACAAACCACATTATATTATCTTCGAAAACTTAGATTGAAAAAATTGAAACTTGAATGATTCAAATGTTGAGATGCTATTGTCAACTGCAGTAGCATTTTTTTTTTCGATTAGCTCAATTCATGGAAACGTCAACGTGTTCGTCAGCCATTATATTTATTTTCGAAATATTAGGACTGACTGCAACTTTCCAACCCATCTTTCAATTCCATATTCCATTTTACCGATCGAAAATGATCAGTGAACGGTTTTGAAATTGTTGGCACCCTGTATAGGAGGTAAGAAAATAGTAAGGTAAACATGCAGGCGCAGTTTTTTCTGATAAACTTGATGAAAATAATTCCATGACCAGAACCGTAGGTTCGTGAGCTTTGCCGCCTTTTCACGAAACATGGCATGCCGTGGCCGACGACGCATTCAAAAGAGTTTCGCGAAAATCCCGTTGCGTCGACACGGAGGCGCTGCCTGTCCTCTTGGTCGATTTTCCTCTAGACCCATATTTCCACGGACTCGTGTTTACCTCGTCAGTTGTGTGACACACTTTGGGCGATTGATTGCTCACAACGGGAAACACACGACCAGGGGACACGATAGAAATGTATTCCCGCAGATGAGGGCAGGTCGGAGACCGGATGCAACAATAGTAATAATAAGCATACGCTCATAAGCAATATGTTCGGTAACCGAAGTGTGATATACGTTCGTGAAATTTTTCCTTTCCGATTGCTTTTACCATTTGCATGTGATAACCTCGATATGTGATAGATGATGTTGAGCCGCATAAAGAGTGATGTGATTTGATGGACAGTGTTATAAAAGCGACAACATGCCTGGAGGAAGGAGAGGTCTGGTCGCTCCGCAAAATACTTTCCTGGAGAATATCATAAGGAGATCCAATTCTCAACGTGAGTGTATAATTGAATATTCATTGGAATTCTAGCATCGAGTGTGGATGGCTACTGGGAATCACGTACAATGCATGAATTCCACTCGGAAATGTTATTGTCTTTGTTGAGCATTCCAACTTGTTCATCATCAAAATATTACTGACGAAGTCTTCGTAATATCATTCATCGAATAACCTAAATTCGTATCAATCTATCACTGAAATATTATTCTCTGGATTTTATCAATGGAATAATAGATAACAATTCTGAATATATTATTTCGAATAATTGAGATGTATGCTTTTTTCATAGACAACTGTAACTACTTTGAAAAGGAAACAAACGAAGCATGTCTAATTGGAAAAATAGTATTTTGAATGAAGATAAATATCACATGCCATCATTGCTTGAACTGTTTACATAATCTACTATCTTTATGACATTAGTGGATACTAGGAAGAACAGTTGAATAAATGTTGTACGTGTATATTTTATGTTTTCGGTGAAAAACCAGATATTCATCAGTTGTATCGTCTTTTATTCAACCGAATAAAAATGAGCAATGTAAATACTATTCATTACGATTATATATTCTAACATAGTGATATTGATTTTTTTTCTTCGATGTTTTGTATCCATGGATCCGTCAACTAATTTGCTATGGTTGATAGCAAAAATGTGATGGGAAAAATCATCGAATTCCGGAAAACCATGCCATTATTTTTCATGTAACCTGATCGTTTTACATCGTTACACCTGGAGAACTACGATTTATGGATCAGAAATAGTGGTAGAGAAATTGTAAATTCAGTTTCTTGATTTTTCCATTCCTGAAAACATCTCAAACGTATGTTTTCATGTGCTTATATGCTCGGGATTAGTTTTATTTTACTTCTTTCACCATTTTTTGATAGGGGAAATAGTGAATCATAAAATTCTTTGAGAGCTTCTACTATCTAGACGATGTAAAATATTGTTGATATTTCCCAATCAACATGAATCGATAACAAGAGAGTTTTTATGAAAATAATATAAAATCGATATCATATTTTTATTGAAATCCTCATCTTCTTTCTGCAGATGATACATCCTTCCAGAGCTGATTTATTGCTTTATGATATTTATTCCTTCTCGATTATGTTATGTATGTTATCCACGCATAAACATGGTGATCAATATTGCATTCTCCATCTATACCCACCGAATCATCGGACATATGAGAACATTTTTGATGCGTTATTGAAGAAATTTTCCCTTGGAACTGAACGTCTCATGAACAGAGTTCAAGGGGAGTTATAACGTATCAAGAATTGAAGAAATATATATAATGAAAGTTTTCTTCAGAATCCTTCTTGTTTGCGTAACCGAGTAATTTTTACATCTCATACTTGGTTGTAGCTCTCATCTCCTCCTCTCAACTCCTTTTGGTCTACCATTATTCGATAATAGGCCAAAACAATTGTCGAGTCGACACCAGTACCAATCGAGATAATGTGAAGAATCTGAATGGTGGAAGAAGTGGCGTGACTGATGAGCCCTACATCGGAATCTGTTTTTCAAATTTTATAATTAACTCAGATTAAGGATATAAACTATTGCTTCAAACTCTGCAAGCAATAATCTTCAATTTTCAACAGTTGGAAGAAATCATAAATTCTATTCTTTTCATAATCGATTCGTCCTTTGATTACTAGTAATGTTGCTATTAGCATCAGGTTTACCAGAAAACATAACATTTCAACGTCCATTGTTCCTTTCAATCCAGTATCAAGAAATATCTATGACGGTATGCCTCCTAGGCGAAGACACAAAGCATTCTGTATGTATCGATTGCATTGAAAATATATTCAGAAAACGGTACAATTAGACCTATCCTGGTAGCTCTTCATATCGAGTATGACTCTGATGTAACAGTCGAATACAATACCACTGACGACATGCATCATCTTGATGCATAGCTTTTCATTCACAAAGTGTCCTTTGCATTTGAAAATCTGCGTGTTCCAGGAATTTTTTATTTATTTCTATAGAAGGTCAGTATATCTACCTATTCTGAATCAATCATAAGCAACCACTATAATCGTGAGGAAATTACATTTCTTGTGTGTCCTTACATTCGTATTAAAATTTTGCCGTTTCATAGAAAGAGAAGCTCATTATTTTTTGTATTGCCGATGATTGATGGCAGGAGATGAACATTGAATCTTGAAAGTGATTTTTTATTCGATTGTTTTGTTTTGCATGACGTTAATCATTGACTACGAAACGGATATTTCTGTTGAACCAACCAAATACTTTTGAATTGAGGTAAAAGTTACCGGTACCAATATAACATTGTATTTAAACTTCATAATGCTAGACAATTTCCAGCTGAAATGTTAAATGTGAATATATTCGTCGATCGTAAAAAAGAGATCTATTAACGTGAAATAGAGATGAATGCTATATCAAGGATTCCTAATAAAAAACTTCATCTGCAAGGATTACCTTGAGTATTTACTTCATACTTTGATAAGTCTGAGAACTTCGGAATTCTGAAAGGGGAAATTCGTGATGAGATAATTCTTCCTGAAAACAACACTTCAAACCCTAAACTGGGGTGTTGAAGAATTACGAGAATGTCTTGGTTATAGTCAGAAAGTCGACGGCATCTTCTTTAGACGTTCAATATAATCCTCTTATGCATTCCTTTAATTATTGAAGCTAATAAAAATCGAAGGAGTGAAGTCTTGATTTTGGACTATAAATATCAGATATTTTATGATTGTTTATTATTTTGGAGAATATGTTGTTGAGGAAGCTGATGACATTAGTAGTATACATTATCAGTATATTGAATCTGGAAAAGATGTTACATTCACAAACGATTTAGTGAAATTAACTTTGACGAAAAAGTCATTCATCAATATATTTCGAACTACAGAGGGGAAAAGGAAGAAAGTGTGGATACGCCTAATTACATCGATACATTTTTTTAATGCAAACTAAATTACAACGTAACAATTGAAAGATTCCACAACAGCATTACTACTGTCAGTTTTAGTTAATAATGTAACTGGTGAACTAATGTCAAGATTAAATTACTTGATTTCAATTTTGCTCTGACAGTTCTATTTATTTGAGACCTTCCTGACTATCAAATATCAAGTATTACATATGGTTGAACTTGTACTGAAGGGGACAATCCAGTAATGATACAAAATACGATGATCTATTTGAAAATCCAAAGTTAGTAATAATATCAGAAACACGGTGAATCTAGAAATATTGCAGATATCAAATATGAAATCTTCGTATCATAAAATATACTTATCCTAAATTTTGTACAATTCGTATCACCCATTTGTGAAATAATTGAGCGTTTCCAGCTTTTGTTCCACTCTGAATACATGAACGCTGTATTTGGATTGAGTTTCACTGTAGATTTCGAGAATGAATTTGAAATTGAACTTGAACTATTCCAATGCATATTCTGATTTGCATGTGAAATATTACGGATGGAAGGATGTTTTGACCCGTGAAACACTACAGGAACATTATGAAGTGATCCAATTACCAACGTGAGTATGCTGAAAAATATTCACTGTGGATGTATGTACAATGCATTTATTGAGAAACAGTAGAATTGAAGAGGAGGGACCTCCGTTCACTGAGAATTATGTCTAAGTATTGTCTCGTAAGTGTGATTGTCACGATTTTCTTCTCAAGTGGAAGCAATATTACAATGTGGACATATTAGTCATCAGCTGTCAAAATGTGATTACTCGATAGATTCTATATAGCAATCACTATAATCAAGAGACTTGGATGTAGGACGAAATAAAATTCGTTAGAACCATCCTTCAGAATTTTTTATAATTTCATCCATATATGTCAATATTATATGAATTGATTTTATGGAGATATAAAATTTTTTGTCGAAACAAATGCAATGCTGTCTTTCACAGTAATGTCTCTTTCTTGGATCATTTTCAATTCCTGACAAAATCTCTCTTTAGACTGCAAACTATATTTTACTGAATATAATCAGAAATGGTTACCTCTGACTGCATAGCTGCAATGGTTGAACTTTTCTATTTGATCAACGTGAATGATAATTCAATATGTTCTACCGAAATGGATGTTTGCCTTGTCGCTGACACCTTCATTTGACAACTGAATTTCAACCTAACATGCTAATATTTGAGCTCCTATCTTCGATGGTTTTCTGACAACTCAGCTACAATTCTACCACAGCATATAAAAGTGATCAAAGTGTTTGACTATGTTTATTGTTGAATGACCAGAAAAATTACTACAACGTTGACAACGATGATAGAAACCGGGTCGGTATGTGTGCCAGCGTTCCAAAATTCATTTGCGACTCTTTGAGGATTTGATAAAATGAATCAGCATAAATCACGTCGGATTACTTTTAATTCCGGCTGACACTCTTTGGAATGAGATACTTATCTATCAATCATTTACAATCAGTCTTACATACTTTATCTATCAGATACAGATTAGACTTTACAAGTTGTTTTGTTGGAAACTCACCTTAAAACTCTAGGAATTATACTGATCCAGAAATATCTTCACAGAGCTCATTGATTGGGTAATGTACAATTTTTTTTTTATTATATCATGTTCACAGTGGATTGAGGTCTGTAAATACTCCCGTGTTTGTGAATTAATAAATGAATGAATACATTTTTACATTTTTTAAACGTAGTGGTAGATGCTACCATATCCATCAATTGTTTTCTTATGACCCATATTTGCCTAGTAGACGCTATATTGGCAGCCTTGAAATTACTTGAAACTCAAAACAATGCTCTCAACAAGGTCGATGAAATTCCTAATTATTTGATTTCGATGTGTGCTTTTTTTTGGTGTACTTGTCGGTCCATCGATAAATTTACGCTTTTGCCCATAAGGGATACGCATTTTTTACGATCTTTGGTCAAGTGATATGAAAATCAGAACGAAAAAATCAATCTTCAGGCTATTATTACCTATATAATTTGATCAAACCTCGTCATGTGTGAGGCTATTCCAATTTATTTATCGTTTCTACGAGAAGGAAATTCCTATTTTCATGCTTATTATCTTTTTTATTGATGCTCTCTAGATGTTGATTTAGCAATTTTATGCCTTCATAAAGTGGTTTGATAGCCTCTTCTATCCGTTCTGATAGTTCTTCTTGTTATAATTCTTGCTTCTAGTCTAAGTTAATGTCTAGTTAGAAGTTGGAACATTCATCATATCTCAAATAGACTCGAGAATAATTTTTGAATTGATTTAGATTGAAATGATTGGTTTTTATTCGATCACTCAATCGCTTAACATATAATAATATTAATAATATTTATTCCAGTAAGACCAACTTACATGGTGTTGGACATGTCAAAATATAAATATAATACATCTATACTCTTATATTCTAGTATATATACATAAAATACTTGTACGAGACCGTAAAGAATTCCCGAAAAATTTACAGACACATAATACACACATTTAGAATTTCAGACACACTATGTTTAATATAATTCAACAGTCAATACATTACAGTGAATGAATCAAGTACTCACTTATGCTATATATACATTTCTCAATCAGGTAACCTTTCAATTGTTTTTTAAAACGTATTTCATTTCTTTCGCATTTAAGTGTTTCCGGAAGTATATTGAAGAACTTTATACCACAGTATTAAGGACTTCTTTCATATAAGGAAGTTCTGTGGTGAGGAATTTGTAGCAAACTGCCATATCTAGTACTATATTTATGATTATCAGAGTTACGCGTGAGTGTGTCTTTATTTCTACTTATAAGCAAAATACACTTGAAAATATATATACTGGGGACCGTTAAGATGTTATTATCTCTGAAATAAGGTTTACATGAGTCTGTTCGTTTACACGTTTCTGTGATATTAGTAGTCTGTGAGTCAGTGACGTATTGCTCCATACCGGTAGCTAATTTTACTTATGAGTACTTGGTTCTATATCACTGGTATATACTTTTTCCATAACCCTCATTCCACCCTCTGAAGTCAACCCACTTAGCATAAATTATGATGTGTCAATATTGCTATATGTCATATTGATGGACTAGCGCTGAGCCTAACAAGCAAAGGTTGACAAAATGTACCTTCGGAAGACCATTTTACTGACAGCACAGCAAATTCTGCAAAATACTTCTCTTATCATATAAATTTCGAATTGAGATGATATTCGTAGAAATGAAGATATAATGGAAAGTATATTCGATATCCAATCAGCATTATTTCAATCAAATCAGGAGAGACCGTAGGGATAGTAATTAAATACTATACTACTCAAGACGACTATTTCGATGATTTTTTCCAGTTGAATGTCTAGGACAAGACTAGACCTTCTGGTCTTACAATTATGAATTATTTTATATCTGAATATTCATGAGTTGAAAAATCATAGATTTCTGTGACGTTGCGAAACAAATACTCATCATTACTGAGAATCAGACAAAACAGCAATTGTCTTTGTTAGAAAACCTAATGAATCCATCTTCAATTCGATGAAAGAACACATAGGTAAATAATGGAGAGAAAAAAATTCACATATGGATTATTATATTTCAACAACGAATAGTTTATTATTCTGTTTGAATTCTTAGAATTGTTGAATAGATATTGAACTGATTAGCTTGTTTGTAGAGTTGGTTTGGTATTTGTGGTTCTCCTTTAATCGTTCTTTCCTTTTTTATTGGTCTTTGTTATTGCTAATTTTGATGATCTGTTTCTAGAGAATAGTCTTAAATGGAAGATATTCTCGATTTATATGATGAAGATTTATATTTCATTCTACGGTGGAAACTTTGAATACATTAACTACATTTAATTACATGCCTGATTTCATTCATATATTTAATAAAGTAGTTTTCTGAGGAACTTATATAGGCCTCTAAACTTATTGATTGTGATATTGCATAAGTAAATATATACAGAAATAATTTTGATTAAATAAAAGAAATTTTTACAATACATTTATGAAGAAAAGTTTTCGAATTGATTAAAAAATATTGATAATTTATTATTTATCATTACAAAATCAGTACCATTTTATCCTCGTGGAATCAATTGATGATAAATTCATTGCTCATTGTCAGTTCTTTAACGATTTTCGAGTTTTTTTTCAATGATATGATACTGTGAATTGAAAGCTTCATACCATTCTGAACAATTCGTAGTCCAACTGAGGAAATACATGATTCTGGAACATGGTTAAACGTGAACTTTTCAAACAAAACTAGTGACCAATTTAGAACAATTGTAGGATAGATGAAAACTCATCCAAATGAAAACTGACACACAGAATTTTTAAAACCGCTGTTTCAATCGAATGGTCATAAAAACTATCCGGTACTTCAGTTTCGTGATAATTTTCGTTCCTACTGTTTTCTAGTTTTATTTTTTATTTCGAAAAACCATTTGGATGTTATTTTCTAGTAACTTCTACCAATGTTACAGAATTAATCTAATTTGTCATTCGAAAAACAAACAAATGCTAATGGTGGCATGCAAACCACGATACGTTCATTAAAGTAAATCAAATTGTTGGTATGTATGTATACGCTCTAACGAGAAATTTTATTAAAAAAGCAACTGAAAATGTGTTTGCAGTGATAATCCCTCACAAAATGCCTGAAACAAAATAAAAAATTCTGCAATATCAGATAGTTGATGCTGTTTGAAGTTGTTTTTGGATGTTCAATGCACAGTGAATCATGGGGAAAAAGTAGAATATATTCAAGAAGATGTTGGCTGCATTATAAACACCATTTATTTTTCATCAATATAACGATGGACATCTTTTTATTGAGGTACTCCTGTGATTTTTATCCACATCTGGTAGCTGATTGAATTGAATTTTTCATTATCCAGAAATCAAATTTAGGGACTTTATATTATATTTGATACAATGGACAAAATCTCAGTGTTATCAATGATGCTGCAGCTCTTGAATGAATCAATTCTCAAATTCTCATACTGTTATTAGTTTTCTATCATGAATTTGTGTCATCGTCATCATGGCGTACGATATCATGTCACTTTCTTCGAGAACAAGAGGCTGTTGAATACGTCAAGTAATTTTTTCCACACAATCCACAAATTCCCTATGGAACCCCATTTTTCTTGGCTCCTCTCACATTCCTTGCTTCAAGAGAGTCTTCATCAGGAGTGTTCCTGAGGATTAATTAAAATAAAGTTGGGCATTTATATGGCTGCCAATATTAACAATGGAATTCCAATCTGCTAGGACGATTCAGACACTAATTGATTTGACAACACTCCACAACGATGTGATACCTAAATTGAATACAGATGAGTCAATTCATCAATTCGAACTGGCAACAGTAATTCAATTTTGGTGTATTTTTTCCAATATTTGAATCGAAATATAATTATTTATTGAATACAAACTTATATTACATGTTTTTCAGAGTATTGTTGAAAATAATAAAAAAGCAACAATAGTTCAAACCATATCAAAAGGAGTTGCTGTGAATAGTATGAATTATATTTATATCTGAACCGAATACATGTTCGTACTTCGATGATACAAAGTCAGTAAGGTATATGCAAGCTTGGATCAGTGAAGAATATCCAAAAACTAAGAAGTTAATTGAAAAATCAACATCAATTGTGAAATATATTATTCGAATGCAAAACGAATTAGTTCCAACCTTTCGACACTCAACATCAAAACATATTGGTAGGTATTTTTTCCATCTGATTCAATAATGATTAACATAGTCGAATCCTACTTATGATGTGAGAACAGTCACTATCAATTGAGAAACAAACGAATGAATCAGCATGTTGAGAACAGTGCGAACAGATAAATCAATCCATTATCGAATTTTATGACTCCATTTCCTGAGAACCAAGTATATGTTATGAATTTTCTATCTTCAGTAATACTCGCAATAACATTCAACACGAGGTTTTGAAATCGAGTGAACCGAACATGGAAAATCCAATAAAACAGTAATCACAGACACGACATCGTAGCAAAAATATGTTCCTTATTATTGTGATATACATAGCCGAATGTCAAGCCGAATGATTTTCGTTTTATTTTATTCTCCACTATGAATATTCATAGTGAACGTTCTGAATAACATACAGCTACAGTCAAATACGGAAAGATTGCCACGAAATATATTTTCGTGAATGAAACTCAAACGGAATCTGCATAACAAATTATAAATTCTAAATAGATAATCGCAGATACGTGATCATTATATAGTTCTACGATCATAATGATTATCAAGTTCCCCATTCCTAAAGGATTGTGGTATTGTTTCGGATGTCATTGTGTAGAGAATCTCTTGTTCTGTAGCAACTACAATAGATCGTCTGAAGCACCGCTTTGCTATTCAATCTGCTATTCAACAAATTGGTGGAATTTTCCATTCTGTATTATATTTTATTGTACCATCAGAATATGATCCATATAAATTGATTCAAGCTGACCTTACTTCATTTTAACTGCTTGAGAAATTGAATAGAACGATATGTTGTTATTGTCAAGTGAAAAATGCTCACAGTTCCACCGAAAAAGGCTTCATTAGTGATTACAGGACATGGTAGTAGATGATTTTTTTGAAATTGTATAACGCGTTCCCGTTAAAGTAGAATTTAAATACAGGTACTCATGATACATACTTGCATATTTTTAAACATTCCTATACTTTATCTTTGGATCTCTACTGGTTTACTTTTTCCAGAAATCAATTCCCACAACTATTCTATATATACTATACTATTCCGATCTGTCACTAATATATGATACTATTTCTGAAATATGTGGAGACGAAAACTCGTTTTCATAATAATAATATCGACAATATTTTACGATCATCTTTTTGTGAGTGTTTTCGTGAACAAGAAAGATAGTTTCCGGAATGCAAATACAAGTTATAGAACTTCTTACACCGAATAAAACTGGATGAGAAAGATTATGACAACATCTCCAAAGATATACGAATTCGAAAATTCACTTTTGATTTATTGTTATCATCGATTTATTGTACATCGCACATTTCAATATGTCAGGTATAATCGATGATATAGTTGTTCGAAATATACAGACTGGCCCAACGAAATCGTACCTGAAGGTATAACTACCAGGAAGAGATTTTATCGAGAAAAACTTTGTATATGAGTGGGAAACGTTTGACGTTATAAGTATAACCCAAACTTTACCCTCCTAAGCGAGGGTAGCATCCCCTAAATTTTTTCTAATAGGAAGGGGATCAAATGATGCATCATTTTTGAAATTCCGTCTACTCGTTGCAAATATATGGACCTTTGAAATGGCGCTAGCGCATTTCTCGAAAAATACAAAAAGTAAATCGATTCCGCTTGAAAAATTTTGTTAAATTTTCCTAAAAACAATTCGCTTTCTCCTGTTTTTGTTGATTCCAGCTAGTTTCTCGATAAAATCTCTTCCTGGTTTTTATACCTTCCGGTACGTTATCATTGGGCCACCCTGTATATAAAATATAACTTTAAGTTTATGCAAGTACTTCATATTCAATTCAGAAGCATTTCATTTACTATTCGATGGCAATTAATGTGAATCGATATCCTCTGATGTAACCCAACTTTCAGTTCGAATAGTTTTGTTTACACGGGACGTATGGAGTGTTACCGTTGAAGCGTTATTATCCATTAAAGGTTTCAGAATAATTATCTTGGTAGTCAGTGCTGACTTTGGGGAGAATGACTGCCTGGGTCGCCGGGTTTTAGAGGACGCTTATCCAAACCACTTTATTTGATTATCTATCGCCCAGGATGCCTAGATGTTCAAGGTCCCTGCTGCTGGAATTGATGAACCCTTCTGATTCCAATTCAAATCAATTATAACAGAAATTTCAACATTTTTGAAATGAAATGTCACGAAATGACGAATCTCAACACAATTTTCATTTCAATCGGTGAAACATATCATTTTGTGATTCTAATATTGAATTAACCTTCTTCTGCTAGTTTATGGAAGACATTAAATCTCGTCTAACAAAGAACAATAGGTGATGAATCCAAAATGACTAAAAACAAAAATTCCATGCTCTGGGCTGAAGTATGACTTGATTCCCTGTTTTTCTTGAAGAAACAGTGACTGTTATGTTGAAGAAGGTGAAGGTCGGAAATTTTTAAATATACAGGGTGTGTCACAGTGGATGGAACATTAGAAGTATCTGGAGAACAGAGTGACAGATCATTCCGAAAATTTGTGGGCGTGGATAATCAAACTTGCTCTATCCGTCTAAAATATTTTCATCAATACAGTGTTGCCGCTTGTATCAGAAAGTAGTAGCTACTTTGTTATTTCAAATGGAACACCTCGTATATTATATCATTTTTGAAATCCTCATGAGATTCCTCACAACTTTCCCACATGATTCCCTATACCTATCTGTGACGATTTCCGAGATAAAAATTATTTTGTAAAATTTTTGTGCAAAACCTGACCATTGAAAAATATCAATTTTTTCCCAATGCAAATTCACAAAATATTGCAATTTGGGTTATACCTGCATAAGACCATCAAGTATTCTGTCGATGAGCTGGATCTCAGTTTCAGCATACAGGGAGGCTCAGAAGTGAGTGTCATCCGGGCACTCATGAAAATTACTGTAACTCCATTTTTTCAAATGGAACACCCTGTATATTATCACTTATTCGAAAAGCTATAACATTTTCCATTCTAATTGGGTATACTTTCCCTATACCTATCTCGTACAGTTTGTTAGTTATGATCACTTATGTTATGAATTCGTTTTCAATAAAATAAATATTGGATAGTGCTTAAGATAGTAGGCTATGAACTTCATTCTGACAGAGAAATAACTTGTTATTTCTTTATTGTCCTCATGTATTCAAGTTGCATGTTTGTAAGAAAACTATGGCAGAAAATAATTACTTGAATGCGGTTTAGATGGATTTATTCATCATTTATGGTCAATGTAACAAAAATATCATTAGAAAATGCAGCGAGTTTAATGAAAAGTATGCTGATTTACCTCGAACGAATTCGAGAAAACTCATAAGATTGAAGAGAAATTTTGAAATGCTTATATCGTCATGAAAAGCTTAAAGTATCAAAGTCTAACATGTGTATTAATGAATCTAGAAAGATTTCAAAAACAGTTCAAAATTTCTCTTCAATCTAATTTCCTCGGATTTATCCGAGGCGAATCACTTCATTCTTTTCATTGAAAAGAAAAACTCTGCATGTTCTACTGATATTCTTGTTTCATTGACCATAAATGATGAATAAATCCATTTTAACCGCATTCAAGTAATTATTTCTTGCTATAGTATTTTTACACCCATGCATCTTGAATACAGGATAACAATGAAGGAAGAACATGTTAGTTCTCTCTCAGAATGAAGTTCATAGCCTACTATCTTAAGCACTATCCAATATTTATTTTATTGAAACGAATTCATAACATAAGTGATCATAACTAACACACTGTACGAGATAGGAATAGGGAAAGTATACTCAATTAAAATGGAAAATAATATAGCTTTTCGAATAAGTGATAATATACAGGGTGTTCCATTCAAAAAAATAGAGTTGCAGTCATTTTCATGAGTGCCCGGATGACACTCACTTCTGAACCTCCCTGTATGCTGAAACTGAGATCCAGTTCATCGACAGAATACTTGATGGTCTTATGCAGCTATAACCCAAATTGCAATTTTTTGTGAATTTGCATTGGGAAAAAATTCATATTTTTCAATGGTCAGGTTTTGCAAAAAAATCTGACAAAATAATTTTTATCTCGAAAATCGTCACAGATAGGTATAGGGAATTATGTGGGAAAGTTGTGAGGAATTTTATAAGGATCCCAAAAATGATATAATATACGAGGTGTTCCATTTGAAATAACAAAGTAGCTACTACTTTCTAATACAAGCGGCAACACTGTATTGATGAAAATATTTTAGACGGATAGAGCAAGTTTGATTATCCACGCCCACAAATTTTCGGAATGATCTGTCTTTCTGTTCTCCAGATACTTCTAATGTTCCATCCACTGTGACACACCCGGTATATGTCTGTGGAGGTGGAATTGGTATCTGTTATGCTTACTACAAGAACTTGGTGGTAGTTCAGGTTTGTATAGGTGAATAGTCATAGATATTTTCCGATTCTCAAGGCTCATAATAATACCACTGTCATGTTTTTTCCTATTGTTGCTTATGTTGGATGGGTCCTCTATAATGATGTAATTGATCGACTTATGAGTTCCCTTTATTGGAAGTTTACTGTAAAACCCATAATGTGGAGCTACATTTAAGAATTATTCTAGCTAATCTCCGAGAGAGCATATCGTGAATCTACCTTATTAGGACTGTATTCACACTTCCATTTCTTGTTGCCTGACATAAATAAAACGTCGTGTTGTCAAATACAGTCTCAAGAAGGAAATACGTGCGACTGAGGACCCTTAATGCTTTCGCCTTTGTGTAATCACATCTTCCAGTCCTCCTAGGGAAGTAACCGTATTGAGAGCTGTTTCAGTATATTACTACTAGCATAGTTTTGGATAATTTATTTGGTTGTCATGTTCTTGTTTCGATGTCTGGAGAATTGAATGAAAGCTTGTGTTTGAGAGTTTCCTTATCTGAGTGTAAATTCTTCAAATCTTCAACCTGTATTTATATGTTGGCAGTTATTGATCATCATCTGAACAACAGTTTTCATTTCTTCAACGTCACAAGGCTGGTTAGGTACAGATTTCCCCACTTTATTAAACTTTGGGACAAACAGAGCTTCTCAGAGAAAAACGAAAACTACTTCACCGTATTGATTTTTATCAAAAAAAGATTCTACAATACTCGAAAGAACCAGTGGCCTTTCTTCATTTCAACATTATTCGATGAATGTCTTGCGATGATGAATTGGACAAACATTCAATGAATGTTGATTAATCGTTTGAATCCTTGAAATATACTGAAATGATTTCCACTAAACTTTCAACGAGTGGACAAGACTCGCATACATTTGACAATTAATTCAATTGGGGGAACCATGCCTCTTAGGGAACTTTTATGCTCTACTAATTACATTTTACGGAGAGGAAAGAATGTAGTTGTTCCAGAATAGGCTACAATTTTCCGAATGAGTGCATCTTTTGACTTTCATTTAGTTGAAAACTGGAGAAACTCACATAGTAGTACAAATTATTCGAGACTCAGAGTCTAGCCATGAGTTGCATCAAGTAAATTTGAGGATTATCACAGTTAATTGATCACAATGTTTCTTGCATGCGCAGACGAAAGAAATTATCATAACATCCCAACAGGTTGTTGCCATTTTAAGGAAATATAAATAGTTTATTCTATTCATAAGAGACTCATAGTATAAAATAATTGAATTAACTCCATCCCACATTGTTTCTAAATTCTAAAGAAATATACTGCATGATATTTCGATTAGAAACCTAAGTGGAATCCATTAAATGCCAGGATTTCTTCAGATCAAAAATAGCTAATCATGATTCAGGCATGCAATGTGTGATAAAGGTTTCTCATGGTCAAACTAGAAGATCGATTGCATTTGCCTATCGTGAATACTTTGGCTCACGCAAAATATCCACCCAAGCAGATCCGTAAGATAATGTCATAAAATCGATAGAAACTATTTGAAAGTTACACGGACGAATGAGTAAAAATAGAATATTAATGATTTTTGGCTTTGTCCAACCATAGCTACCCACTTGGATATAATGACCATGCATGTTCAACCATTCTCATTCGAGATCGATTCTCGATTTGAAAAACCAAACAAATTTGGAGAAATGAAACGAGAAATGAAAACTCGATCTGAATTGAAAAATATATTCACTTATACAGTGAAGAAGTACAGGATACAATATTTCTGATATTTTGAGTCTGAAACTGTTTGAATAAAATCTCAACTCCTAAATTTTTTTCGAATCTTCCACATCGTCATGCCAATTGGAAATGATTTCAGATTCTGAGAATCTCTGGAAGTGTTACCTTAATCCCCTTTCTCCTTTCAATGAATTCGTATATCTTAAGATCTGGATCAAATGTTTATGTGGACACGTGAATACTTGAAAATATGTTGAATTTCATTTGAAAACAGTGGTAGTAGTAGGAAAATAACGAATTCATCGTTACACTGTCACTGTGGACGTATTTCTGAAATCTGATGAGATGAACATGTACGTAAAAAGATAAACATAGAGTTATGAGACATAAAGTTTTCGAAATACTCGAGGAAGTATGTTTAATCTCTATTTGTTTTTGAAGTACAGTACTAACAAATTGGTAACATAGTGGAAGTCAGTATTGGAGTTGAGTTTACATTAATACCATTAGGAAAGAGTTCGCTGAACTTGACCCACATATTTCTGCATTCTATATTAGTACACTTGTATCGATTGAATCAGCACCACGAGCTAGACAATGAATAGTCTTTCTGAACAAAGATAGTAGATGTTCAGTTTTTGTTTTCGTGTATTGTCTAGGTGGTTTTGATAGGACAAACATGTGCCTGGGTCACCATCATTGGACAAAACAAAAAAACTGCCGAATTATGATTGGTTAATAATTTTTCTTGTAATTGTAATTTATTGAGCACCTTCGGAATCATTCATTTATTCCACCGGAATCCGAAACTATATTCAGTATTTTTTGTAGTTATGTTCAATTTGCGATTTGTGGTTCTATAGTATTGACTAGATAAAACTCGTTGAATGAAATTTTCAATCTAGGTGATATAAAGATATTAGATCCATTCGTTATGTGAAAAAATTTGTTCCAATAAACATGAAGATATTTTGATAGATGAATCAACAAGGATAATATGTGAGATATATGTAAATCCAAAGAAAACTAAGTGGAATTAAACTAAAATTCCATTCAATCAATGGAATGTATGTCATTAAACAAAGTGAAAAAAATTGTATCAAAATAGTTTTTTTCGCACATATTCATTGTGGTTATAAATTTCGAGAGATATCAGTTTCAATATAATGCATATTAACATTTAAAAATATGCATATATACAGAGTGAGTCAGAATAAGATTGGCAAACAGATTCCTCACCTCTTTTCAAGGTGAAAAGTTTCTAAAGGTATGTCCTCTGAGAAGTGGGTAAAAAATTTTGTGAATAATATATTTTTTTTCGAATGAGTGATTCTATTTTATCAAAATAATTTGAATATGGATGAAATGACAAAACGTATATCAGATGTAATTTATAAGCTGTGTGTCTTGAAACATTTTGTAGAACATCAGCTTTGGAAACAGTAAAAATGAGATATCAGAATTGCGGTTGTGTCTGAGCGAAATTTTTCGATAATACTTGATTTATTATATCTGATGGGCCAATGTTCCTTTCGACCCCTAAGGTGTGAAATAAAGCTTTCTATCGGTGGGATACTGCAAAGTCGCTGACAATGAGATATCGAACGTAAAATTGTAGGAGAAATAATATCTCATAAGATGAAGTGCTGAGTTGGAGGAAAGCTGTTCACTGATCTGAAAGTTTTGTGTCTTTTTCGTAAACTTCCTACTACTACTACATGTTGAAAAAATGTTCATCACATGATTCGTGTTCACTTCCTGAGTTTTATTTTATTCTTATTTATTATTATTGTTATTATTATTATTGGAGTTCCATTATTTCTATAAGGCCTCATTAGGGAAGGACTATATTGAAAACATGCCAATTCAATTATTACAAATGTTCATTTAATCGAGTAGGAAACGAGAGTTGTCTCAATCTTTCATCTATTTCATTGACAGTGTTTCCAATGATGTCATTTTTTATTTTATCGAAAATATCATTTGTTTTTTATCAATTCGAATCGCATATTCGATTCCCAGTGAGTGATCTGTCGAAAATAAAAGTTGAAATTATTGAAAACCAATGATGCATTACTTATATATTTGTGAATTTCCGAGTTGGAACTAAAGAATATTTTGTGCTAGCAAAACGGAAGTTATCTTAACTAGCGAATCTATTTCGAAACTTCTGCCTCTGAATGTCAAGATCATTGTTAATATAGATCCGCATGTTTTCTTCATCGAAGGATGTTTCCACATTGTTTCAAGTTTTCTCAAGTTCCTCCAGTACATAATCTAACAATAATTTTCAAAACCACTGTCTAAAGTTTGTCAGACGAGATGACCCCAATTGAAACTGTGATATTATTTGCAGTAGAATAATAGACTAGGAATGTAACGGGATTCATCTCACCCACGCAAATAAAAATGCATGAACAATATGACAACTGATGCATTGCGTGATGGTATTCTAGTTAACGTGTCGGTTACTGTTGGAGAGTGTCCAGAGAAGTACATTCATCTATGTCATAAAATAAATTTAGCAGGTCTTCCGATGGATTGCCCTGAAGGGTTGTTATGGTGTACAAGTGGGGTGCATGATGAATAGCAGCATACATAAAAACGGTGAATTCATTTGGCGAGAGTTGTCAGAATAAATAACTTCACAGGTTTGGGACGCCATCATTAATTTTCATTGAGTTCAGAAAAACATTCTGATGGCATGATTCTGCATTATCGGTTTTCATTTCCTAAACATTTCATTACCATTCCTGAGTTAGAATATCTATATGAATGAAATGTTATTTATTTTGAATATGGAATTCATCTTCGATTTGAAACTAAAACTCAATGAACAGAATATTGGTAGCATCACATTATGTTCAAGTAGAAGTATTTACCATTCCTAAGTTGAAGCAACCAAAGCGATACTATTGATCCTTTGATTGAAATACTTTCAAAAATCACAGTCTCTGATGTTCAGATATCGAAACAACCAGATATTAACGGATAATCAAACAAGAAAAATATGCTAGGTTAATTTTTTTTTCACTCCAAGTGAGTGAATGTACACAATGTACACAAACTCACATTGAGAAGTAATGCCGAGTAATCCTGATCTTCTACCGGTTGAAATAGTTTGTAAGAACAAAATATATAATAATAAATTCATTTTGAATCATCTCTAATGCATCTTTATGAACCGAATAAATAGGAAACCAGACCATATTCGTATAAACAGTTTTGATTGTAGATACAGAAAAGTCTCAGCAGTTCCTCAACAAAAACCCCAATATTTTGGATGCTTTGGTGCAGACTGAATTTATGTGTTCAATGAAGTTTAGTTGAAAATTGAATAGAACACCAAGATATTTTATACATCTTGTAGACATGAGTTCAATCCCATCTATGTAATAAGTAGGTGAATTATGATCGCACCATTTTATCAGGTTATCTAGATCAGTTTGCAGTTTGCAGTTCAAGGTTGTGTTTGAAATGAGATTTGAAATTTGTTTCATTTTATTTTGGGATTCTCTGATTATGTTTTCTTTGTACTTCTACCTCCACACATCAGGGCTTCCATATTTGTGGGATGAAACTTTCAGGTATCATCTGATACTGTGACCGTCGAAATAGTTATTCATCTAATCAACAGTTTGTTGATTGATGTATCTTATGAGATGACGTGCAATAAATAAAATGCAAGAAAAATTATCGATGAATGAACTTCTCTAGTTGAAAAATTATATTACAAAACTAACTCAGGTGAATGAGAATTATTTCGGAAATGCAGATTATTAGTTGAAAATGGTTTAATGGAAAGAAACATTCATGTTAGTTTCTCTATGACCGACGCGCTATTTTGAACACATCTGTATCAGTATTAATAATACGACAATTATTTGTTGGGACTGAACACGATGGAACACGGAAGAAAGCATCCAATCAAATTTAATGTCTCGAATGAATAACTTGGACCTTATCGAATCTACAACAGTGCAAGCATATTCATTTCATTTTGACACTTTATATTGCTGAAATCAGCTACTTTCAGACTGATATTCGTTCACACCTCTCAAAGATCACCCTTATGAGTAATTACCTTATCCTATCATTATTCCATTCGCATACTTGCTTCGATAGATTCGCAGTTATGCTGATCTTAGCAGTTGTGGATGATGAATTGGAGTTTGAGGTATTGAATTCCACAACCTCCCAAACTGAAAATCTCGACAAGCGAGTCATATTTCATACTCGCGCATTATGACATTCTTTTCAAGTACGTGAACTTCTGATCTTTAGAAACTTTCATCCTGTTTGAATACGTGTGAACTCGACAAGTTCTATATAAACTCTCAGAGAGCTCATGAGAATCATATACTACCTCAGTGGATGCACATCAGTGCACTTTAAACACGAGGATATCATAATGTACACATTACTACACCGTCTTGGGTAGTTCTGAGGATCTCGAAATTTTACAGAACAGGGTTCAGACAATTGAGGCTGATGTTCTATCAATGGAGAGTTATCATATGGCCGAGACGCTTCAACAGATAGCATGGTATAAGCGTTGTTCTGCATGATAATTACATCGATTATAGTAAACGGTCTGATAGAATCGAATTATGGGCAGCATATGCCAATATGATTCTGATCCAATTTCGATATAAGAAGATGTATTTTATACAAAATAATCTTGAAAATTCGCATGCACACAGGTGTATTTTATTATTCTGTAAATACGATTTGAATGTTGTGTAAGCAATGTTAATCTGCCATGTTTGAAATTATACTTGAATATACTGTAGGTATTCAAGATAGATACGATCCAACAACAGTTGAAAAAACAGATTCATCTGGAAGTGGTATGCATAACTTTATTTTCTGGAGCATTCAAACTAATCAAAATTAGAGCAATCGATAAATAATCATCATTATTTTATGATGCCAATGAAATATTTATTTCATTCATTCAGTCAAAGACTAGTGCAATTATTACATGGAGTTTTATTCAATAGATATACGACAAGTAACTCACCAAAAATTTACATAAAGAAACACACAAAAGTACACAAAAATACAGACACTTACGTTCATAAATATTCGAATATACTAACATTATTGAAATGATGATTGAAAAATGAAATAAAATATCACAATGGTTAATTAAAGAGTTCATGGTCACATTAAAGATCAATGGTAAATACGGATTATAGTAACTATTTTTGAAATTTCCACATTGGATGAATCTATTGAACACAACTATTCACTTCTAAGCAACATAATACACGTTCTTTAGGAACAAGGGATCATTCATTCATTCATTTCATTTATTGGCGCTGCTACTAGGCAATTTGCCAGCTCATTTGTATTTTATACACTTGAATGGCACGTCATTGACGGCGGGGACAACCACTACATGTAGGGTGTATTTTTCCATTCAAACTGTGTTCTGGGTAGGCTTTGTTACTAATTCCATACGCCACCTAGGAGTAGCGCTGTTGATTTGAACGCAACAGCGAATCTTAGGGGACTATCCTCGGTCTGAGATATTGAAAAATCTCTACCTGGAGAACGGGGATCGAACCTGCAGCCTCGGTTGGCAGACGAGCACTCTTCCACTGTGCTACCCCCCTAGGAACAAAGTAAAGGATATCAATATTCAGCGACAAAATGACGCGTTCAGATTCTCCAAATTATATATCTTGAAGAACTTCACAGATCAGTGAAATCAAATGAATAACTTGATTCAGAAATTTTCAGTATCGTTTTTATTTGAAAGATTATATCAACTCCAATTTACGGATTCTATGTTAGATTCTAGACAGATTTTGAAGTCGTATAACTTAATTATAATGTCGAACTATTCAAACCATCAGAAAATAATATTGAGAGATAACAATCACAATGACAATAGTCATATGGCTCAAAAGGAATTTTCAAAATTCTTAAGCTTCAAAATCAACGGAATATCCTTCAAGAAGATGTAATTATCAGGATTTGCTGCATAGATTTGACTTTATATCATTGGAAAAACGTAAAAATCAGGCTTCTGTTTTATGCTTGTATAAATTATTCAATGGTAAAATTGACTGTCCAGCGTTATTGTCTCAAGTTGGTATTTTTATTCCAAGAATAACAAATAGACACAACACTACTTTTTTATGCAAAACAGCTCAAACAAATTTAATGTTGAAGGCGCCAATCAATTTTATGTGCAGTAATGCAAACAAACTTTCCAGTGTTTGTGACTTCTTTTCTTGCAGTGTTTGTGAACTCAAGAATTAATCTCGTGCGCATCTCTGAATTTTTGTTCAACTTTTGTTTACTTTTCTCTTCATTTATATTCTTCATGTTAGTTTTCACATAGTGCTTGTGATTGGCAGTTTTTTCATGTTCAGAAATTAGTGCTGCTGTTTGTATTGTGATTTGTAAAATTGCTCTGTAAATGGAAAACTGTTGGGCAATAAACGCTATTATTATGATTATTATTCTAATCATTATTATTATTATGAAATAGGGGATTGAATTGATATTTTTTTTTTCAATAAATTCCCTTCTAAATATTATTTTTCAATCGTATTGTATCAATCCATCAATGGAATTTCAACATTGTTTACTGATTTATAGCCGAGGTTCCTTTGAAAATTTGGTAAGGTCTATTTTTCCGATCAATCGATGGCGTTAGTTTCTTAACGGAATCCCGCTATACATAGGTGTGCACAAAAATCGGCCAGAGCTGTAACTTCTGAATCATTCGAGATCGAAATTTGAAATTTGGGCCGGTAGCAACTATATGATATCGTTCATTTTTTTAAGAGAAAAATTGTATTCCATCACTTCCGGTCTAACCGTAAGTGATGGACTTTCCATTTCCAAATGGAAGTACCCCCTGTATATTTTTCCATTTTCAGATTCAGGGTATCATTTTACATACACCAGTAGTTTTTCCGGATCAAAATGTAAAAAAAAATGTTATTCTTTCTGTTTCACACAAAATGATCCGGAAAAACTACTGGTGTATGTAAAACAATACGAAGTGTTTGAAATATTTCAATAGAATATTTCAGATAGGATGGATAGGAATGGAGAATGATTCAATCAATATAAAAGTTAGTCATGGTCTTGGGAATTCAAGAATGAAAAAAAAATCAGACATACATACAGAGTTTTAAAATTCGAAATAGATTTCTGAAGGGAGTTGATCTGCGATATTTTGTATTCATTTATTGTTTACTCAGCCTGAACTTTATCAATTCCGAATTGGTCAATTTAAATGATATACAGGGCTATTCAAATTCGATGGGGATTTCGATAACGGTAAGAGATAGGGGGATGGTTAAATGGGGGCAAAGTAGCATATTTCAGAGGTCAATTACATGGATAAAAAAAATCTTACCAAGCTTCTTTAGTTCTGGAGTTATACAGGAAGAATCGAAAATTTCGAAAATCTTCTTTTGCCTATATCTTTATATTTTACGAAGATTTTTTCTAATATTGCCACTTCGTCATAGCAACTTTCTATGGGCTATCCAAATATCTGAATAAAAATTATATACAGGGTATCGTATAAATTGGGCCACTCTCAACTTTTAATTTTCAATTACGGACCTATATTTTTCATTGCATTTTTTTGAATGCCAAGAGTCATGTTTCATATTAAAGTAACATTTTCATCTGAATTACAGAGTGTTTCGGAAATATTGAACTATTACCAGTAAAATTTCAATTTTTTTTAATTCCAGCTCTAATTAAAAAAAAAATCATCCACATTTCAGTTCACGCAACCCATGATGAATGTGCGAAAATGTGAAAATTTATTCTTCCTAGTACGTGTATGTGCATATAATCATTGCAAAAAAATATTCGAATGACAATATTCATACTCCAGACACCAATTTAGAAATATTTCATTGTTACTCACTTTTCGAACTACATTATGGTAAAAAAAAAAATGTCTCTTGGAATTTTTTATTTCATTTTATTGTTATTCTGTACAAGTAGTGGGACTAGATAATCCAGAAATTCTGAAATTAATCATTCTTAAGAAGTCAATTTGTCTGATTCACCTCTCATTCTCTGATATAATTCAATTACAGTTGTTATGGAATTAAAAAATCATGGAATATCACTGATATTAGTTCAATATTTCCAAAACACTCTGTAATTCAGATGAAAATTTCACATCAATATGAAACATGACTCTTGGCATTCAAAAAAATGCAATAAAAAACACAGGTCCGTATTTGAGAATTGAAAGTTGAGAGTGGCCCAATGACAGTGGCTATGACAAAGTGGCAATATTTAAAGAAAATCTCCAGAACTAAAGAAGCTAGGTCAGATTTTTTTTATCCATATAATTGACCTCTGAAATATGCTTCATTGCCCCCATTTAACCATCCCTCTATCTCTTACCGTTATCGAAATCCCCATGCATAGACTCGAATTTGAATAGCCCTGTATAAGATATACTCTGAATAATCTAGGATTATATGAGATTCTTGATTCATGATTGCAATAAAATTATTGAGAATATGTTTTTTGTTTCTTCCAGCTGACAGCAGCTTTTTATTGGCGAACGCACAAATAGTTGACTACCCCATAGTGTACTGCAACGAATCGTTCTGCAAGATCTCCGGCTACAACCGAGCCGAAGTCATGCAGAAATCGTGCAGATGCGTCTTCATGATCGGTGAGCTGACGGACAAGGAGACAATCAACAGAGTGGATCAAGTGTTAGAGATGCAGCTCCACGACCAGTTCGAAATACTTTTATACAAGAAAAATAGTAAGTGAATAACTTCTCACCATTCTCTCCTTGTAAGTGTTGAGTGTATTCTTTAAGAATTCTTCATCTCACAAATGATTTCCACGAAAAATTTTTGAGTGATGAAAAGTTTTTTGGTAGTGGAGAATCATGGTGAATTCATCACTCTTATTTCTAGTTCATCCAATTTTGAAATTTTAATTTCATTCATTCGTTTTCACAAGAGTTTTAAAATCTATAATAATTCCTTGACGAAATATTCCGTTGTTATTGTATTCAAGAATATTCAATTCACAATGACTGACTCCATGTTATCGGTTATTATATACAGGGTGTGTCACAGTGGATGGAACATTAGACGTATCTGGAGAACGGAAGAACAGATCATTTCGAAAATTTGTGAGCGTGGATAATCAAACTTGCTCTATCCGTCTAAAATATTTTCATCAATACAGTGTTGCCGCTTGTATCAGAAAGTAGTAGCTACTTTGTTATTTCAAATGGAACACCTCGTATATTATATCATTTTTGGAATCCTCATAAAATTCCTCACAACTTTCCCACATAATTCCCTATACCTATCTCTGACGATTTCCGAGATAAAAATTATTTTGTCAAATTTTTGTGTAAAACCTGACCATTGAAAAATATAAATTTTTTCCCAATGCAAATTCACAAAATATCGCAATTTGGGTTATAGCTGCATAAGACCAACAAGTATTCTGTCGATGAACTGGATCTCAGTTTCAGCATACAGGGAGGCTCAGAAGTGAGTGTCATCCGGGCACTCATGAAAATGACTGAAACTTTGTTTTTTCAAATGGAACACCCTGTATATTATCACTTATTCGAAAAGATATAACATTTTTCATTTCAATTGAATATACTTTCCCTATACCTATATCGTACAGTTTGTTAGTTATGATCACTTATGTTATGAATTCGTCTTCAATAAAATAAATATTGGATAGTGCACTAACATGTTATTCCTTCATTATCATCCTGTATTCAAGATGCATGGGTGTAAAAATACTATGGCAGAAAATAATTAGTTGAATGCGGTTTGGAAGGATTTATTTCATTTATTATTTAACAAGAATATCAGTAGAACATGCAGAGAGTTTAATGAAAAGTATGAAGTGATTAACCTTGGATGAATCCGAGGAAATTCATTAGATTGAAGAGAAATTTTTAAATGTTTTTGAAATCTTTCTAGATTTATTTATACACATGTTAGACTTCGATACTTTTAGCTTTCCATGATGATATAAGCATTCCAGAATTTCTCTTCAATCTAATAAATTTTCTCGAATTCGTTCGAGGTAAATCAGCATACTTTTCATCAAACTCTCTGCATGTTCTACTGATATTCTTGTTACATTGACCATAAATGATGAATAAATCCATCTAAACCGCATTCGAGTAATTATTTTCTGCCATAGTATTCTTACAAACATGCAACTTGAATACATGAGGACAATAAAGAAATAACAAGTTATTTCCCTGTCAGAATGAAGTTCATAGCCTACTATCTTAAGCACTATCCAATATTCATTTTATTGAAAACGAATTCATAACATAAGTGATCATAACTAACAAACTGTACGAGATAGGTATAGGGAAAGTACACTCAATTAAAATGAAAAATGTTATAGCTTTTCGAATAAGTGATAATATACAGGGTGTTCCATTTGAAAAAACAAAGTTTCAGTCATTTTCATGAGTGCCCGGATGACACTCACTTCTGAGCCTCCCTGTATGCTGAAACAGAGATCCAGTTCATCGACAGAATACTTGTTGGTCTTATGCAGCTATAACCCGAATTGCAATATTTTGTGAATTTGCATAGGTAAAAAATTGATATTTTTCAATGGTCAAGTTTAGCACAAAAATTTTACGAAATAATTGTTATCTCGGAAATCGTCACAGATAGGTATAGGGAATAATGTAGGAAAGTTGTGAGGAATCTCATGAGGATTCTAAAAATGATATAATATACGAGGTGTTCCATTTGAAATAACAAAGTAGCTACTACTTTCTGATACAAGCGGCAACACTGTATTGATGAAAATATTTTAGACGGATAGAGCAAGTTTGATTATCCACGCTCACAAATTTTCGAGATGATCTGTCTTTCTGTTCTCCAGATACGTCTAATGTTCCATCCACTGTGACACACCCTGTATATAGTGTGCACATAAAGGTTGGAACAAATTTGTTGAAAGCTTCATTCGGCCGTTCCGGAAATAAAGCTCATACACGTCGATTTTCTTTTTTAGTTGGGCATTTTTCGAGTTATGACGTCATTATCATTTTTGAACATATTGATCATCCACTTCATGATAATCAATTTTTTTTATAAATATCGCCATCATTCTCTCCATAGGTACTGTGTGTAAATAATATATTATATAAAATATCGATGGACTCCGATGTGGAACTAGAACAATGCCTGGAAAATCTATATTGTTAGATCACCAGGTCTGGTTCAACAAACTTCTGAAAGAAAATTGGAAGCAAACTTGGCGTCAGATGTCAGATCGATATTTCATTAAAGTCAGATTTATTATTCAGAATTTGTATGAACCCACAAACTGTATAATGATATTTTATTTATTCATGAAAATGATGCAAATATGAGAGACAAAATAAATGCACACATCGCTTCAAATGACCGCAGAATTCCGAATGGAGATTATTGAAATTCCATTTTACGTAATTGCACCAAATCAATTGATTGAATGAGAATCAATGTATCGAAAGCTGAACATATTGCTAAGGATAGTGATGATGTCTTACCGTGTGATTCAAAATTCAATGTATACTGTTGCGAGTAATACATGATAGAGTGTTAGCGTATTGAAGCTACATTCAGCTCCATAATTTGTAAATGTTGTTTGTTGTTGCGATGTAGGATTTCTAAAATTCCAGGAGTGTTTCGTATCATAAAAACATCACTGATGTGTCTACGACAGAACTCAACCGAAGGTACGGGCCCATCATAATACGAAACACTCCACATAAAATCATCGATGTGGGCCAATAAAAGTGTGGATATTCTCTCGAACTCCACTATATCCACAAAATGTGTATACTTGTTAAAGTGACAATGTTGAATCTCAATTTGTATGTAATTGTTATATTCTTGCAAAGTATTTTATCTTCACGATATTAGCAGAATAATCACAACATATTTTGCATCAATCTGTTCCATTTTTATAATAAATGATAGATAACTCATGGTATAAAATACATTGATTTTGTACTTGGTAATTACAGACACAAACTAATTCTGAAAACTTTATGTCTGAAGGTAATACACATAATTTCGGTTAGAATAACGAAGGAAAAATTATGGAATATGTGATATTTGAGACTACTTATACAACAATTAAAGTTTCGTTGCTTACCCTCGATAATATTCGATCAGCTTGGATGGACATAGGGATGAAGATGAAAAAATATTTTTTGTCAAGAAATCTATCTCCACCCTGTATTTGTGAATGAAAAAATCATAGAATAGTTTGCTTTTTCACCAAGATGAGGCACTTCCTCTTCTGTAGTAGTAGTAAGGACGGGTTAGGTGATGAATAATTTCACCCCATAGGGCACACTGCTATAGTGGATGTTTTTATGGACTTGAAATTACAATGAAACCATTTAGACCATTTACTTCATCAAAATCTAGTTTTGTAGTTTGAAATGGCATACTTTTCTTGCCTTTGAATAAATTTGCTTCATTTCATACCAATTTCAAACTGATTTTATAACGATGTAAAACATTTATTATTATTACAGTTTTTTGGCGACGTATTGTATGTGCAAGATTGTCATTTGAGTATTGGTAGTTGTCGAGGATGTGGCATAGGTGAACGAACTTTTCTCAATTAGGTGGAGTATATTATTGTTTTGTAGAAGGTTGAAATGATAGTAGAACAACATAATTTTAATCCCAACTTCAGTTGCTGAACGAAGAACAGACGAGCAGCAGATATCTATGAATTAGAAACTGTAAGGAATTTCCTGATTCCACAATATGTGACCGATTCTATAACGAGAAGTTCGTGAACGTTGAAAAGTTCTATAGTTCTATCAATATTCCTGATTATTTCAGCTGTCACTGCACAAAAGAAAAAAGAGAAATAATCTTGGTATACTAAAAACTCTTCGGATGTCTTCAGAAATATCGTCAGTCGATATAAAATATCTTTCCACATAGTTCCACTCGAGTTATCTTGAAATTTTTTGTAAACACCAAGGAACAAAGGAAAAGAGGAATATGTCTCGTGAACTTTCAGAAATAGAAAAGAACACATAACCGACGTCTAGATGAATTGCGAACATTGTCTAGAAGAGGCCACTGAGGGTTTGCTTTTCACAGTGATAATCCAGCTCCGAATTGACCGATCAATCTATCCTCAACCACTTTCTCGAGAACGAGCTCGGAATTCCCAAAATTCTTTGTTGATGGTTTTGTCTGTCTCGAAAGACTCAAATATCTTATTGAGTTACTACTTTAACTGGTGACTACGTTCAAAGATCAATATTGGTTTAGAAGAATCCACTGTTCCATTTAGATCATTATTAGAGGAACATATTAAAAGAAAAATCAGTGGTATATTATTTTTGATCGAGAATAGGCATTGGGTAAGGAAGATTTTAACTGGCCAGTTGGATTGAATTGACATGATTGAATATGAAAATGTATTCTTTATTTCAATGGAAAGTACTATTAGTTCATAGTTATCAGGAGTTGAGCTCATCCTCATGCTTTTTTGTATACACGATATATTCCTTTGAATTTTCATATTCATATATTCATAAGTTTCTGACTCATCGTCAAAACCATTATTATCATTATCATTAATCATGTCCTATATTATCAGTTATACTTTAGAAATTCAAATTGAATATAAAATTGAGCACAATCCATCGTTATATATCGATATTGTTTTTCTTGAATCGATGTGTTTTCAGAAGAAACGCTAACCATGGACCTACCCTACACATGTCGATCGAAAAAAAAACTTTTTTCTTGAAACTGAATCTTATTACTCACGTAATCAATCTTTTTTCGTTTACGAGATGAAGCTTTACCCTAGTGACTCGTTTGGACAAAAATAAATTAAATTGTTGTATCATCAGTGGGGTATTTCCCAGAGGAGCATTTAAGCTTCTGTACACGAATTTCATGAGTAAACAACATGAGGTTTGTTTGTTACGCATAACTAATCCAAAGTAACTCAATTGAGGAGAATTACTGGAATAAAAAAAATGTTGATTGGATATTGATTGATTGGATTGCATTACATTACTTCAACTCTACAAACGGACATTTCAATTGATATTGATTGATAATAAAAGCCTTTTGTGAATTATGTAATCATTCATTTGAATTTTTTGAACGAATTACAAAGATTAACAATTGTTCACCCAATTATTATATGATAGAAGTACAAACTCAAGTATGAGAGAAAAATCGTGGAACAACAGAATGATTCTGTAAGATAATGAAGAATGTATTTCTAACAAGAATTTTTATATTCTTGTCATTGTCCGAAATCCAAATAAATTTATTGTGCGTTTCAAACCAAACAACGTTGGCGTCAATGGAATTGTTGATGGGATGGAATATTCAATACAGAATTCTTCATAAAATGTTAATAAAATTACAAGTTTCGAACTAATAGTGGATATCATGATTTTGAAATATATTTTTGGAGATGAAGTCCAATACAAGGTATCACAAATCTATGCGGCCATTTTACAAATTAGTCTCTTCAAGTTCTACACAAAAAAAACTCATCCATTTGGAAAGCATGAGTTATATATGGATGGTACACAATGTTCTCATCAACTTCCTATATGAAGAAATAACACAAAGTATGTGTTGAATTCCTTTCCTATCTAAACGGCATCTGACGAAAATGAATATTATTATTCCAATTCATAATCTTGCATTAATGTTCTGTCTTTTTTACAGAAACTCCACTATGGCTATTATTGCAGATTTCGCCAATCAAGAATGAGAGAGATTTGGTCGTACTATTCTTGCTAACTTTTCGGGATATCACAGCATTGAAACAGCCGATAGAAACTGAAGATACGAAAGGAGGTATAGGTAGGTTATTAATAATTGACATTTCAGAATAAATTTATACTCTTCAACTAGATTCGTTCAGGTGAACAAATATTGATTTCCTCTGACAAAATCACTTAGTTCATTTCAATACAGTGGAAATTCAAGTAGCATTATCGCTCTGGTCTGAATTGGGAAAGAGTGAATTCGTGAAGATCCCGATATGTATCATTGTTCATTCATTTATATTGAATTTCAGAATGAACTGAAGGCTCCAGAAATGATTGCAATAAAGTAACTTCCGGTACTGACTACTCCGGAAACTTCAATTCGCCTCTAGCAACGAAGTTTTAATTTATATTAACGATTGATTCGCACGATAATTTCAGGAAACTAGACGGAAATAAAGTTTTTGTATGGAGTTTCACATGAATCATTTCCTTAATGTTCCTGAAAACTCAACTCTTATATTTCGGAACGTTAATATCAATTTAGTGGTGTATGTGTTCATAATATTTACATGACCTAAATGTTACGTTTCACTATATTTGTTTCAAAACTAAAAGGATTACTGAATTGAAATATAATATTTAATCGAGGAGAGGAAAAAACTTCTTCGAAATATACGAAAAATTATAACCGTAATAGATCTGCAGGCATGAATTACCTTCATATATTTCTTCAAGAGTAGAAAATGGAAGATATTAGTTCACATTATGAAAAAGAACTCAGGAGGCGATGAATAATAGTATCCGAATCATTTTCACATTTGGCGAGACTAACACAGGTTCAATAAAAATATTTTCGAAAAAGTAGCGTTTCTGGAAAATTCCTACGACTTTGTCACATCTAAATTTGAAACTTCCATGTCGTTCTTTTTAGAATTCTTCGATAGTTTCCAAGACTATGTATTCTCAATCCCAGAATCCAGGGAATGATAATCCTGACTGTCTATATGTTTGACAAAATACAGTATTCAATAAATATGATGAACATTCGACAAATATCGAATACAAAATGTTCAATTTCAATGTGAATAGTTTCCACTCCGGTTGCAACATACGTAAATTCATCTTAGGATAGCTGGGAATGCGCAGTTTTCATTTTTTCAACGATACGTGATACGTTCGATGAATCGATACAATTTTGTATGTACATTCAAATATCCCCAATAGAAGCGAACGACATCCAAATACAACACAATTTGAAAGACTATTTCGAAGTTATTTATAGTTTTCTTCCATTAGCTAGACAAGTGTTTTTCAGCAATGGAAAAGACCGTAATTGAAGTGAAGTTGTTGGACAACCCTCGTCAGTATTACAAGTTGTATTTTTATATTCTACGTCTGATAAATCATTTTTGTTATGGATTATTACTCAATTTTTCAAGTTTTCATTATCATTAAGAGAATTGCTGTATCCTTCAAATTCCCAATTCAATCGTCGTCAATGCCATTCCTAGAATTGGCACATTGGATTCCAGGTACAGGGTGGGTAAATTTCGATATTTGTAAGGAAGGAATATTTTTTCGCTTTTCAACCATGCAATACATGTAAGGTCGCTTTCGATCTGCGAGTCCTCAACATCGAAAATGATACTCAATTTCATTTGTCTTTACTTGTTTTTGTTATTTTGTACTAATAGGTGACATTTAAATTCGTTATCGAACATGGGATACATGGTTGAAAAGGGGAAAAACTCAAAACTCATTTCCAATCAAACCATAGCCGACTATGATTTCGATTGAAAAAATACAATTTCCGATCATAACTTAAAATTGAACAGTTCTTTGGAAATTTCCTCTACGCCACGGGGCTCTACGAAATACGTTTTCCCCTTACTTCGCTAACAACCAAGATAACTCGAAGACGAAAGGATGCGACCTTCATTTTCTCGTATCTCTTATAGTTTCCTATACAAACATCGAAATTTGCCTACCTTGTACATTAAAACATTATCAAATTTGAGTCGATATGATAGATAGATAGATAGATAGATATTTATTTAATCCATAAAATGAGCTCAAGTACATAGCTATTGGACAGGTCAAATGATAAAACTAATCAATGTTGTACAACGTACAATACACTGATGAGGTACATAAATACATTACACATACACGCAACTAGGTACAATAGAACAAATAATACTTCAATATATTAAAAGAGGACAATCTATCAACGCTTCTGAAATCACTGGAAATATTCATAAAATTCAGGTATCGTGTATGGGCTTATTTCTAGAAGTAACTTACATGCTGTTTTCTTAAAACAATGAACTGTGTTAATACTTTTCATGGCATCGGGAAGAATGTTATATAATCTCAGTCCCAGAATTTTATATGATTTCATACAAAGTGAGAGGTGAGTGCTAGGGATATGGAAATCATTTCTTGTTCTCGTATCATGTTCGTGAAGGGATTGATTTCTTGTAAATGAGTTTCTGTTTCTGTGAACATAAACCAAGAGTTCCAAAATGAAAAGTGCAGCCACCGGTAAAACTTCGAGTTTCCTGAAAAGGCTACGACATGAGAACATAGACGATACTCCTGCAATCGATCCTATTATCCGTTTTTGTGAAATAAATACGTCTTGTACTCCTGTTGAGTTTCCCCACAACAGTATTCCATAAGATATTCTAGACTGTATCTGACCAAAGTAATATTGTTTCAGACCTCGGTTGTCCAAAACATGCCCGAGAACCCTGATTTGGTAACATTTGGAGTTCAATGATTTGCTTAGCTTACGGCAGTGGGTAATGAAAGATATATTATCGTTTATGTTTATACCTAAGAACATAGTACTCCTGAGAGTCTCTACTTTGGTATCATTGATACTAACAGTTAGATTCGGCAGGTTATGATTTTGGTAGGTGTGGAAAATCATATTGGAAGTTTTTGTGGGATTCAAAAACAAGGAGTTATCACTCAACCAAGTACATAAGATGGACATTGTACGGTTTATTTTATCTTGGATTTCTGCCTCATCTTTGCTTGTGAATAATAATGTGGCATCATCTGCATACATGCATGTAAATGCCTCTGAAATAATAGAAGGTAATTCATTAATGTACAACAAAAACAATACTGGACCCAGGATTGATCCTTGAGGAACCCCAATATTGTTATGCAGAGTATCTGAAAAATATGTTGATCTGGTATTTTCCCCGAAGTAGTTGACCTTTACATGTTGATTTCGATCTTCCAAATATGACTGAAACCATTTATGTGGTTTTCCCCTGATGCCTGAATCATATAATTTGTCTAACAATCGTGCATGACTGACACAGTCAAAGGCTCGACTGAGGTCACAAAAGACACCCAGCGGAGTTTCACCTGCTTCAACAGCATCAAGGATTTTCTCATATAAATTCAGTATCGCTGTTATAGTAGAGCGTCCTGTACGAAAACCATGTTGCTGTTCATGCAAAATTTCATTTCGATCAAGGAATTTGAGAAGCTGTGCCAACATTGCATATTCAAAGATTTTTGAAATAACAGGAGGTATTGTTATTGGACGGTAGTTATCCATACTCTCAGTATTCCCCTTTTTAAATACCGGGGAAACAGTTGCACTCTTCAATCTAGAGGGAAAAATACCTTGACTCAGAGATGAGTTTATTATATGTGTCAAGGGCTTGATTATGGTTGGAGCAATTTTTTTCAAGAAATTACTCGAAATCCCGTCTGTTCCAAAGGAGTGTTTGTTTTTCATATTGTGTATGATAGAAGCAACCTCTTCTTCAGTTATGTGTGATATAAACATGCTGTTGACTATGTTTCTACGATTTTTATTACAATCAGATCCATTTAAACATTTAATATTATTTATTATACTATGGGGAGCCTCAACAAAGTATTTATTAAATGAGTTGGCAATTACAACAGGGTCATCTACTGGAGTATTGTTAATTTCGAGAGATATATTTCTTTGGCATACGTATCTTCCAGTCAGTTTTGAAATAACATTCCATGTAGATTTATTGACATTATCTGATGAATAAATTTTATTCAAGTAGAAGGCACTCTTAGTTTTTTTAACTAATAAATTATGTTGCTTCTTAGATTCATTGTAATGTTTTCTAAAATTTGGATCACTCTTCTGAATATAGTATAACTTTTTCACATTATAACTTGAAGATCTGATGTCATTATTAACCCATTCTTTAGAGTCGTGCTTTGTGATCTTAACTGGCTTCAGTGGGCATGTTGCGTTGAAATGATGAATGAGAGTGTCATGGAAAATATTGAATTGCATGTCTACTTCAGAATTGTTATAAATATCATCCCAAGTTTCATTTGATAAGTCAGTCTTCACATTTTCAATGTTCATGTCACTCATACTCCTTCCAAGACCATGAGTATGTGTTGATGTTTTTTGGTAACCTGAAGTCGAGAAAAGAACAGTACGATGATCTGAGATATTATTATCATAGACACCCCACAGCTCATCACTTACTGAGAAATTTGTATAGATCTGATCTATAATAGTTTCCACAGTACTCACCCTCGTTGGCTTTTGTATTCTGGCACTGAGATTGAAAGAGGTCAGTAAATGAGAAAAATATTTTTTATCATTAACGTTCATCGAATGAATGTTAAAATCTCCTGTGAGGATTATAAAGAGATTGGGGTCGAAAATACAATCTAACAGTTGATTAAATTTATTTGCAAAAATAGAGAAAATTCCACTTGGTGAACGCTAACAAGTGAGAATCATAATACTTTTTTGAATGTCAGTTTTCCATAATAAACCAACGATTTCAATACTCTTCTCAACACAGAATCTATCTAAGGAAAGAGGTTCAATATCAAGCCCGCATTTCGACCAGAGACTAACTCCACCACGCATGCTCTCTATCCTACAGTAATGATTACTCAATTGAAAACCAGGAAAAACAAAAGTTTATGTTTGTTCTAAATTCGAGTGATTTCCAGATTTCTAAAAACTAAAATCTACAGAACATTTCATCTATGACAATCGACATTTCTTATGCATGACTCTGTTCAATTAGAAATGACATTATTTTTCGTAGGATTATCCAAGTTTGCGAAATTGGCTCGATCAGTAACAAGGAGCCGATCTGTGTTGGTGTCACAATTCTCCTCACACCTTCCCAACCTGAAGGACACCACCAAGCAGTCGCATTTGGCACAAGTATTCCACTCCGTCGGCAATATCCACATGCCCTCTAACGATCTTCCTATTCTTTCCACGCTGCTCTGGATCGTTCGTTTCGCGACAGATGATGAGTTTGACGGCGGACATTATGCCCCAGTATCGACAAGAGGCACCGAAAACACCGCCGCATATCTTGCTACATTACTGTGCATTCAAAGCAATATGGGACTGGATAATACTCTGTCTGACTTTTTACACGGCCATAATGGTACTTTTTATGTCAATTAGTAGTTTCGACTGGGAGTAGTGGATATAATGACTCGTAATAATGGGAAAATATCTCGACTACTAGTTTTGGTCACATATTCAGTTCATTTTCGTTAGCTTTTTCGGTATATGGAGTATTTCAAACTCAGGGACAACCTCTTCGATAAAATAACGAATAATTTTTAATTATGGATGAAACATAAAACATGATTGAGAGAACTTATTCAATGGAAATTTGATGTATTCGAAGAAAATTTTAAGTTGTAGTTTGATTATGAGAGCAGATATTCTCTGAATAATTATAGTTTCTCAATAGACTTCATATCAGAGAAAAATATTATTCGAGATTCGGGGTATTTCAATTTCCGAATGGAATATATCATCTTGAATATCGTGAGTAGACTTGAAAATTTTCTGAAAATACCATATAATCTTTTGATGATTTTCTAAGTATTGCTTATCGGGTTATCGTTTTGATAAGTAACATACACTTTATTTTTGTATGAATGCAATTTAAAATTCAATTCGATTTGATTGACAATCTGATCAAAATAAGAATAAATTTCCTCGATGAACTGTTAGTGATGAAGATGATATTTTTCCAAAGATATCTGTTGATTTCTAGAGTGGCTTCTCACAAACCACTTCATACTGCTTTTGTCACAGCTCTCAAGTCTTCTTGTAGTGTCTCTTCGCTCGCTTTTTCAATGATACTCGATTGTTTCATCGTGTACACTTGAACAATCTGTTTGATTTTATTCAACAGTAATGATACAGTGAACGAAAATATCATAAAATATCTAATCTGAATTTTATAGAACATTCATACGAACAATGTTTTTCATGAAACAGATGGAAAATATTTGAATGAAGATAAATTTGATTTCAAGAAGACTGCCAGGAGATTCAATTGACCTCGATTTCACCTTATAGCATGAAGAGTTTAGTGAACTCTCATAACTCATAACTCCTTCGAAATTCCAATATGTATTGTGATGATTGACGCGAAGATATTTCAGAAGTTTCATAGAACTATAGTCGTGATATGAATTTTCAAGAGATACATTTTCCGGTTCACCATGAATTCTTATTCTTTAGATGAGTCATCACATATTCATCAATTCGATCTCTTAGTTAATTACTGATTGAATTTTGAAGGTACCGTACAACGTGGCCTTCAAGAATAAAACTTCTGAGGATGTTTCTTTGCTGGTGGTGGATTCCATCGTTGACGTTATATTTTTTATCGACATAGTGCTGAATTTTCATACAACTTTCGTTGGTCCTGGAGGAGAAGTGGTTTCAGATCCGAAAGTCATCAGAATGAACTACCTTAAGAGCTGGTTCATCATCGATCTGCTCAGCTGTTTACCATACGATGTTTTCAATGCATTCGACCACGACGAAGATGTAAGTAAAAAGTTTGGTAATCTAGATACAGATGAGAATTGGGAGGAAGATGGATGGAGTTTCAAGTTTTGATGAACAGAATATACAATTATTTTTACGAGGTAATTAATTTGAATCAATCGTTTTATTTGTGAATAATATTTGAAAATAATCGTTGTCCGAGGAATTTACAAAATCATGAATCAGACTCAAATTGCTGTTAAATCAGGCTTTCATTGTATGGTTACATATAAAATTCAAATTTTCATTACTTACTGAATTTACATTTTTATTTCGCCATTTAGCTTAATAAGATGGCCAGCCCTATAAAAGGGATTGGAGGTAGGAGCTGATAGATTGATGGATAGATATAAATATAGACGATAGATACTTGTTTAGAGGTAGATGATGTTTGTCGAATTGATAGAAATATTGGTTGTTGTGAAAACAGTAGATATTTGACTTCGCTTCAATGGAAATTTTCTGTCGAAAATGTGTAGAACAAACAATATGTGACTCATTGCATTCAATAATTTTGTACTATAATTTTGGATTAGATCATATCAAGATGTCAAATTATTGGCAATATAATCATTGCTTCAGTCAATGACAATTATCATAAATATGCGAGGTATATTATCGTAGCTCAGAAGTATCCTGAGAATGAGGAAATTGAAACAGTCGTTGGTTGTTGATATCGTGAAAGCTATACAGTTTAGATGAAGAAGTTGAAATTTACCTAAGACATAAAAAAAAACGATCGTATTACCAATTTGATTATCAATAAAGAGTTATGGTCAATTTCTGGTACATTCAAAAATGAAAATGGGTTTTACATCCCAGAACTAGATATCACAGTTTGATTACCTAATAATGAATCAAATGTCGGAATCGAAAATTGTATTCAACCTCAATAAAATCAGTACCATACTCAATTAAATGAGGGTGGATAGGTCAATATATCGAAGCTCTGGCGTGTCTGGGGAATATTCACCTCAATGACAGCAACGAACTTGTATTCGGCTCTATATGATAACTATAATAAAATCTATGTTGGTTTCACTGAAAAAAATAAAGAACCATTGTTGCAGTTATTCGAAGGACCGCTCAAAATGAAAAGCATAAACTATTTTATGATGGTGAAGCTAAATCGTTTATGAAATGCTCGAGCATTCCGTTAGTATTTTACCATCGTCGTTAATTTTATGTGATATGTGCATTACATTCAAATCAGTTCGTTATATATTATATCAGAAGAAGTTTTATGATCTATGAAACGACGATAGAAGCAAAATCATGGGAAAGTCGAATGTTCATTGCTGGTATCAATATATATTCGAACATAACCCAAAAAGAACATTTCACAATCGTTGAGTCGAAAACCCATCTATCACAATTATTCGCTAATCGGTTAATCGGTTTCAATTTATTCGCATTCGAAAGGTATCACCTATCCAGTTGCTGTGATAATTTGAATTGAATTTTCAGGGAATTGGCAGTTTGTTCAGCGCGCTAAAAGTCGTTCGTCTCTTGCGATTAGGGCGAGTAGTACGAAAGCTGGACCGGTATTTAGAGTACGGTGCTGCCATGCTCATCCTGTTGTTATGCTTCTACATGTTGGTTGCCCATTGGCTTGCTTGCATCTGGTACGTCCAGATCAATAAACTGAAATAATGTACTGAATTATGTTTCAAAACTTTGGCAAAAGTGGAAGCTGTCCATAAAAAAAAAATTATTGAATGAAGTACACAGGATGAAAATTTATTCACTATACTTGAGACGATTTCATTTACCTTGCCGAGAAAATTTACTGAACGTGAGTCATTTCCTGAACAAAATTAGGAATATCAATAGTAAGAAATGAGGATATATTTTTTATGGATTCGTCACCAACGCATATTCTGGAAAGCTATCCCATTCTCAAGTTTCAGTCATAGAATCTCATGAGACTCATCAACATATCCTCAAAACGTGTCCTATATTTTTCAAACTTCAAGAGCTTGATGTGACAATCTGAAAAATTGTCCTATTGATTTCGATATTTATTTAATGGTTTCATCTCTATGATATTCCTACATTTTCACTGAAAAATACTTGGTTTTTGGAAGCATCGAGAAGGTTGAAACAATAATATTATATATAATCAGAAAACATAAATGATCCATGTTTCAATATCATACTCTATGATTTAGATTGCTTGTCCAAGTGTTCATAAAATGTCACAATGAATTTCTGAAATGAAAGAAAATCGAAACAAAAATAATTGTTTACGTCTCTAGGTACTCGATAGGTCGCTCAGATGCCGACAACGGTGTTCAATATAGTTGGCTATGGAAACTGGCCAATATCACGCAGAATCCGTACTCGTATGTGTGGCCAAACGATTCGAGCACACCGGAGCTGATAAATGGTCCCTCCCGGAAGACCATGTACGTAACGGCGCTGTACTTCACTATGACTTGCATGACGTCAGTGGGATTTGGCAACGTGGCAGCGGAAACGGACAACGAAAGAATATTCACCATTTGCATGATGATAATTGCTGGTAGGTGACATCCGTTGATATTATAGTGTAATCTATACAAACCTGTTACTAATTCGTGACAACCTTCAGTATTTTGGAGGGATACAAGAGTATTGTTCAATTCAATAGCTCATAACAAACATTTGAGATTTTTATAAACGGTTATATTGAATGATTTACGCAGATAATCAACAATATCTTTCATAAGGTCAATAAATATATGCTAGTTCTGTTCTTTTAATTTTTATTGATTATCCTGGGTGATTCTCCAAGGTGTGTGACCTATGTATTTGTTTCATTGTTATAGATTGAAAAACGAAATTTGGGGGTTATGTATTATATAGTTCAATTTAAATTTTTCGATATATGCACTTTTATTTATTTCGATCGAGAATAACATTCTAAATTCAACAACTGGAACATTCACTGGTATGAATTTTGAATAATTATTGAAACGACTCTGGAGTCACATGCCTTAAAATCGTATTTTTCCATGTTACTCGATTAATAATGAAGCGATTTATACGATACATGGCACTCTAGATCGCGAGATAAAAATTTAAATAAAAATGATTATGAAAATTCATAAGCGAGATGTCTTGAAACTTGAAATGTCATTCTCGATTGAAATAAGGATGAATATATAGGATGTCCAATTTGAAAATCGAAAGTTGGGGTCATTTCCGGTCAAACCGAAAGTACGGCATAGCAAATGAATGAATCGAAGGAAGTTAATTGAACTATAATACACAACCCCCAAATTTCGCTTTTCTATCTCCAATAATAAAAAAACATAGTGGTAAGCCTCCTGAGAGAGTCACCCAGTATACTTATGCAGTATTCAAAAAAAAGCTCCACTTTTAGGACTAGGTTTCCCCAGTTATTAGTAGGTAGGTTAGTTACCCTGACCATGTTTCTCAAAATATATAAAATTACTAGCTGACCCGTCAAACGTTGTTTCGCCATGTAAATGATTTTCAAGTAATTTCTAGTGTAGACAAAAAATAGCTTACTTATTATGCGTGAAATAGGCATGGAGCGCTGTGAACGATGAGGAAATATAAAAATAACAAAAGGCAAACATTATATTTAAGCCATTTTAATTTATTACTCAAAATTATATATCATTAATCAATCAATTACGACAGTAACACTAATAAACAATATTAATCTCTTGATGCTATAACGCGAACAATATTTTTTGTTAGTCCATCTATAGCTAACACAAACAAACTGGTTGGTTTACCCACTCGAAAGCATGCCACGTATAATTGTCCGTGTGAAAAACACTAAAATGGCTATTAAAAAATAGGGGTTGGTGATAAAAGGGTAAAAATTCAGGGTTGTATGTATTTCTCAATGCGACATAATAAAAAAAAATAAAGAATCTAAAAAAATATCTAAGGGGTATGAAAAATAGATGTTGGTCGATTATCAGATCAACTCAATATGATCACAAAATTTCATGAGAATCGGTCAAGCCGCTTCGGAGGAGTACGGGAACGAACATTGTGACACGAGAATTTTATATATAAGAAGATCCTATCCACAAGAGATAACTCTTCGGATTGTCACACTGAACTGGCACAATGGAAAATTGATTATTACTGCAATCTAAAATCTTTCACCAAGTGTCTATTCATACATTCAAATCATCATTTTTCCTCTGTTCAGGATCATGATATCAAGTTGGTACAATATAGTTCAATGAAAGCATTGATCAATGAAAGTTTTTATCGTGGTTACGAAAATATCATATGAAAGTTGACAAATCCCGACTCTTGGACTTATGATTGACACAATAGCACAATACACGTAATGCGTAATAAACCATTATAGGATAATCAAATGATAACGAATTCATTCATTTTTGGATAAATTCATTTATAATTTTGCTAATCGAAAACTTCAGATACGTCAATAGTTATCTTCAAGAGGATACACTTGTTCTGTTGAATTTGTGTATTTATAAATGAAGACAAACAATCTTCTGCTTTGAAAAATGAATATTTTTTGATATCATACGATGATTTTTGGTAATTTTCAACACAAAAACATTTCTTATATTTCAGCCTTATTGTATGCAACGATATTCGGTCACGTGACCACCATCATACAACAGATGACATCTGCGACGGCCAAATACCACGACATGCTGAGCAACGTCAGGGAGTTCATGAAACTACACGAAGTGCCCAAGGCCTTGTCGGAGAGGGTGATGGACTACGTTGTATCTACATGGGCGATGACAAAAGGCTTGGATCAAGACAAGGTGAGCCGATGATAGAATATTATCGAAACCTTAATTGTCAAGGTTTATATGTATACAGGGTGATTCACCTAACTGGTTCATTAGAGGTTCATGGAGAACTGAAAAAGATATCAACTTGAAATTTTGGTATATGCTCATTCATCAAAGCACACTTGTGAAAATACACACGAGACAAATCTGCGTATTTCCACATTTTTGTTGATATCTCTGTAAATATCAATTTTAGCAATATGGTATGCTCATACAAATCGATAGGAAATGGAATTTTGCGTTGGATAGTGTGAAAATTTCATGGTCATTCTTTTCGAAATAAGGAAGTTATTGGGATTTGAAATTTCCAAAAAGTAAACTGAAGTATCAAACACCCTGTTGAATATTTTGGAACACTTTGGAGGATACCTGATGGAACACTCTTTCATTAATGTGTATACGGAGATTGAACCTATTCATAAAAAGGATGAAATTGTGGATAATAGACATTTCAGTTAGTCAGTCCATCTGTCAAAATTTTTCGTAAAAATTGAATACCTTGAAAACAAATCACGATAGGAAGAGAATTCGAAATGCAGCAGGTCTAGCATTTTTCGTAGAATTCGAAGATATAAAAGTGAACAGGGTGTTCCATCTGAAACAACAAAGTTGATATCACTTCCGGTTTAACCGGAAGTAACAGCGTATTGAAAATATTTTCGGAAAATAGAACACATTGAGTAGTAGCATCCATAAAAATTTCGAGATAATATCTCAATCAGTTCTCCATGAATCTCTAATGAATCAGTTAGTTGAATCACCCTGTATATGCTAGATCTACATTTCGATCATTGAAACTGTGTTGAAATGTTGTTCATTAGTACTTCATGTCGGTTTGATTGAATATGTTTGTTAGGTTCTCAATTTCTGTCCGAAAGACATGAAGGCCGACATATGCGTCCACCTCAACCGGAAAGTATTCAACGAGCATCCAGCCTTTCGATTAGCCTCAGATGGTTGCTTGAGAGCCTTAGCAATGCACTTTACCATGTCTCATTCGGCGCCAGGAGATCTTCTCTACCATACAGGAGAGTCGATAGACTCGCTATGTTTTATTGTGACGGGTTCCTTGGAAGTTATTCAGGATGATGAAGTTGTGGCCATACTGAGTAAGTTGGATTTATTCGTATTGGTTAGCGGATGATGCGATGTGAACTAAAGCTGGAAAACGATGTGTCATTTCGATTTTATTCAGGGTGTTCCTCAAAGACATGATAATATTTGAAGGGGTGAGTCTTTGACACATTTTGAGAAAACACTTCCTATAAACGTATGCTCTAAAAGTCTTGAATTTTGAGAAAAAACAGTTTTTCAATAATAACTGAGATAATATTTGGAATATCTTTAAAAAATTTGATATTTTATGCATCAAGGTGCATTTTGTGATGTACGAAATTTTTAATTTTTTCTACCAGTGGCGTACGTATGGGTTTTGAATTGAATATTTTTGGAGAAAAAGAAATACTACGCCACTGCTTACTTCCAAAACACAAAAATAATTTTGAGATCCTCATTCATTATTGAGCAAATTCAATTTCATGGACTTTCTTTGTCCGACGCATGGTTTTCGCTTAAAAAAATAAAAATCGTTTTACTTCAGGGTCTATTCTCTTCTGAAATATCAACAATCCTTCCTCCTTTGGCGGCCTCTTCGAGGTAAACCCGTCAAGTCCAGTCTTCACACCCCTTTGTGGTTAATTTGGTGATCTGCAGAACATCTATTTTCAAAGATTCCTTCATCCAACGAATAGCGAGGCTCTGGAACACATTGCCCAGGGAGGTGTTCCCCGAGGCATATGACCTTCAGAAATTTAAAAAGAACACCAATTCCTACCTCCTTTCCCTTGGTTCTAACGATGTTCTCTGAACAGGATGTCTCCTTTCGTGGGAAGTTTTATAAAAAAAAATCTGATGCGGCATGAGAATGTTTGTGTATCGACTGAAAGCAAATGAAGTGATCAGATTTGCTCCAGAATGAGAATACAAAAAATATATTCTTCTCGTCAGATGCTCTGTTCTTGATTGAAATAATCGAATTAAAATTGCTTCATATCGCAGTACCAACCGTTTAATAATCTATATCACTCTATATCTTAAGAGTTAATTCTTTTAGGACATAGGTTTGAAGGAAGTTTTTTTTTCTTGAAATGTGTCAAAGAATACCCTTCAAATATCACCATGATTTTAAGGAACACCCTGTATATTCATGTCATTTCTCATGTCAAGTCTTCATGGCAGATAGAAAAGGGGTTACTAATATCTACACCCAGGTACTCTTTCATTATTTTGTTGGAAATAATTTTTCTAGAAAACACCAATATAAACTTTTTGATATCAGCTATTACTGATTAGAATTCTATGAAACCACTGACCAAATAATCAATGTTCTCAATTTGCTTGCATGATATATCATATGTTTTTGTATTGGAAAATCGTTTAGTTTGAAGTTCGTACCTCACTGGTTCACTCCAAATTTCTTATGGAAATTCCGAAATAAATCAATTTGGTCGAATAATACGATATGAGAAATTAGCGAATATAACCACCTTCTTGTTGTGAGCATAATCTCAGATGTTTCTGAATATAATAATAACTTAACTTAACCTAAGCAGTTTCTTTCGATAGTGGCAACCGCCATCTTGAATTTGATTTTGGTATTGTATTTTTATTATCGTATAGTATTCTACGGAAATTTACTATTCCAGATTTGTTCACCTATCTGCTTGAAATCGACCAGAGCATGTATGAAAATCGACAATATAGTCCAGCAAAATTTTAGAGCTTTCAGTTATTATTATTATTGAGAAATTCTTATGAATTTGGAATGGCTGAAAATAGCTATTTCCATCAGATTTCATATTTTTGAAGTAAGCTGTTGAAATTTTGAAAAGGCAATGCTCATTATATTTTGAACGGATTCACCATATACTGAAAACATAACAGTAATAATTAAGTCCTAAGCAATGATTCAACAGTTTTCCAGCAATAGTTCTTGAAATAATTCTTCATGAATAAATCATTGAAAAAAGTATAAGAGAGAGAAGTACAACTCATGTCGCTTTAGAATATTTGTCTTTCATCGTAACAGGATCGTATGAGGTAATCCCAGATGATGCAGTTATTGTTACCATTTTGAGTAAGTTCACATATTTGACTAGGTAATTCGCTACATCCGAGTAGGAATATATTTCACACTGCTTCAGCTATTGCGATTTCCATTCAGCAACTAATCAACCAAACGGTAGTACTCTCTAATACTGAAGATTAATTCTTTTTTGCGCTCTAGTTTTCTTGTTGTGATGTTTATTTAGTCTGGGCACAATTGAATGCCCTCAAACTAATCGCACCACCTACCTATTAAGATTCCGAATTTGGTGAAATGAAAGTTTCCTTCGCATGATTTTTTGTTTTCTTTCATACTTTTTATTTTCCAGGTAAAGGAGACGTATTTGGAGATTCCTTCTGGAAAGATAACGCCGTTGGCCAATCAGCAGCAAATGTCCGTGCTTTAACCTACTGTGATTTACATACAATTAAACGAGACAAACTGTTAGAAGTACTAGATTTTTATCAAGCTTTCGCAAATAGCTTCGCGCGAAACCTCATCCTAACCTACAATTTGAGACATCGATTGATATTTAGGAAAGTAGCAGATGTCAAGAGGGAGAAGGAATTAGCCGAACGTAGGTAATGAAACGATCATTTATTTATTCCTCAAATACTAACAATGACTCTAATACTAGCTTGATAAATATAATCAGTTATTTTACACATCAGTAGTCCAAACAAAGTTTATATCAGAATCAGATTAACGTATTTATATGAGTTGTAAATATTAAATCCAGGTGGTTGGTCCTATAACTCTTTGACTTCATTAAGACATCAGTTCCTTCGTTTCCAATGAGACAATTGAGAAGTTGATATATGGATTTGGTGTACACAATATTATGAATGTATCAGGGCACCATTTCATCTTTGGAATGTGAACAACCATTGGATAACGAGAAACAGTTTTGGGATGAATAGGGGATCAACGAAAACAACCATAGTTATCCAATGAGACCCGGATTTTTGTATTGTTTGTTCAACTGTATTGTGTTGATTAAAGTACTACAGCGAAAATTCCATCCACTCATTTGAACTCTTCCTATTAGTTATCATTTCAAATATGTTATGGTTTGATAGCTCATCAATAGCGTTCGTCTTATGTGGGTTTCAGGAAAAACGAGCCTCAGCTAGATCAAAACCAAGATCATTTAGTGCGTAAGATTTTTTCAAAATTCCGAAGAGACCGCGGGAGTCATGTGACCACGCCCACAGCCAATCACTCAGACGTGGAGAAAGGCAAAGAGATATCCAAAGTGTTGTCTTCTACAAAGTTATCTGCGGTGGCAGAGAAGGATGGAACCAGCGCCAATGGCGTCAAGACGACCCTCACAAAATCAGCACCAGGTAATTCATGAGGAGAATCAGATGTGACAATGAATTATAAAGCTCTTGCTGTAAATTTCCCTCATTTGTGAACTTGATTCGATAAAAATATCCCTAGATAGTTGAATGAATTAATACATTCACATGAAAATTATTCATAAAATCACGATTATTCCTTATTTTCATTTAATTCAAGATGATTCTTACTCCTCTATGGTGAGGATTGAATTATTGAATGAGGTTGAACTGGCTCTCATGTGTTTATCGAATAATAACTTGATGAAAGGAACCGGAATTCTTCAATTTCCACATTACGCTTAGCAAATTTCAGGATTACAGAAATATTCTAGATATGGTTATAAATCTGAATGTAGAAATATCCATATCAGTGATATTTTATTTCTACCAAAAATACTGTTGAGTAGGCAATATTTATTGGCCACCAATAGGTATATTTAAATGCATTGTACCTATAATTACTGTTCACAGAACGCGTATTTATTCGGTATATGAATATTATAGGTTTCCACAGAATCTTTGTTGGTATAGATTATCCACGATGTTGAATGTGACTCGAATGTAAACTTTTTGCGATCCATAGTATTTCATTGAGAATGTGTCACTCACCTATATTTATTCACACTTCTTGAGGTAAACAATTCATTCAGAAACCATGAGACCACCCCGCGTCTGAGTACAGCTACCATATTTAGTTCCAGTAAGAGCAGGGAAATGGGGCAGGCTCTTAGGCTCGAACAGCCTCGACTCTAGCTCCGAACCGTCCACCGTTCCGCAAGGTTTCACGCGTAGCCTCAGTGCTAAGGATCCCAAAGAGCGGCCTAGCTCATCCTCTTCAGGTAGCGCAGTGGGACCGCCCACCGCTGGATCCGGGAACAAGGTTTTTCCTAAGCTACAGAAGGTCTCAGCCAACACCACACCTACCAGGCAGGACACTATCGATGAAATGGTAGGTAAAGAAAGTAACAATTTCCTTTATATTTGAGCAAACACTGAAAAACTCCACCATAATTGTTATTTCAATAGGTCACCCTGTATATTACCGCATTACCAAATCTGTTGATCTGAATTTTTATTATCAAGATGAGTATAACATCATTTTCAATACACAACTACAATGTAAGAATAGTAGCTCTAAATATTCGTGATCCAAGAAATCAATTACCTTCCATTATTACTGATACCTATATGATATAAGACGAAGCAGACGTAGTAGTAATAATATCATTATCATTATTATCTGAATTTTATCACTGTCCCAAGGACTGTTGACTTATATCGATATCATTTGTTTTTTCTTCCATCAACTGATCGAGGTGGAACTACCACAATCACGAAATTTGTCTCTGAGAAAGATGCAAAGCTACGACTGCGGTCTCAGGGACCCATTGAGTGCCACCATGTATCAACCATCCGTCCCAGATCAGATAACGATGACCGAATACAAAGAATTGATGACAAACCTTATGGATTTCAAGGTATCTTTAATGAATCTAACAATGAACTCACTCACTAGGATTATTTACATTTATCGTTTGCACTTTGAAATATGTATATGAGACCGATGTTATTTAACAGTAACAAACTTGACTATATAGGGTGTTTCAGAATTGCACGGCAATATTTCAGACACGTATTCTCTGGTATAAAATAAGGGAAAAAGTTTCTATGACCATATATCCGATCTCGATTATTAGCGGAGTTACAGAGTGTTGAAAGTTGAAAATAAAATTAGGTTTTCATTTTATTGTGCTTGATTTACTACAGATAAAGTTTTAAAATTTTGTATGGTTATCAAGCAATATGTGCTGCTTAATATGAGAGAACATTTTTTCCAAATACCATGAAGGGTGTTGCATTTTCCAAAGTCTCAATCCATAAAAGCCTCGAGTAAAACCTGCTTGTACGCCACTGGTAAATTTTGATATTTCTTAAGGTCTTCAACCTATTACCTGAATTTTGTCCCTCTTGACTTTTGGTCGAATTCCGTTCAGTTTCCTCAGAAATTAATCAATTTGTAAACTGGCTCAAATTTACATACTCTGAAATGTTCATACTATTTTGATATTTGATATCAATCAAAGCATCAAACTCAAATGAAAGAGTAATTTATTAACACATGTTTAGAGGACTTGTTCGAAGTGGCCTCCGTTTTGTTGAATGCAACATTGAGCACGACGAATCCATGATTCCTTTGCACTTGAGACCTCGGAAAATGCAACACCCTGTATGGTATTTGGAAAACATCTACTTCCATATCAAGCAGCACCTATTGCTTGATACTGATACAGAATGTGAGGGCTGTATCTGCAGTAGATCAAGCACAATAAAATAAAAACATTTTTTTTTTACTTTCAACACCCTGTAACTCCGCTAATAATCGAGATCTGACACATGTTCACACAGGGCCTTTTCCCTTATTTCGTACCAGAGAATATGTACCTGAAATATTGCCATACAATTCTGAAACACCCTGTATAAAATGGTGAATTTTTTTTTTCGAGAAATTACAATCAAAATTCGAGCATCTACATCACTGATAAAAATGAGAAGGTGGTCATATAAATGAATACATTGTTGTTTCCACAGGTAGATGTGAAACTGGAAATTCAGAAACTAAATCAAAAAGTCAATCGAATAGAAGAAATGGTTTCAGAGTTATTGCGGCGACTGACGCCAGAAAGCAGTTCGAGTTCTCAATCACCCAACGAATCCTTTTCGAGGAACAAGTCTTCCATCGCGGCCACGGAGAAGGCTGCTGAAGTGTCACAAAGATCAGAAGGCACCGGAATAGGGCCCATCATACTCAAGAAACGGAAAACCAGGACGCGAGTTCGTGGCACACCATCGGTAAGTATAAACAAAGATTCATAATCGAGAAAAACTCAAATGAATGGAAATTCGTTATTGGGTTAATTTTTCAATAGTTTCATAATCAACAGCAAGTAATTTACTAACACATTATCTGTACCAATCTTTATTTGAAAACAGTATACTCTAGCGTCATACGTCATTCTAATAACGGCGAAGAAATCATTCAAATTTGACTGGCTGAATAAAATGGATTTCCGAGGTGATTTTGGATCTATTGATTCAATAAGGATGTAGTTCAATGCACTTTTGGTTCACGTGAAACGTTCCAATAAACAAATTATAAATTTAAGATTAATCACTTCACACAGTGCGTGCATAAAGTAAGAGGTCAAGTAATGTATATGGAACGATTTGATTAACTATTCTGCATTGAGATTATCATATAAAAATACATTTTGGATCTATTCACTTGGTATATGGTGGATAAAAATGAAAATGGTTTAAATGATCATTTATTATTTACAAAACAAATCAATTCAAGATAAATAACAGGAACAGATCGACAATAATTCATTTATAATCATAGAAAATTAATTGATTTTTATAGTCAAGGGTATTTTGTCAGGTCATGTGTAGATATTATATGTATGTATATATTATGTGTAGGTTTGAATGGAATCAGGTGATCTTCTACTATTTGTCGATGTGAGAATGGTGTGCGATAATACATAATGTGAAAACTAGATTCATGTACCTTCTCAAGTTGTTGACAAAGTTCGAAAATTATTTATCCATGCGTTCGACTACTTTCAACGGTCTACCATCCGAGAAAAGTCGCTTTGCCTTTTTGACTTCAATCTCACCATAACTCTTTACACATTCCGGCAAAAATGACAACGTAATGGAAGTTTAATAGTATTGCATGAACAGTTTCATAATTAAGTCTTTTTAATTGAGATAACGTTTCCAGTCACGTTCAAGAACCCTACAATTTTTGCAAAAATCACATTAGTGACAGTTTTCATTTTTTTGCCAACAAAATTTCCAATTCCAGTTTCAATACGTTTAAAAAATTTTAATTTTTTTAGGTGCCGACAACCAGTAGTGAAAAAGTATCACCACCAGGCAGTTCATCTCCGACCAGTCCAGTGGAACCAAAACCGATGCTCGACGATTCTGTACAAAAACTCTCACTGAGAAAACCGAAAGACTTCGTATAAGTAACCGATAATACTTTCGCTAGCAATTTTACCGAAGGCTAACTGATTACAAGTAATCCCATCCGAGATATTCTACAGCGAAGGCTTAGATTACATGACATTATTCCCGAGGGATTGAATTGTTTCTCAGGTATCAACGAAGGATTTATTATAACGATGATTAGTTTTCTGCACATTTTTGGACGAGATTAGCAAAGTGCGCATCAAATGCACGAACAAATAATCGAAATAAAATCTGCTGGGTCTAGAGAAAGCTGGGATATTTGCATCATTTTCGTAAATTTGGCATTTGTTAGTGAAAATTGCCATATTTATCCTACATCCTTTGTAGTAACAAATCATAAACACGATACAAATATATATCTTGATCGATAATGGGACATTTCTCCTACACAACAAGACTCATAATAGAAAATTTGAAATATAGTGAATCAAATCCACAAAATTTTTTTTTCATCAGAAAGAAGCACCCATTCACTTCTACGTTCTTGTAAAAAAAGTTTCATCAATAGCTGTTCTACTGGTAATTTTTCAATCGTTCAATTTACTACTCATCGGCACTAGATATATTGCACTTATTATGAATCATTAATGAGTATATTTATTAGAATGTAAATACTTTCCGATCTTCATTTCTGTTCCATTTCAATAACGTTTTTTATGAAAACAATTCTGTCCCTTCGACTTCTAGTCAATCTGAATAAATTCCATTTGCTATCGTTTTTTCAGAACGAAGCCTTTCAACTACAGAATTTATTCGTAACGAAATTCATTCAATTATATTGGCGTATTTCATATGAATTGTCAAGTGAGAATTTCTCTCAAAAATCACACTTTAGACACTTCAATTAGTTGTCAGTCATCATGAATACTTATTATTTGCTTCACTTTTCATTCTAACAAAGTCTGCTTAAGGTGCACTTTATATACGGTGCCCTACAATACTTTAAATTGATAATCTGAAGAATGATATACTAATATATTCGTATTTTAGATATTGTAGAAGTAACAGAGGAGTCTGTCTCAAGTAAAATACTTTTGTATTATGTAATGTAGAGATATTTCATTATCAAAAATGCACATTCTTCGCATCGAATATCTATATTTTCATCATTTACCAGTAGGACAGATGTGAGACTCATCTGTAGACAAATGAGACATTTTTCGTGGAGTTTCTATAGTGTCAATTCCCAAAGTTTTCCGTCGATTCTTTTTTCGTCCATCAGCTTTCTCTTCATTATCACTAAACAGGTGATAGGCTCATACATGAATTGAAACGAATTCTGTCGATTCAACAAACAAAAATCGTCAGATTTCGAATAATTTATAAAATGTAATATATCTAATATCTACGAAATTGTTGCCAGCTGCGATATTGTTTGATATCTAAAATAAAATTCTTTTTCGAAATGAAAAAAGTGCAATTTCTTTAACGATAACCTCAAATATCAAAACCAGTCATGAATTCAATCGCAAATTTGACCGCCCACTATATCTGAGACCTGATTAAATGCTCATCTGATCGATGGACCTGTTTTCTGTTTTGATTTTTCGAACTATGTATAGTTGCCTGCCTCAAGGAAGAGTTGCTCTATCGTTGTTTTTCTCCGATAGATGGCAATATGCTATACGTTTCAGAGTAAACTGCTAATTCAGAATTCATATATATTTTTTTGAATATTATTTCATAATATTTATATAATTCTGAATATGAATCTGATACATAAATGAACTTTGTTTGCGAATCCAAATTGTGTGTATATTATATATATAGTATATTTTTCCTCAACGGAGGCGTATATGGGTCGATAAAAAGGCCATAAAAAATCACATGCAATATGCATTTCATTATTTGAGTTTATTTGATAAATGATTCTTGATACAGAAAAGAATCAATTCAATTTCTAGAAAATGACGAGCTCATCGGAATATAGTGGACACTTAAGATTTGCCTGTTTTGACCTTATAGTCTCATCGATGTTTCGACTATGATATTATGCATATGTCTCTCAAATTGCAACAGCTATTTTAGAAGTGTCATTTGAAACAGCATATTTTTCTCCACGCGTTATTCCCAATTACAGTAATTTGCACGTTTGCTCTGTTCAAATTGTAGTTCATCTTGAGTCTGGCAGTATCCAGGACGGTCAATAAATCCCAATGAATCCATATTTCCCTTTCGCTCAGATTTTTCGAGCATAAACTGCAAATATAAGATTCTCCAGACCAGAAAGGAACTATTTAGTATGATCCATATTCGAAAATTAGAAATCTGAACCATGTATTGGTTCTTTTCACTTGATATTATATTTCCTTCAAATACTTATTTCACTTAAACACTGCCGATTGAATAATAATATAATAATAATAACTTACTCAAGATAAGAATATGCGCAAACTCAGAAGAGCACTAACCTTCTCAGTAGAGGATCAAATTGATCTCACGCATTCTTATCCATTGCCGTTCTTATATATAATGCAATTTTATGACACAGGAAAGAGCTTCGGCCACAGCACTTCAACCGTATTCGCGATTTAGTACGTGCAGCAAACTTAATCGTTACGCCTAGCACGCCTCGGGGTGCCGTTCATTTCCAAAACAAATAGCTCCAGTGTAAGCAACTATCTGAATCAACTAACTAACCGAATATATATTTCCATCTATTTACATTTTCCCAATGAAGTGAGCATCCAGTGATTAAGCTCAGGTCTATGAATGCTCTGCTCATTAATTATACCCAGGCAGCAAGCTGACGTGATTTTATCGTCATTTTTTCGACACCAGACACGTCCTGCTGACGAAAAGAATGACGCCATAAAGACGGTAGGATGACGTGAATATGTCACAGACCAAAGACGTCATTCTGTAACGTCATTATGACGTTATATTTCGACGTTAATGGGCCGTCCCTATTTATTATATATATATATTGATATTGGTTCAAAATTATTTGTATTCACTTGCTAGTCTCAAGCTCATATTATTTGGATGTTAGTGCATACACAAATCAATATCCTATCTATGATGTTATAAGGTCTGTAAATAAAATCACAATTAGAGAACGAAAATCTATATGTTCCATCGGCATCAAAGGATATAATAAAGATATAATGAAATATAATATATATATTTATATTATATATATAAAATAACAGTTTGAGTAGAGGGAGTTATTTTTTTGAACTATGAGGATCACAATTATCAAGAGTAAAATTGTTAACTCAGAACATTTGAATTAAACCAAAAATTGATTAGCTCGCATTAGGAAGAAAAAATGCCAAATTTTATTGTGAATAGTTGATGTAGGGGTACTTGTTCCACTTGTTGGGGATGTGAGAAGAGTAGAAATCCCCAAGGCACAGGAACTTTCTAGAAATAAAAAATTATTGTTAAAAAATATATATAATTTAATGGTTAATGACCAATAGATAAATGAAAACTCTACTATTATTCACAAACTATTAAAACAACAAATTTCAAGAATATACAGATGTGATAGTATTTTAAAAATTTCATTTGGTCGAACAAATTGTTGAAAGTTCTGTCTTCTAGATTACCATCAGTTATAACAGATATGTAGGAAAAAACCATTGGAAAAGTAAGAAAGAAAGAAGTACCTTGAGTTGTCAGAACAAAAAGTTATTTGTGCAGACTCATCTCAAGATCTTTCATAGCTTAGAAGAGTCGACTCCACTTGTTGGGGATGTGAGAAGAGTAGAAATCCCCAAGGCACAGGAACTTTCTAGAAATAAAAAATTATTGTTAAAAAATATATATAATTTAATGGTTAATGACCAATAGATAAATGAAAACTCTACTATTATTCACAAACTATTAAAATAACAAATTTCAAAAATATACAGATGTGATAGTATTTTAAAAATTTCATTTGGTCGAACAAATTGTTGAAAGTTCTGTCTTCTAGATTACCACCAGTTATAACAGATATGTAGGAAAAAACCATTGGAAAAGTATGAAAGAAAGAAGTACCTTGAGTTGTCAGAACAGAAAGTTATTTGTGCAGACTCATCTCAAGATCTTTCATAGCTTAGAAGAGTCGACTCTATTTATTATACACTTAACCAAAATAAGTGAATTGTGTATATATAACTGAGATTCTTTCTTTTTCTATAGGTAGATTCACTGATAAGAAGCTTCTTTTCACCAGTATTAACACATTAATTTGGACTCTCATCATATGTTTCTTGATTTTTCATCAAATTATTTCAGTATCTCGACAAAAAATCCTAGTGAGTTTAATCAGCACACTAACCTTAAGGATACAATTATTTTCACAAAAAGGAAAAAGCCTTAAAATAACGTAGCATCATGATATAGGTACAGGAATCATAGTAAGTGGTGAGTACATGACATCGAATCCAATACATGCAATAGACCAAATATTGAACTTACCTTACAAATCACTAGTAAAGGAAATGCACAATTCACAACCGACGGTCGGAAATCGACTTCTGTAATCAATAGGAAATTTCAATCGAAATCGAATACATAACAACCTCAAAATTTTTGTGATAATGGCGTGTGCGTCGTCAACTGAGTCAACTCGTCAACGTTGCGTGTTGCGTGTTGGCTTGTGGCCGAACTTGTCCGATACCGATAACTCCGGAGATTGCCGAACGCCAAACAAATAATGAACGTTTTGTTTTGAAGCGCCAAATTCAAACTGTTTTTCAATGAGTTGATAATCATACGAACCTCATAAAAGATGGGCTGTGGTTGAATAATAATACCTATATTGCGTCTGTTTATTCGCCTAAAGAGAAATTTGATTCCATTCTGTACCTACAATGTACACTTGCCTATACACACTTTAAGGTATCTATGGTAAACTTTCGTTTAACTTTTGCATTTCGATGAAAAATATTTAGGAACCTATAAGGATCATTGGAATAATCATCAAAATGCAAAAATATAAAACAATGAGTTGACGTTTTATAATGACGTAAAAATATCGTCAAACTAACGTCCTGGTTATGACGTCTACAGTACATTCAAAAAATGACGTCAGTTTTCACGTCATTTTTTGGTAATATGACGTTGCGGACCAATAAATACCAAAAAGAGACGTCATTATGACGTCAGCTTGCTGTCTGGGTAGATGATTGGCATTGAACCAATTTGGTTTGAACACGAAGTATGTATAAAATGTTCAATGAATTTATAAACCAAATATGCATGCTTCACCTATACAGAGTGGAAGAAAGGTCTGGAAACGCTCAATTATCCCACAAATTGTTTGTAAGAATTGTACGAAATTTTGGATGAATATATTTTGGAATACGAAGAATTCAGATTTGACATCTGCAATGTTGCCAGATTTACCATTTTTCTGATATTATTACTAACTTTGGTTTTTTAAATAGACCACCCCGTATATTGTATCATTATTGGAATGTCCCCTTCAGTACGAGTTCAGCCATATGTAACACTTGATATTCGATAAGGTCAGGAAGGTCTTAAATGATTAAAACTGTCAGTGCTAAATAGAATTCAAGTAATTAAATCTAGAATGCCGATCTTGACATTAGTTCACCAATAACATTATCAACTAAAACTGCTTTACGTACTGTGAAAAGTTCTGCAAGGTAAATTGTTTTTCTGGGATGGTTCTTAATGAAACTGAGCGAATTGCTATGCTAATGCCATGCGATACAGCAAGACTTGCAGAGCTAAGACAACGAATTACTGATGAATCTAGATTAATTTCATGGAGAAATTTAATACCATCGATTAGGGTACTGTCAAATCAACAACGGGGCACTTTTTGAACATTTGATTAAGTAGACATTATTTCGGTACTGTAGTAATCTTTCAATTGTTACGTTGTAATTTAGTTTGTATTAAAATTTTTATTGATATAATTAGGCGTATCCAGACTCTTGTTTCATTTATTCAAGTCCTTCCTGACTTTATCAAATATTCAGTGTTATACAGGGTGATTCATTGGGAAATGGGAGTACTGTAAGGGTAGGTAGAGGTCACCTAGCTGGTTCTGAAGAACCCCCATATGATGGGTCTAGCCGCCTGTATAAGCGAGATACAGAGTATTTTATGTATATCTCCCTCCAATTTCTGCAATGGCTCATAACTTACGATCCGCATCCCAGGCAGCAAGCTGACGTGATTTTATCGTCATTTTTTCGACACCAGACACGTCCTGCTGACGAAAAGAATGACGCCATAAAGACGGTAGGATGACGTGATTATGTCACAGACCAAAGACGTCATTCTGTAACGTCATTATGACGTTATATTTCGACGTTAATGGGCCGTCCCTATTTATTATATATATATATTGATATTGGTTCAAAATTATTTGTATTCACTTGCTAGTCTCAAGCTCATATTATTTGGATGTTAGTGGATATACAAATCAATATCCTATCTATGATGTTATAAGGTCTGTAAATAAAATCACAATTAGAGAACGAAAATCTATATGTTCCATCGGCATCAAAGGATATAATAAAGATATAATGAAATATAATATATATATATTTATATTTTATATATAAAATAACAGTTTGAGTAGAGGGAGTTATTTTTTGAGGATCACAATTATCAAGAGTAAAATTGTTAACTCAGAACATTTGAATTAAACCAAAAATTGATTAGCTCATTAGGAAGAAAAAATGCCAAATTTTATTGTGAATAGTTGATGTAGGGGTACTTGTTCCACTTGTTGGGGATGTGAGAAGAGTAGAAATCCCCAAGGCACAGGAACTTTCTAGAAATAAAAAATTATTGTTAAAAAATATATATAATTTAATGGTTAATGACCAATAGATAAATGAAAACTCTACTATTATTCACAAACTATTAAAACAACAAATTTCAAAAATATACAGATGTAATAGTATTTTAAAAATTTCATTTGGTCGAACAAATTGTTGAAAGTTCTGTCTTCTAGATTACCACCAGTTATAACAGATATGTAGGAAAAAACCATTGGAAAAGTAAGAAAGAAAGAAGTACCTTGAGTTGTCAGAACAGAAAGTTATTTGTGCAGACTCATCTCAAGATCTTTCATAGCTTAGAAGAGTCGACTCCACTTGTTGGGGATGTGAGAAGAGTAGAAATCCCCAAGGCACAGGAACTTTCTAGAAATAAAAAATTATTGTTAAAAAATATATATAATTTAATGGTTAATGACCAATAGATAAATGAAAACTCTACTATTATTCACAAACTATTAAAACAACAAATTTCAAAAATATACAGATGTGATAGTATTTTAAAAATTTCATTTGGTCGAACAAATTGTTGAAAGTTCTGTCTTCTAGATTACCACCAGTTATAACAGATATGTAGGAAAAAACCATTGGAAAAGTAAGAAAGAAAGAAGTACCTTGAGTTGTCAGAACAGAAAGTTATTTGTGCAGACTCATCTCAAGATCTTTCATAGCTTAGAAGAGTCGACTCTATTTATTATACAGTTAACCAAAATAAGTGAATTGTGTATATATAACTAAGATTCTTTTTCTATAGGTAGATTCACTGATAAGAAGCTTCTTTTCACCAGTATTAACACATTAATTTGGACTCTCATCATATGTTTCTTGATTTTTCATCAAATTATTTCAGTATCTCGACAAAAAATCCTAGTGAGTTTAATCAGCACACTAACCTTAAGGATACAATTATTTTCACAAAAAGGAAAAAGCCTTAAAATAACGTAGCATCATGATATAGGTACAGGAATCATAGTAAGTGGTGAGTACATGACATCAAATCCAATACATGCAATAGACCAAATATTAAACTTACCTTACAAATCACTAGTAAAGGAAATGCACAATTCACAACCGACGGTCGGAAATCGACTTCTGTAATCAATAGGAAATTTCAATCGAAATCGAATACATAACAACCACAAAATTTTTGTGATAATGGCGTGTGGCCGTGTGCGTCGTCAACGTTGCGTGTTGGCTTGTGGCCGAACTTGTCCGATACCGATAACTCCGGAGATTGTCGAACGCCAAACAAATAATGAACGTTTTGTTTTGAAGCGCCAAATTCAAACTGTTTTTCAATGAGTTGATAATCATACGAACCTCATAAAAGATGGGCTGTGGTTGAATAATAATACCTATATTGCGTCTGTTTATTCGCCTAAAGAGAAATTTGATTCCATTCTGTACCTACAATGTACACTTGCCTATACACACTTTAAGGTATCTATGGTAAACTTTCGTTTAACTTTTGCATTTCGATGAAAAATATTTAGGAACCTATAAGGATCATTGGAATAATCATCAAAATGCAAAAATATAAAACAATGAGTTAACGTTTTATAATGACGTAAAAATATCGTCAAACTAACGTCCTGGTTATGACGTCTACAGTACATTCAAAAAATGACGTCAGTATTCACGTCATTTTTTGGTAATATGACGTTGTGGACCAATAAATACCAAAAAGAGACGTCATTATGACGTCAGCTTGCTGCCTGGGATTGTATATTTTATTAATTTTAACAACATAAACTTGAATCAGTTAAACAAAAAGCGACTACCAGTGCTGCTATCGTCCATACTGACAATAAAAACCAGGGTATTTCCCAAACAACGAAATCATCAGCCGACTGCAATAAAAAGGTAAATGGGAATTCCCAAATAATAATTAAACGGTCCGATGTCGCACTAGGACTGACACAAGAAGAATCCAGGCTGAAAATGAACGAGTACATCAATCTAAATAAAAATGACAGTGATCATCTACCAGTCCCAGAACCTATCAAAAGATCAAATTGCCCTTCTGAAGATGAAAATAGATGGAAAAGAGTGACGAAAAAAAGGGGAAGGAACAACCATGTTATCATCGGAAAAAATACAGATAATAATCCCGTCAAAGGAGTCCCAAAATTCACCACCTTACATGTCAGCAGAATAAATAAGGACACGACTAGTGAAGCCCTAACCGAATTGCTTCATAAACACTTTCCAGAAGCTGTCTGCGAAACGATGAACTCTAGATATCCACAATCGTATTCATCATTTAAAGTAAAAATTCTTCACGACAATTTCAAAAAAGCCATGGATCCTGAAGTGTGGCCCTATGGTACCTGCATCAGTCGTTTTTTAGAGAGGAGGAAACAAACGGAGCCAAAGATATAATATTCTCCCCGGATCTCTTACTACTGAATATGAGACTGAATGATCAAAAACTATGTGAGTTACAGGTAGACATTAATGATTATGCATTGAACTTTATCTGTTTGACCGAAACCTGGTGTACCCAGGAATCAATACCAACATATTATATAAATAATTTTACTTTAAGAAGTTATTTCTGTAGGAAAAATTTGAACGGTGGAGGAGTAGCTATCTTCTTAAAAAATAATCTGAAATCAAATGTTTTAGATCTTTCGGAATACTGTATAGAACAGGACTTCGAAGTTTGTGGAATATCCACCAAACTAGAAATAGGACTGACAATTATATTATGTTGTTACAGATCCCCCTCAGGAAATGTCAATGTATTCTTCCACCGAATACATGATGTTTTAAATAGCTTATACAGTCCGAAAACAAATTTTTTGGTCTGTGGTGATATCAATATGAACTGTTATGATAAAGATAACATCAACTTCAAGAAATTACATGATTTGCTTTTGTGTTTCAATATGAGACCTCTGGTTGGATGGCCCACCAGGGTGGCGGGTGACACGTTATCATCAATCGACCAAATATTCACAAATTTTATTAACAATGGAACGACATGTGTGATTGACAACAACATATCTGATCACAAAACAGTACTACTACAATTCAATTTAAAAGAAACAAAGACGAAGGATTCAAATCAATTCAAAAGGTCCTATAATGACAGCGCAATTAAAAATTTCATTCAGAGCCTTGAGACTGATGATTGGTCGGGGTTGTTCAGGATTGAGAATGACGTCAATTCAGCATTCACATATTTTTGGAATATTTTCTCCCATAACTTTGAATTACATTTCCCAAAAAAATCTTCCTTTGTGCAAGCAGACAGAAAGGAATGGATCACTGATGACATAAAACTATCCAGTTCAAAACTAAAAGATCTCTACAACGCTAAATTATCATATCCCCTACTGAAAGAATCATATAAAATAGAAAAACGAAAACATGAACAACTAGTAAAAGACACTCGAAAAACCTTTTATCAAAATAAAATAAACAATTCAGGAAATCCCTCCAAAACTGCATGGCAAATCGTGAAAAAATTGACCAACCAATCAAATCATAGCGGAAATAAAATAACTATCTCTCATGAAGGGAAAACACTGGAAAATCCAACGGACGTTGCCAATCTCTTCAATAAATATTTTACGTCCATACCACATGAAACAGTAGACAAAATTCCCAATAGTGATTCATGTTACGAATCTTATCTGCGAAATACGAAATCACCGAGTAGTTCCCTCTTTCTCCATCCCTTTACAGATGTAGAAATGTTCAACCTTCTGAGAGATAAACTAAAAAATAAATACTCATCGGGCTTCGATGAAGTTCCCATGTTCATTTTGAAAAAAACCATTCATATTTTGGCAAAAAAATTTGCTCATCTGGTTAATCTTTCATTTGCGGAAGGTAAGTTTCCGGACATATTGAAAACCGGCAGAATAATTCCCATCCTAAAAAAAGGCAACTCTCATATTTTGGCCAATTACCGGCCGGTCACGGTACCCTCAAATTTGTCAAAAATCTTCGAATATGCATTTTTGGATAGATTCATGTCCTTCTGCTATAAACATGACACATTCTCAAAAAATCAGCACGGCTTCCTTGCTAACAAATCCACAATGACGGCAGTTCATTCATATTATGGAAAACTAGTGGAGAGTATTGAGGCGGGCGAGTGCCCTGTTGGGATATTTTGCGATCTCAGCAGGGCGTTCGACTGCGTCAATCACGAAATCTTACTGAAAAAATTACAAAAGTACGGCATAAGAGGGAATCCACATCAATGGATAATGAGTTACTTATTATTAAGACAACAGTATGTTGTCATAAATAGCACAGCTTCCTACCGTTCAGAAGTTAATATCGGTGTGCCACAGGGCTCGGTATTGGGACCGGTACTTTTTATATTATATATCAACGATCTGGATAAATTACCAATACAAGGCTCACTCACAATATATGCAGATGATACTTCAATCATCATATCCGATAAGTGCAATGAGATACTGTCTACCAAATCCAATCAAGCTTTGCAACTAGTGAGTGACTGGACTAGAGCAAATGGACTTTTTCTGAATGTCGATAAAACAAATGCAATCAGATTTCATAATCGTCAAAAAATATGTGATGAGATCATCCTACAGGCCGATGAGTCATCAAATCTAATTTCCACGGATTCAGGTAACGGTAAATTTTTGGGGCTCTACATGGATGAATGCTTAGATTGGCACAAGAACTGCGAAATATTGAAATCTAAAATTTATTCGTACTCCTATCAATTCAGAAACTTAAAAAATATTCTCAACAGAGAACAACTATTGAATCTTTACTTTTGTCAAATTGACAGTCGTCTTCGTTATGGTATATGCTTCTGGGGTCTATCTAGCTCATCACAAGATGTTTTCATTGCCCAGAAGCGCGTTATCCGTTCCCTGGTGGGTGTGTCCGGCGGAACATCGTGTCGTGACATTTTCATAGACTTGAAAATACTCACGGTACCTTCTCTTCTCATTTTAGAATCATGTCTCTATGTGTTCAATAACAAAGATAAATTCCATACTAATAGTTCTCGCCATGAGGTTAATACTAGACGCAAAGATGATTTTTACATCCCTTTCAGTAAGATGAATATAACCAGACAATCGCCTAATATCACGGCACTCAGATTTTATAACGCCCTACCTGCTGAAATTAAACAATGTAAGAGTTTAATTGCTTTCAAAAAACACTTGAAACAACTATTACAAAGAAAATGTTATTATTCGGTGGAAGAGTATCTGTCCCAAAAACTTTGAAAATAGCTACATGCCTATATGTTACCTCTCTGGTCACACTTATGTTATATGTGTTAGTTTTTATGCTCATGTTGATGTTGTACACTATGTTCACATTGTTCTCTACCTACATGTACCCCCTTTGACTATTCCTATACAATTTTGTAATTGTCTACTGGAAAATATTATAAATAAATAAATAATAAATAAATAAACTCATTTTCCTGTATGCTACCGAATTCCGAATTAGCTGAATAAATAATCCAGGTACGAACTTGAAAAAATTAAAGGTACTTCATCAATTCAATACAACACCTTGTATGACGAAATTTCGGAAATTCATTGGTAGATATGAAAAGAGCATAAATAGTACATTGTTTACCGGGTAGGGAAAGCTTAACATTCCTGGGCGACTGTTGACAGGAATGTCAAAATTTCCTAGCGATTTGCGGAAAAACATATTCCTGAACGAATAATAATAATAATAATAATAATAATAATAATAATAATAATAATAATAATAATAATAATCATAATAATAATAATAATAATAATAATAATAATAATAATAATCATAATAATAATAATGATAATAATCATAATAATAATAATAATGTTTATTCATCATCTTCATATATATCAAACATGCATACATCTTAAGCATATTATTTATGTGACACACAACACAGTAATGTTCGATAAGTAGTGGCCAAAATGAATTAACATACATAGTCAAGAGAATAAACAACGAATCCACTAAGGCAAAGCCAGGGCGTGGATTGTAGACATATAAACAAACTTGTACGGTTACATCATAAATTGGATAAATAGCGACTAATATTCATAAAAGCATAGATAAGTTTGATATGACAACAATAATGTGAAGGCAATAAAATACAATTCCATACAATACAATACAATGAAAAATCAGTAATATATATGGGGAATATTTGTAATGAGTCAATTGAGTGAAAATTTGAGATACATGAACTATCCAAATATATAGGATCAATTAATCTGTGAATAGCAAATCTATCCAGACTGAAGAGATAGCATCTAGTTTTTTTCCCAAATGTATATATAGTTGTCGCTTCTCTTGTTTCCAGGGGCAAAAAATTATAAAGCCTATTCGGTAGGTAAGTGGAGGTGCGTTGGGTGATTGTCTTTGAGGAATATATTGTGGTGAGAGATGCTTTAGCTTTATGTCTTGTATTATGGGTGTGATCTACATAATTAAGAATCATTCGATTTTTATTCTGTTCATTGACAACTTTGACAAAATATAGTTGTCTCATATCAAGCATTTTTGCCTCTTCAAATAGTAATTTTGATGCGTATTTAACTGGTTTGCGGTAAATAATTTTTAGGTACTTTTTCTGTAATACATCTAGTTTTTTTAAATGTGTTGCTGCTATCCCACCCCAGTTGAGAATTCCATATGTTAGTCGCGATTCAATAAGTCCGTAGTGAATAATTCTCATCTGGGTGATGTCTAAAATATTTCTTAGATATTTGAATTTGTATAAAGTACTGCGCAATGTTTTTGTAACTTGGTCAACATGATGATTCCACCTCATATGTCTGTCAATAATCACCCCCAAGTATTTGACTTTTTCTGATGATTGGATAGTGATATCGTTGCCATGGTTGTCAATTTTTAACGAGTCATACTGAGGCAGGGTATTGGTATAACAAGGAAACGGTAAGAAGCAACTCTTTTCATAATTCATTGATAACATCTTTTGATTGAAGCAATCAATAAGTTTACTCATGTCATGTTGTGATTTCATTTTCAGTTCATCCCAGGTATAAGCATCATACAATACAGCTGTATCATCCGCGAAACATATTAGTGTTCCAGAGGTATCGAATGTGAGTATGCTATTTATGTAGATCGTAAAAAGAATGGGCCCTAAAACAGTACCTTGTGGAATTCCACACTCCACAACTCGTTTTTCACTGATGGTAGTATCAATCTTAACATACTGTTCCCGGTCACTCAGGTAACTTTTCATGAGAGTGTACGTATTTCCTCTGAAACCTAGGTCATGCAAAGCCTTCAATAGCTGTGAGTGGTTCACAGTATCGAAGGCCTTAGCAAGATCCAAAAATACACAGAGCGATCGTTTACTTTTTTCCAGATTTTCTGATATTTTGGATGTGAGAAAGCAAATTGCATCTTGAGTGGATACACCTTCTTTGAAGGCAAATTGGTTTGTTGAAATTATATTATGTTTATTGGTGTATGAAATAATTCTTATTTTGATTATTTTTTCTAATAATTTTGCTATACTTGAAATTAATGTAATAGGCCTGTAATTTGAGATTTCATTTTTATCACCCTTTTTATGGACTGGTTTAATTGAACCTATTTTCAGTTCATTGGGAAATTTTCCTGTCTCTATCATTTTATTAATCACAATCTTCAAGGGAAAAGCAATTTCATGTTTGACTTGGTGCAATGTTTCCGCCCTAATACCATCAAAACCTGGTACTATTTTCATCTTCAGAGATGATATTGTTTCAGTTATTTCTTTTTCTGTTGTAGGAGTGAGAAAAATTGATTGTGGTGAGGAATTTTTTTTGATAGGAGGAATGGCAGGTTGCTGAATATTCTTTGCATGGTTTCGCCCAACAAGCGAATAATGCTTATTGAAAGAATTTGCAATATTTTTGTGATTATAGATAAGTTGACCTTCCTCGTTTCTAATGCGTTTTATTTTGATCTATTTTTTGTAAACAGATATAACTTTCACCGTTTGCCATAATGCTTTAGTATCATTTCGTGAGTTTGTGATGCGTTTTTTGTAGAAGTTTATTTTAAAGTCTTTGATTAGTCTGTTCAGTGTATTCCGGTAATTAATATATTGGTTTTTCAGTTCCAGGTTATTTGGATTTTTCTTCAGGTTCTTGAATAAGTTATTTCTATTATTAATAGATTTTACTAATCCATTTGTTATCCATTGTTTACGTTTCACGTTTTTATGTTTTGTTTCGACTGTTCTTGTATGTTTATTTATTAGTTTCTCTAGCAGGTTCAGAAGGTAAGTAGCACTTTTATCGGTGTCATGTATGGTAAGGAGGTGGGACCAGTCATATTGTGCAAGCTCGTTCTTCAATGCTGTATAATTAGTAATTTTTTGTTGTCTTTCTTCTAGATTTGTATTGGATTCATAATTCCGGATAGGCAAATGTACTATAGTGGTGTAATGATCGGTTATAGAACTTTTCATTACAATGGGTAATACTTCAGTTGAATCAAATTTATTTTTAATGAAAATGTGATCAACACAAGTGCCACTCTGATATCTAGTTACAGTATTAATAACTGAATGGAAGTTATATTCATACAAATTATTTGAATACTCTGTGACTGTGTCGTCTTCCACTAAAATATTCAAGTTCATATCCTCCAGAATTATGTGAAAATCGGCATTAAAATTCTTGTTTTAGAGGTATTCGCTAAGATTTTCGACAAAAAGATTTTCGTCTGTTGATGGTGGTCGATACAAACCAGTTAAATAAACACTTTCATTTTCGACTGTAATTGAGACCTCAATAGACTTACAGGTACCTATAATCATTATGACATGATTATAACATAAGTTCTCTTTTATGAAAATCACAACACCATCTGCTTCATTGATATTACCTTCATTATAATGGGTATCATAGCCATTCAGCTTAAACATATTTATGTCGTTAATGTTCCAAGTTTCTGTCAATATGATGCAATGGAATTGACCTTTTGATTCTGATAGATACACCTCAAGCTTATCCAGATTTTTAGCTATGCTCCTGATATTTTGATGGAGAATTTTAAAATTATATTTCTTATTCTCTTCCAACGATGTAAATGTATTATAGTCCTCAATATTCACAATTTCCTTAGTTTTAATTGGCTCATATTCGTGATCTCTTATGTATGGGTTCATTTGAAGAGATTGAAAAATTTATCATGCACATATGAAGTCTGGTTCTGGTAAGACTTAGCAAACAAATTAAACTGATAAAACAAACAGACTGGTTCAGTTTGGAGTCCACAATTATAGAGTTGTTCAGTTGTGAATTTTGTAATTTGTGAATTTGTAGATCTTAAAATGTAGAATTAGTTAATATATAAGTTATATACTTGTTACATAATAAAATAAATTTGTTAGATTGTGAAATGCTAAAGTTGAAAATTTCCAAAAATTCATAAATTTGTAAAATGTGATGAAAATTTAAATGTTATATTATTGCATAATTGTTAGACTGTAAGATTTTGGAATTGTAAAAAAATTAAATGAAAATAAAATCAAAATTAGTTCTCAGTAAAATTTTCAGATTATCTATTAGATCTAAGTCTAGTTTTACCAACTCCAACCGAAAGCTCTAGGATTGGTTTACTCGGTTTTCTGATTGCGCCTGTTCTTGGGGTAATTTGATTTCCTTCAAGTGTTGCGGAGGTTTCTCGTTCTCTTGTTGTTCCAATCGTTTTTTCTTCTTTGGGGTTTCCAGGTAATTTCGGAAAGTGTTCAGTTGGGTCAGTGTGATTCTGCAAAGTTGGTGTTGGGGAGACACTTTTGTTTTCTTGGTATTGATTATTTTCGTATTGCAGGTCCTCAACAGTGTATGCAGTTTGATTCACGTATAGTTTCCCAGACAGCACCAGATATTCCTAGAATATTCCTCAAATATCCGTGAATGGATGTATATATTCCGAATATTCATAGAATATTCCTGGAATATATATATGCGTTGGGCATATTCATGGAATATTCTAAGTGGAATATATTAGGTATATTCATGAAAGAATGTTCCAGGAATATTCCGATGCGAATATTCTCATTTGCATGTTCATGGAATATTGTATATTCTGAACGGTTCATTCCTAGATTGTTATGTGCGGAATATTCATGAATTATTCCAGAAAAGATGTTTTCATATGATGCGCATGTGCAATGACGCCTTATAAATGGACATCGATTCCTTTCAAAATACAATTTATTGTTCCCAATGAAATACTTTGCGTTAGATATTTGGCACAAACATATTTTTGAACCAAGACCAATTCTGTGGGCACTGAATTTCAAACAATTGAAAACATTTTGACTCTACTATTATAGTCTAGTTCTGTGGTGGTGCCTTGATGGAGTGATGCACTGTCATTTGACATTCGACAGTATTATTATGAGTGCTCTGACTAGTGTGTGCGTTTCAGTGAGTTTCACGTGCGTTTGCGTTTGTTCTTTGTTGCAAGTGGTAAAATTGAGAACAAAGAAGCTCTCTGTTTTTTTATTTTTTTTTGCTACGATTAGCAGTATAATCATATGAAGTGTAAAGTGACTCATCGATAACAAGTTTTCTTATAGAACAGGTAAGTAACAACGGACAATGATTCTTGTGCTGTGAGCTATTCATAAATAATGGTGTATCATTATTTTCGTTTCATTTTCAAGAAACAAAAGACCAAATTAGTTGACACAATCAAAATACACATAGCCTGTCAGAGTTCTGGTGTTTGAGGAAACAATATTTATGTAAAGACAGTCCTTTTTTCCTGAACTACTCTAGGATAGAGTTATACAATGACTTGAATGATGTTTCAGGGACAATACATAAATAAATACTACATAAATAAATACGAAAAATATAGTAAATGTTATGGAAGGATATATGTCACTGCTTTTCAATAATTATTCAATATTAAATTGAAGTAAATGTCTTTAACCAAGGTGAGATTTGTGAAGAAGTTATTCTTTCATTAACTGTTATAATATATCAATTGTATTGGCTCAGAAAGAAGGGACTATCAGTGAGTGGATGAATCACACAAATAGTGAAATATATATATTTATTTTTTCTATAGATGAAATTCAACGATGTCAGCACAACAAAGGTTCTCTGAAAGAAATTGAAATGGTTATGTCGGTGTATCTTGCCAAAGCCACCGAGGGACTAAAAAGGAATGTGTAAGTTTTTTTTCAACATATATGTATTTTGGTTGGGGAAGGTGATAAAACCAAAGATCAATACTTCCTCTGAATTTTTTAGTTGTCAAAATCATTTTGCACAATTATTTTGAAGACAAAAACTTAATTACCCCAAGAGAACTGAAAAAAACACATCTTGTACTATCTGGTTCCTCCTTACTTGAAAAGTTTTTTTTTCAGACTTGCCAATTCAGCAACAGAGATGGATGTTGAATAAAATATACCAGAAAAAGACGAGTTTTTATGTTACTTATTTAGTTTATATAATATTTATATATGTAAGTGTTGTTTGAAATATTTGTTTGTTTGTGTTTGTATTTATCATTTTATATATATTTTTTGATTATGTTATATATATTGTTACGAATATATATCTTTCACTAGTGAAAACATTTTCATTAGAAAATAATCCCCTGATTCCCCTATATAATATGTTTGGAATATTCTATAGATATCCCCAGAATATTCTGGATATTCATGGAATATTCTCCAAGGATATTGGGTGAATATCCACTACCTGAAATTTTGAAATATTCCATGGATATCCTGAGAATATTCTAGATATAATAATAATAATAATCTCTATCTGAAATTTTGGAATATTCGATAGATATTCTAAGAATATCCTAGATATTCATGGAATATTCTTTTCAGAATATTCTATGATTATCTGAGGAATTCCCATTCGCATGTTCAGGGAATATACCACAGATATTCTTGAATATTCCAGAACATTCCTAGAATATACCAATATTCGAAGATGAATATTCTAGGAATATTCTAGGAATATCTGGTGCTGTCTGGGTTATTCCCTTTGATGTAGCACTGATCCCCAGTATTTGCTCTAGCTTGAAGGAGATGTGTTCTCAGAATTTTTTTCTCATTTCTTTGGATTTCTGTCAGATCCTGGGAGATGGAGATTTTCGATCCTTTTAATTTATGACAATTTTTTAGAATTTCCTGCTTTTTCAATTCAGATATCAACTCTAATTTGATGGGACTATTTTTGTGTTTACCAAGGGTGTATAGGTTGCTGATATCTGACTCATTTAGTTGGATATCCAATAGTTTTTTGAAGTGATCACATATAAAACTCACTGACACTCCTGGTAAGTTTCTCTCAATTCCAAAAAGTATTAAGTTCTTTTTCTTTCCGTTTTTTTCTAATATCTCAATTTTATTTTTGAGTTCTTCGTTTTCTTTTTCTAAAGTTTTCACTTTGGCATGTAAAGATTCAATTTTCCATGAAACACGAGCTTCACTTGCTTCAATAAAATTTTTCAGTTCATTTTTGCTATTTATTATTTCATCTAACAGCTGCTGGACAGTGAGTTCTTGTCCAACGCTATTCATTTTATTTTAACCTCTGCGCCGGTACTATAACATTCAGTCCTCTTATCAGTTTTTTCTCCTGAGTGGTGTCAGATAAGAATTTCCACTTGGTATTTCAAACTTGAATTATCTGCAGATCTTCATGAAATATGATAGTTGACTCACTTTTTGCTGTCCAATATGTACCACTTCACGAATATGTATTTTGATATTGTTAACAGAACTTTTGAATCAATTTTTTGAAAAAATACGTGGTGTAAATCTCGACTTTTTTAACTATTTTAACCAGAGCACTTCGCTACACGACCAGAGCGAGAATTAGAACTGGTTTGGTACTTCCGCATGCCATTCTTGTACCTGTTAATTTGGGTCAAAATAAATTTTTTCGGTGAAAAGGTGGTACGAAATATAAATGAAAATTTTTTTCGTCTCTAAATGCTCTTCTTTCACTTCCAATCAATCAAATTACCATATCATGTTATCCTGAATTTTGGATCACAAACTTGATGTAAAATGAGTCGACAGGTCCTCATTTACAAACACCCCGTATGTGTGATGAAGATTGCATTTATTTATCATGCTACACTCATCTCGCTTATACAGGGGGTTAGACCCATCATATGGGGTTTTTTCAGAACCAGCTAGGCGACCTCTACCTACCCTTACAGTACGCCCATTTCCCAATGAATCAACCTGTATATGGTTGAACTCGTACTGAAGGGAACATTTAAATAATGATACTATATACGGGGTAATCTATTTGAAAACCAAGTAATAATATCAGAAAAATGGTGAATCCGACAACATTGCAGATGTCAAATCTGGAATCTTCGTATTCCAAAATATGTTCATCAAAAAATTTGTACAATTCGTACTACCCATTTGTGCCATAATTGAGCGTTTCCAGACTTTTGTTCCACTCTGTATAATTAAAGATACAACTTGACAGGGCCAGGACGAGCTGATGTTGATCCAACCAGAAGCCTTTGCTCACTTTGCTAGGAAGGCAGCCCTATATATTTTTGGCGAGTTTACCGGAGCGATCAAGGATCAGAATGATAGTTAGTGGAAAGCTGAGGAAACGTTCTGGTGTATCGTCTAATACATAGGAGGATGGATATTTGGGTTTGAAAGTTCGGGGCTCCAACCGTTTTTGTTGTTATTTGAAAGCATTAAATTCCAATGAGGTGGATTTTCCTGATTGATAACATAAGTTGTCATTTTTCTGATTGTTGATATTTTCGATCAGGATCCTAGGAATCATAATAATTATACCAACATCCATCTAACTCTACATTCTCCATCCTGGAAAGTTATTACAGTTTGTTCAGAAAATATTTATAGAATTCATAAACAGGCTGTCCATTTTTCGAAAGCCCCATGGGGATCCCACTTATATTAAGAGATACGAAGTTGGTTAAATTAGGGCAAAGTTGCCCCTTTTTCGTAGTGAATATTAATATCAATATTGATTATAATAATATTAAGAGAAATCAAAAATATTCTAGATGATTTTGAAGATAATGAGAGAAAACGAGATTTCCTTATTTTCATCTTAAACTTTTTCAGGATTTACTTATCGTACTGGACATTTTGAATTGAATTCAGGCAATGTTTTTGACAAAAACAGTGCCATTGGACCAACATGTGTGATACATCGTTGTAAAGAGAATAAAAAACGTAATCTGAAAATGTTGGAATTCAAGATATTCGTTCATGAGAGAAACTGAAGTTTACAGGTGTTTCTCCACAATTTTGAGAATCACTGATAGGGCAAAATCATATTCAAGAACTCTGCTTGAATGAAGTTCCACTGTAAAATGTCCAGTCCTAAAATAATCAGAAAATGAAATCGAAAATTTTCATATTTTTTTCGTGATATCTTCGAAACCATTATAGGTATCCTAAATTTATTTTCAGATTATCATTTAGCATAAAAATATGTAACTTTGCCCCAATTCAACCAACTTAGTATTTCTTTAGATAAGCGAGATACCAATATGGTAAATATAAAGTGAACGAAACACTAAACATACCAAGCAGATACCAATATGTGGATTTTTTCGATGAAACACATTATATATCAGTATCATTACACATATCATGAGATATAAACTTCATAACTTTACAAAAACAACTGCACAATCATTTTCCCTCCTTTGGAGTTGGTCGCTATCGTATTTTGCACAATCCCATGAAAACGAGGAAAAAATCACGTGGATATCAGAGATCAAGTATACGTGAATCATCTGCAATCAGGATGAATCAACTCTACGAACTCAACTGAAATATTGTACTCCTTATATCGTTAATTCCTACTAGTGAACCTGATGAAATGATAATGTTATGAACTCCACTAGTCAGAATGATTTCTCACATTATTGAAGACGAGCTGTTCTTTGCTTCACATGGTCCCAAAACGAGCTTTAAATTAATGGCAGAACATTCAAATCGATATCTGACATTGATCAGAATGGATATCCATATTTTTCGACTCCTATTAGTGGAACTCGGTGAAGCTTGTCGCGTCTGACGAAAAAATGAGTTTTACGTGATTCTCTACGCCCCAAGGAATTTACGATATCGCCCCTTGTTAGCTTCATTACGCAACAAGATTTCATATTCCCTCTCGTAATGGCCTTTATATTTGAAATTTAGTGTAGATTGAGGGAAGGCTGCATATTTTCAAACGAGCATAGTGCGGAAAAAGGGGTCACACATATGGCCATGCCATGGTAGCTTTGTGTTTTTTTTTAAATTTCCTCATCATATCATATGCCTCATTGTTCAACTAAAGGATCCATGCGATTCAAACAAAAAATAATAGTAACATAGCCAACTGAAAAAAAAATGCTTTTCTAGTTTTTTGTCCACACTCGATTCTGATAGTTGGTATCGATTTTTTCTATTCATATTTCATGGAAGAAGTAATTTTATATAACATAATGCACATTTTGAATTGACGACTTTGGGAAATGAAGGAAACGAACATGTCATGTTATAGTTTTGATGCCATGCTATCTAAATTTGAAGGCCAGATGTACCGTGCTTATTATTTCTAGTTTTTGTTTATGGCTAATATAAATCGATTCTCCTTTGAAAAACTCACACCCTATTATTACCTGCCGTTAAAACATGAACAATAAAAAATAATAAATTCCAAACTCATACTTGCTGTGTGATGCTGGTGAGAGCAAATTTCTGAAGAACTTTCATAATGCAAATTAAATTATGCACTTTCTCCTCCTCTTTCCGCAGAAGCGTGACTACCATTTTATTAGTTCTATAAAAACGTGTGCCAGTAGGATAATGAGAAAGATGAAGGAATTTACTCAGTTGTTTTTGACGTGTCAGTGCTAATTAATGGCCGAGGCGGAGCTATAGCTTGCAGACCTGCTATTTCGAATGGAGAATAAGCCTGCCTAATGCTCTCATGATTTCGATTTATTTGAAAGAGAAATAGTGCACTGATAAATAGATGATTCATACTTGATTCTCTTCGTAACCATTTCAAAGAGAAAAGAGGAAAAGATGGATTGTTGCATTCTCTCAAAATTAATAATCATACGAAACATACATGAAACTCTGTAAAAATACAATGACAAAAGTGAGGCTATGATCTTGATAACTAAAATGGAAGAGAATCTCTTTGTTGATTTCGAATTCTCAAAACGTCTTCATTATTTTGTAGAGAGCCTGTTCTAACCATATTAGAAAAAAATTTTGTTTTCAATATTGATTGAAATGGACCAATTTATGCTAGACATGGAATGTGTGATACGTCAGATATATCAGTGTTTCTTATTTCATCAAGCAATCATCAGTATCATGTTTCAGCAGTCGTTGGATAACAATAGGTACTTTCGGCAAATATCCACATATAAGAGTCATATTGTTGTCGAACTGTCAGGAAGGATAGTAGAAGAATAAAATCACCCTGTATGCTTCTGAACCATCACTTGAGTTGTTGGATCAATGATCATAACACTCTTATATCATTGAATAAACAAGCAGTTATTCCGTGAACATTTATGCTGGCGGGAGGGCTCATTATTGGGTGAACAAAGAAGCGACTCGTAAGTTTGTGCAAGTTCCCCTGTGCAGACTTATAAATAATGAAATATCAAAGAGTTCGACAGAAAGTGACAAAACTCCATGTTTACTTTGACAATACTTTCAATTTGACAGACATTAAGACTTTCAATCGAAATAAAGACGGTTTACAGTCATTTCGAATTTTTATACTGGGTTCATCCAAAGAGTAAATTTTCAGCGAATAGGCAACCTCTTAAAATTTCCTTTCTAACGATTTTTTTTTCTTGGGCGACTGATTTTCGATTTTTCTTCTTATATGTGAACTCTTACTAAAAAAAGTTTTTTGTTATCACAGATTGTTTGGTCGACCGCGATCGCATGACACACAAATTAATGTTTACCTATCATGGAATTCATCAATATGGTTCGTGAATAACACCAACCAATGTCGTGAAATTAATGAGATGATAACTATATACTTCTTCACACAATGAACAATTTTATCTTCGTCTTAAAATGCTTCAATCAGGTCTATTGGCCCATAAACATGTCTAAAAATTACATCGTTTCGGATGAAAATGACGGCTACGAAATATCGAAGCCGAGACAAGCCGGCGTCTGTCCTGGCGCCGCGGCGCTCAGCCTCACGTCGCCTAAGCGTCGGCACCGGATCGAATCAATTCCGGAGGAATATGAATCTGGCTGCGTTGACTTAGGCATAGAGTTTCTGCTGAAACGAACATATCCGTGGAAAACGTTCGCTTTTGCTGCTGTCGTTGCTTCTTTCCGATCTTTCCTTGTATAAATGCTCTGATTTAGGAAATAACGAATAAGCAATTTTGCAAGAGCCGAAATGAACCAGATTGTAGTCATATAATAATATATTTTTTCAGAAGATCAAGGAATTTGAAATAGTTATTCTTTTCAATCGAGATTCATAATTGATCCTATTTGCAGCTTAAACAATTGAATTGTTTTTTTTTGATTCAGTTATTCAGTTTTGAATAAAAGGTTTTATCCCAGTATGAAAAATTTTAATGTAGTAGCATGTATTAATTTATAACTTGGTCATTCAGTGCGTTGGAGGGGAATGTTCTAATGTTTTCATCTGTTATATACTTCTTTTAATTTCGAATGGCTTTAACTAGCTCGCATAAGAATACCTATTTCAAGATATTCTCCAAACTGTCTTCGAAACACGTATCGCAGTATTTTGACAGGTATAAAATATTAATGAAGGACACGAGAATGAAGCACTCCATAATTCATCATATTGTCATAAAATTATTGGAATGACTTGAAATATAACTTTGTCACTAAAATATCTTGAAAATAATCGTCATCATTTTCTTCGGAATGATCATGATAAAAAATCGCAGAATAAATATAAGAAATATCAATAAGAAACTCATTAACCATACCAGAAGGAAAATCATACGATATTGAAAAAATAGCTGTGAAAGATGTCTTTCGATTTGTCTAACAACTATATTTACATTCACTGGTTTGCCTAGAAAGCCATAATCTTTGAGTTTTGTATTACTTTCATATACTTGTAGTATTTCGTGATAATAATCACATGTTTATATGGCTAAAAGATGGAATCTGATAGTCAGCAGAAATGTTTTTCAATAATATTTTCCTTTTTGAAATAGAATATAGGATCTTGGGAGATCGACTCCAGAAAATATGGCATAGTAACATCAAACACCATTTCACATTTCGTTCTCAGAAGATGATAATTCTGATTTTTGAATATCCTGATTTTTTGAATGACATGATTCATTAGGATTCACACCATAACTCTCATCATCAAAACCTGTTGGCAATCTTATGGAATCATAAACGGAATTACTGTCGTATATTCTTTATCACATGAAGCATCAAGTTCATTTTTGAGAACAGCATGAGATATAAAAGCGTTTTTGAAATCATTGAAGAGAGTTTTATCAACAAGGACTCTAATAATGTTGAATAATTATGCGTGTCACCGGGACAATACCGAAACAATATCCATTGTGTTCTGCAAACACGATAAATGAGGATGGATTTGAGCGGATACAATTCATGCGTTAGTTAATTAAACATCCCATTCCTATTGACGTGAATTAAAACAGTTTTTGGATCTATGTTAATTGAAACAGTTGAAATGAAATGCGAAATTCGTCAACTGAAAATAATGCGTGGGTATGTGAATAAAATTCATGAAGTGAACATACACATGATAATATATGTATTTATTGGTATTTGAGTTTATAAATGGTGATGAAAGTCATTCACTAAGTTTCTTTGAAAAATATGTACCAACACACATATAATAGAAAAGAATATAATACATCCATGGTTTACAATGAGTTATTTTATATATTATACATATACAGTGCTTCTCAAAAGTCCCCTCCCCCCTCTTATCTTTGGAACGATTATACATAAACAAGTGAAATTTGGAAACTGAATATTAAAGGTTGTAAACTGCCCTACTAGGGATGATAGATGACGAAATCGTCAAAGATGACGTCACAAGGCCATTGTGACCAATAATTTCAAATGGAACCCTACGGCAAGCGACACCTCTTTTAAAAGGTATCGAAAAAAACTATTCAATGATACCAATTATGTTTGTGGTTATGGCAGTTTTAATGGCTCATTAGTAAACATTAAAATTTTAATTCCATCCAGTATGATATTAATTACAGATTTAGGAATCAGTATCTACTCAAAGAAATTGCTCGAAGTGACCTCCTTTTACTTCCTGACAGTAAAACATCCTATTTTTCAACTCTTCTCGTACTTTTGCAAATGTGTCTGCGGAAACAGCCTCACATTCTGCAACAATACGTTGTTTTACAACGTCAATATTGTCAGATTCAGTAACGTAAACCTTCTATTAAAGGTAACCCATAGAAAAAAATCAAAAGGTGTGAGATCCGGTGATCGAGGTGGTCATTCCGTTGAACCTCATCGTCCAATCCATCTACCTCGATACTCCTCATCCAAATACCGTCTTACTGCACCGTAAAAGTGTGGAGGAGCACCATCCTGTTGGAATGTTATTTCCAAATTGCCGCATTCATCTGGATTATCTTCCAAAATTTCAAAAGCGAGTTGCCAAAACTGCCATAAACACAAACAAAATTAGTATCATTGAATAGGTTTTTTTCGATACCTTTTAGAAGAGGTGTCGCTTGCCGTATGGTTCCATTTGAAATTATTGGTCACAATGGCCTTGTGACGTCATCTTTGACGATTTCGTCATCTATCATCCCTAGTAGGACAGTTTACAACCTTCAATATTTAGTTTCCGAATTTCACTTGTTCATGTATAATCGTTCCAAAGATATGAGGGGGAAGGGGACTTTTGAGAAGCACTGTATTTATTGTATTGATCAGGGGCTCCTTCCCAAACCTAAGCGAGCATTCTTGATAGGAAACTTAATTTCGAGAGTCCCTTCTTTTTTCTTACTCATCAGCGTAGTACGATTCCTCGAAACAGGAAAAACTAAGAGGAATATTATGAAATATATCTATTTGAATTCTTGGAAGCAGTGCATTACTGCACTGCTGAAGACTTGATAGTTTGGTTGATAATAATATCGTTCCCGTTGTCCAACGTGATAACATATCAGGAATATGATGTGACTTTTTCACGTTCAAGATTATATTGGGAATATTTTTGGTTTCTTCTTCATAACAATAATGCATTTCGGTGAATACAAACGAAAGTTGAATTGTTCAGTACTGCACTGATTCTGACCGCGCAATCCATTTAGCATTTCTGTTCATTTCCCATTCTAATGGTCCCATAAAAGTTGTAATTTGCGGAGTTTTTGAGTCTGCGGAATTTATTAAAATCAATTTTGCGGCCAATCGGTGCCGCATCAGTACGAAATTAATTTAATGAAAACTAGCGAAGCATCAGGAGATTTCCTTTCACTGATGAACCGAAAGAGGAGAGAGGAGAGAGGAGAGAGGAGAGAGGAGAGAGGAGAGAGGAGAGAGGAGAGAGGAGAGAGGAGAGAGGAGAGAGGAGAGAGGAGAGAGGAGAGAGGAGAGAGGAGAGAGGAGAGAGGAGAGAGGAGAGAGGAGAGAGGAGAGAGGAGAGAGGAGAGAGGAGAGAGGAGAGAGGAGAGAGGAGAGAGGAGAGAGGAGAGAGGAGAGAGGAGAGAGGAGAGAGGAGAGAGGAGAGAGGAGAGAGGAGAGAGGAGAGAGGAGAGAGGAGAGAGGAGAGAGGAGAGAGGAGAGAGGAGAGAGGAGAGAGGAGAGAGGAGAGAGGAGAGAGGAGAGAGGAGAGAGGAGAGAGGAGAGAGGAGAGAGGAGAGAGGAGAGAGGAGAGAGGAGAGAGGAGAGAGGAGAGAGGAGAGAGGAGAGAGGAGAGAGGAGAGAGGAGAGAGGAGAGAGGAGAGAGGAGAGAGGAGAGAGGAGAGAGGAGAGAGGAGAGAGGAGAGAGGAGAGAGGAGAGAGGAGAGAGGAGAGAGGAGAGAGGAGAGAGGAGAGAGGAGAGAGGAGAGAGGAGAGAGGAGAGAGGAGAGAGGAGAGAGGAGAGAGGAGAGAGGAGAGAGAGAGAGAGGAGAGGAGGAGAGAGGAGAGTTTTATCATCATATTTGGAACGATATATGTGAAAATTGATTGCTAAGTTTCTTTCTTATATCTACTCCTGGAAATTGCTGTACCATATAACTTTCCGTATTGCTGTAGGCCAAACAAGGCCATTGTCGAAGTTGCATCAAATGTCTGTTCCGGAATATAGTATACTGGTTTCTCTGATTTATATCATCAAATAACGCGAAGAGAAAATACTTCTGCACAATGTCTACAATAAACTTCAAGAGAGCAAGGGAGTTGAGAGTAGTTGCGAGTATGATCATATACATGGTGTTTCCGAGTCTATTCAATGGTGTTTCGCACACTCCCTCGCAGATACAAGCAGTTTTTCTAAGCCAACGCCTAAGGAAGGTTTAATCAAGACGATGAAACTTTATGGCAACGTAATAATAATAAAACTTTAATTCGAACTTTACTTTTGTCTAGCTCACTTTACGAGGACACTATTCCAGAAATAGCACCCCAGTAATTTTCAAATGTTTTCCTTTAATGTTTCGAGTCAATTTTCCATTGTGATCAAGATAATTTTGCGACATTTTTCAGTTGTAAGGATATGTGGAATTCCTACATTTTTATGTTATTTGATCTGGTATCTATATAATATTAATTCACATTCATTTATACCAGGATTAGGGTAGCAATTATTTGGAGGGGAAGTATACGTTTTGAAAATAGTTTTTAAGTTCATGCAAGTTTCACAAAGATACAATGTTCGGTCAATGTTCTCCCCCATTCGTGAACTGATATTCGTGATATTCTACAATGAGTGTTGCTCAATTTTTTGGGAAATAATTCTAATCGGGTTTCAAAGTGTTGCTAGGTCTGACAAATTTGGGGATGATGAGATGGTATTGAACAAGTTCTCCATGGTATCTCTTTCATATTCCTGTTGTCCTGGATTCTCCACTTACCGGTCGTCTGTTTGGCGCGATTTCTTTGAATGCCATCGAAACTGGGTTATGAGTCGTCTGGATAGTCGCCAAATGGATATAACGATCACGATACTTTGTGAGACTCCCATTGCCGGGGTATGGAAAACCGAAATGCGCAATTTCTAACACTCGTGCGGCTATCCGTTGGTAGATTGACTGTAGCCACTTTTCAATGATATGAGTTCTCGTGATAGCTAATACCATTGGGTAAAGAATTCAGATATGTGTATAGTTGATTGGGGACGTTTCATCATAATCGTATTAAGTATTGTGATTCATATAAATCGGGAAGATCCTGTTGATGTCAATTCTATAGTTGTCGATATCGATAATATTTCTGATGATATTTTTGAAGAAGAAAGTAGTAAGATATTCTGTTTATTTTTCAATATCAAAAGGGTTAAAGTGAAGAATCATTCATTCAAACTTGACTGTAGCTGGAACTTGATTCTTGTGTTCATTTCCCAATATTATACAGGGTGGGGCACCACATACGACACGATCTCTGTGAACCAAACCATTGAATATTTCGGGAATTTCTTCTTCTCATCGTTCGTATATTCATTGAGGCTGCAAGAGAAAATTATTTTGAAATATACAGGGTGGCTCAAAAAAGTGTGACATATCAAAGTTGGGTTTTTTTGAATGGAACACCCGGTATTTTCTTGCAGTTTCGGATAGTTCAGGGGAAAATAATACGATTTCATAGAAGGCACCATGTACCTAACTATAACCGTTTTCGATATATTGTTTTCTTATTGAAAATGCAGGGTACAATTGGAAACTGAATAACATCGAAATGTATGACCAAGCATTAAAGAGGTTTCAGGCTATTGATTCCGATAGAACCCGTTTTCCAATATTATATAGGACGTTCAAAATTCATTGTCACTTTTTTATAATTTCAAACGCAGATTACTTTGTTATTTCAAATGGAACACCCTGTATTTTCCAAATCTGAACAATACAAAATTCGATTATCTTTCATTTTATATTGAGGTTCCCTATACCTAGCTTGAATAGTTTTCAAGATATTGGCATTTTCAAATATTAGTTATCATTTCAATGCATTCTTTGAATCGAGAGAGCTGTGAAACGACATTCATTCGATTTGGTTACAAAATTCTCATTGATAGTTATTATACTCCACTTCGTCGAACTTTTACTGTTCACTGAAATGAAGTTTTTATTCAGATCCATACTCCGACATTTAACAGGCAATTTTTTCATTATTCAACTGAAAAACTTCAACAAAACATGAAATACAAATGTATTCAATTCGAACTAGGTGCTCGGAATGATGACTACAAAGAGCTACTCTTTCTATGGAAAACTGCCCAACATTTAATAACATTTGAGGCAACACTCTACGAAAAGCAGCCCCAAACCAATCCACCTTTGCGGAAAGCACATATTCAAGAACTGTCGGACAGTGAATTTGAAATGAATATGGATCTGAATAACAGTAAAATGTTCGATCAAGTGTATTATATGTCAATGAAAATTCTGTTACCAAATCAAATAAATGTCGTTTCACAGCTCTCTCGATTCAAAGAATGCATTAAAATGATAACTACTATTTGAAAATGCCAATATCTTGAAAACTATTCAAGCTAGGTTTAGGGAACCTCCATATAAAATGAAAGATAATCGAATTTTGTATTGTTCAGATCGAAAAAATACAGGGTGTTCTATTTGAAATAACGAAGTAATCTGCGTTTGAAATTATGAAAAAGTGACAATGAATTTTGGACGTCCTCTATAATATTGGAGAACGGGTTCTATCGGAATCAATTACCTGAAACCTCTCTAATGCTTGGTCAGAATTGAAAGGGATGGTTTCCATACATTTCGATGTTATTCAGTCTCCAATTGAACCCTGCATTTTCATAAAGAAAACAATAACTCGAAAACGGTTATAGTTAGGTACATGGTACCTTGCATGAAATCGAATTATTTTCCCCTGAACTCTCCAAAACTGCAACAAAATACCGGGTGTTCCATTAAAAAAAAAACACTTTGATATGTCACACTTTTTTGAGCCACCCTGTATACTTCAAAATAATTTCCTCTCGCAGCCTCAATGAATATACAGATAATGAAAAGAAGAAATTTTCGATATATTCAATGGTTTGGTTTATAGAGACCGTGCCGTATGTGGTGCCCCACCCTGTATACAGTTACGGAAAATTATAAAAACTGAAGGAATCCTCTTGCTCAAATGAATAGAATATGATGACAAATATTTCATAGATTCAGCACGGAAAAAAGCTACCACAAAATATGTTCAATATTTATGCCAGAATAATCCGAGATATTAGTTTTTTAAAGGGTATTCTATGAAATGATATTTTGGAAAGAGGATCCATGAATTCAAAATGCTCCGTGTTCGATACACCAATTTTATTGTTGTTCTGAAAACATCTTACTGGGAGGTTCTCAAAAGCAAGGCATGAATAAATATGGCCATAATAAAACTATCAAAGGACAACTGATAAATTCATATTATGCACAAATAGACTCCCGCATTAGGTCTGGCATTTGTCTCTTTTCGTGAGAAGTTTTATATAATAAAAAAAAATACCACTCTGACGGGGAATGTGTTCATTTCTCAGAAACGCATCATTCGATGTATTGCTGGTGTGAGGTGTGCACATTCTTCTAGGACGCTTTTTGTGAATTTTCGAATTCTAAGACTGACCTCATTATTCATTCTGGAAATGTGTTCGAATATATTTCTGAATAAATACAAATTCAAGTCGAACAATGATATTCACTCGATGAATACTAGAGAAAATAAAAAGTTTGCACCATTTGTGAAATTGTCTGTCAGCTATAAGTCACCGGACTATATGGGGTTGCGTATTTTCAATAATTCACCCAGTGAAATCAAAAGTATTGATAACTTGACTAAGTTCAGGAAAACTCTTAAGGAATTTTTAATATGTAAATGTTCCTGCTATCTGCCTGAGTACTTTTCTTGGTGATTTTTTATTATTTGTCTTCCACTCCACCTAGTTTTTAGTTTTATAATCCATAAGTGTGTTCTGCTTTTCACAAATTCTTACGAATTTCACTCTTAGACTATTGCTATATTACTGGTATGTAATCATTTTGCAAAATAAGTAATATGAGAATTTTATTCGATTTTAATCAATATGCCGATGTCATATTGAGTTGACGTACATTTTGAATACACAATACAATAATCTATCGATGGATATTGAGTGTACAAAATATCGAACACTTGTTAACCCAAATAGCTCCAAAGAAAGGAGTCTGAATAAAATAGATCAGCTGACCTGTATGAAATTTTTATTTCATTCCTTCAAATTCCTTTATTTCATTTATCTCGAGAGAACGATGGAAAGAGTAGGGATTCGTGAGAAAAAAAACTAGTAGCGACGAAGTGAAATCGTTTCGTGAAACTGTTGAAGCGCTTACAATCTCAATCTGTCACATCTAATCTATTGAAGGCGAAGCAGCCACATCCTGCTATTCCTGCTCAGCTTCCTGCGTCGCGAAAGGTCCAATAGACGTCGGAACGTCTTCTTCTTCCTATGGAGGAAATTATATGAGCAGAATCGATATTTCTATCATACCGCGAAAATACGTGAGTGAGTTATGTGGAGTAGTAGACAGCATTTCAACTGGGATTCATAACATTGACTATCACGAAAGTTATGGCGCTTTCGTGTAGGACGATAATAATGAAGATTATATTGATATACCACTGATAAGTTCAAAATATCGAACACATGTGAACCCAAATAGCTCCAAAGAAAGGATTCTGAATAAAATAGATCAGCTGACCTGTTTGAAATTTTTATTTCATTCCTTCAAATTCCTTTATTTCATTTATCTCGAGAGAACGATGGAAAGAGTAGGGATTCGTGAGAAAAAAAACTAGTAGCGACGAAGTGAAATCGTTTCGTGAAACTGTTGAAGCGCTTACAATCTCAATCTGTCACATCTAATCTATTGAAGGCGAAGCAGCCACATCCTGCTATTCCTGCTCAGCTTCCTGCGTCGCGAAAGGTCCAATAGACGTCGGAACGTCTTCTTCTTCCTATGGAGGAAATTATATGAGCAGAATCGATATTTCTATCATACCGCGAAAATACGTAGGGGGATTCATAACATTGACTATCATGAAAGTTATGGCGCTTTCGTGTAGGACGATAATAATGAAGATTATATTGATATACCACTGATAAGTTCACTGTTATTATAGCCCAGTTGAGTGGTTGTAAAACCAACAGCATTCAAGTGTGTTACAGAGATACATACATGGACAGAATATATTTCATAGCCCGATGAAAAAAATATTGCTTCAACCTAAATTAATTAATATTTCAACTAAGATACTGTGATCCATCGATAAATATTTGTGAAAAAATATGTCAAGAATTGATTGTTGAATGTGAGTGAATAATTTGTTCGTAGGTTGACAGAATCTGATAGATATTTGAGCTTCAAAATTCACAAAGTGAATTAGTTTCAGAACTATTATCCGAAATCGCTTTGCTAGAAATATTCATACCTAGTAGATTATTAAAAATATAATTCCTTATACAGGGTGTGTCACAGTGGATGGAACATTAGAAGTATCTAGAGAACAGAGAGACAGATCATTCCGAAAATTTGTGGGCGTGAATAATCAAACTTGCTCTATCCGTCTAAAATATTTTCATCAATACAGTGTTGCCGCTTGTATCAGAAAGTAGTAGCTACTTTGTTATTTCAAATGGAACACCTCGTATATTATATTATTTTTGAAATCCTCATGGGATTCCTCACAACTTTCCCACATAATTCCCTATACCTATCTGTGACGATTTTCGAGATAAAAATTATTTTGTCAGATTTTTTTGCAAAACCTGACCATTGAAAAATACGAATTTTTTCCCAATGCAAATTCACAAAAAATTGCAATTTGGGTTATAGCTGCATAAGACCATCAAGTATTCTGTCGATGAACTGGATCTCAGTTTCAGCATACAGGGAGGCTCAGAAGTGAGTGTCATCCGGGCACTCATGAAAATGACTGCAACTCCATTTTTTTAAATGGAACACCCTGTATATTATCACTTATTCGAAAAGCTATAACATTTTGCATTCTAATTGGGTATACTTTCCCTATACCTATCTCGTACAGTTTGTTAGTTATGATCACTTATGTTATGAATTCGATTTCAATAAAATAAATATTGGATAGTGCTTAAGATAGTAGGCTATGAACTTCATTCTGACAGGGAAATAACTTGTTATTTCTTTATTGTCCTCATGTATTCAAGTTGCATGTTTGTAAGAATACTATGGCAGAAAATAATTACTTGAATGCGGTTTAGATGGATTTATTCATCATTTATGGTCAATGTAACAAAAATATCATTAGAAAATGCAGCGAGTTTAATGAAAAGTATGCTGATTTACCTCGAACGAATTCGAGAAAATTCATTAGATTGAAGAGAAATTTTGAAATGCTTATATCATCATGAAAAGCTAAAAGTATCAAAGTCTAACATGTGTATTAATGAATCTAGAAAGATTTCAAAAACAGTTCGAAATTTCTCTTCAATCTAATTTCCTCGGATTTATCCGAGGTGAATCACTTCATTCTTTTCATTGAAAAGAAAAACTCTGCATGTTCTACTGATATTCTTGTTTCATTGACCATAAATGATGAATAAATCCATTTTAACCGCATTCAAGTAATTATTTCTTGCTATAGTATTTTTACACCCATGCATCTTGAATACAGGATAGCAATGAAGGAAGAACATGTGAGTTCTCTGTCAGAATGAAGTTCATAGCCTACTATCTTAAGCACTATCCAATATTTATTTTATTGAAACGAATTCATAACATAAGTGATCATAACTAACACACTGTACGAGATAGGTATAGGGAAAGTATACTCAATTAAAATGGAAAATGTTATAGCTTTTCGAATAAGTGATAAGTGTTCGAATAAGTGATAAGTGTTCCATTTAAAAAAATGGAGTTGCAGTCATTTTCATGAGTGCCCGGATGACACTCACTTCTGAACCTCCCTGTATGCTGAAACTGAGATCCAGTTCACCGACAGAATACTTGATGGTCTTATGCAGCTATAACCCAAATTGCAATATTTTGTGAATTTGCATTGGGAAAAAATTCGTATTTTTCAATGGTCAGGTTTTGCAAAAAAATCTGACAAAATAATTTTTATCTCGAAAATCGTCACAGATAGGTATAGGGAATTATGTGGGAAAGTTGTGAGGAATCTTATAAGGATCCCAAAAATGATATAATATACGAGGTGTTCCATTTGAAATAACAAAGTAGCTACTACTTTCTGATACAAGCGGCAACACTGTATTGATGAAAATATTTTGGACGTATAGAGCAAGTTTGATTATTCACGCCCACAAATTTTCGGAATGATCTGTCTCTCTGTTCTCTAGATACTTCTAATGTTCCATCCACTGTGACACACCCGGTATAATGCAATGATACTTGATATTATGCTGAATTGTAGCATTTGCAATTTTATTGAGTTATATTCAATAGAGGTGCGTTGTTCTAAGTAGAGTGGTTTGAATGCTATGAAAAATATGGCAGATATCGTTCAGATTCAACAGGAAGAGCAAACCGAATTATTATCACAACGTTTCAACTGTGTTATCCTACGTCTAGAGGTGCGAACTATCAAGTTCAGGGGATGCCAGCATATTTATATGTTGCTTGTGGTGGGAGTTTCCAGTTCAGTGGACCGTAACTGTTTCACTCGACTAATTAGCGGTTTCCAAACATTTCGAATTGTAATGTAAGGTAGACTAAAAGTGTTGTTCAGCATATGTATTTTCACCAATTCCAAGAAGTCTAATTTGCACACGTCAAGGATCGATGACAATAATCATCATGATGCCCTGAATGAGGATCACCAGGGTAACTAGAATAGTTTGTAGGTTGGATAATTTCATCCGTACACGAAATGCAAGGCTACACGGTAGATTATGTAGTTATTCATTTGGGGTTCTCGGTTATTTGTTGTCAGATGGGATTATGTAGCTCTGAGTTGTAGAAAGTTACCAACTATTCGTATATGAGCACTTGATTGCTCAGAGTCAACAGCGAAAGTCCTGTTAAAAAACCTACTAACATGTCCAGCGCACAGAACCTCCCTCTTCGAACGAAGCTTCCAGTTCAATGTGTATAAATTATACAATGCGATACCTCTTGAATTTAAACAATATAATATGATCAAATTCACAAAAGAACTGAAAACACATCCACTGAACAATCCCCTCTGATAATACTTCTTTCCTTCCTCTTCTCTCTTTTGATTTTTAGATAAGAGAAATAATGAGTGACCCAAAGAGTTGAGGTTTAGGTTAGATATAGGCAAAATAATATGAATTTTACTACAAGGGTCAAGTGGTAGAGCACCAATTGGTGAACTTCCCCTTGAGATTTACTGTCTATGTTTTTGTTTTATATATTTATGTTGTCTTTCTTCAGTGTATTTAGGATGTGGAAATAAAGACATTTATTATTATTATTATTGATCAACTGACTGAATTCTGATTTATCGTCTGTCCCACTTGAGAGGTACGTTAAATCGAAAACACCCCACGTTTCCATCATTATGTATTGGATAAGTTCGTTGATAATTTATTGAAAATTATGTTGCATTTGTGAGTAAGTTCTCCTGTTTGATTTTCAAAGTGGAGTTCAATTTCCGAACTTTCATAAATAATAAAGATATTTTCGTAGTTCATCGACGATTTAATTGCTGGACTCACTATGAATTTCTTACTTTATGCTGATATCGAATTTAGTGAGGATTGTGATTTGGTTCAAGACAATCTTCATCTTCCCAACGACTAGTGCATTTAAGACAACTTATTTTTCAATGTTCGGAAGTGTCATGTTATATCGTTCACAATCGAATCGACTCTAATTATTTATGAATAAGAATTGAACAATCGACTTATGGCTGTCAAAAATGTTTGTGTGATATTCGACAAAACATTATCTTTCGTGAGTTACATCAAGCAAGTTATACGTGTCCAGATGAGAATGAGGAAACTCTTTTGCAGTTATATTCCACGTTTGTCAGATCAATAATCTCAATAGTCTGGACTTTAACAAGTTCATATATCTATTGTAGAAATTATCCAGCAGAATATTTCAAAATACCTGTCTTCTGAATTAGATGAAAAATACCAATAATTAAATTATCTTCTTTTAGATTATTTAGGACATACATAACAATTTCTCGTACGACTTGCAGTACGATATCTATCGATAATGCAGCGTTAACGATACATCTTGAATTGGATCATTTGCATCTTACGATTTTCCTTACTATCTGCAGTACGATAAATCATTACGTGTATAAGCCATTTTCTTATAATATGTTAATTCCGTCTGCATACTACGTGGCGTACTTTTTCATTCTCGAATAGGATCTTGTATCTGTGGAATGGCGTAAAAAATACTATCATGAAATATGGAATCCTTGAAATATGTTGCGGTGAAATGTAGCGAATCTGTCATACTGACGAATTGGATATTTCAAATATACAGTGGTTGGCTAAATCTTCAGAGCCACTACGCAAAATTTTACAATTTGGTTTTTGTGTAAGAATAATGTATATTCCGAATAATCTGTAATTATTGAATTAGCTCATGAAGATTGAAAATCATCAGAAATTATTGGTATCTAAGTGGAAAAACTGTGGTGGAAATTATGCTTCAAATCTAATATTTTTTGTGTCAGCCGTTGCGTCTATGGATACATGGCACCTTCTTCCAGTTTCCTTTCATAAAATCACTTCAATGCCACATATATATGCTATTTTTTCCTTCATCAAATTCCAAAAATTGTCGATAGAATTGAGGTCTAGCGATTTACCAAGCCAATCCACCAAGTTCACGTGGATTTCAGACAGGAAATCTGGTTTTGCCTAATAAAGTTGAAATAAACAAAGCAGTATGTTATGTAGCTTTATTATACACCATTTTTGAAGAAATTTCGAAATTTTCAAAGGTAGCTTCAATAATTTGAGCATCCTCCTATTATGATTTCAGGATATTTTTCATAAGTTCCAACGCGCATTCCATCCCATTTTAATTCTATTTGTGGTGCTCCGGAATATTCCATAATTGATAATAATTCTATGAATGTGGCTACCAGAGTCTTGCCAAATATTCCAAAGCTCCACCGCCGCGACGGCAGAAGGAAACTTCAAAGTCAAATTCTGTTATTACTCTCCGGCGATAAATCATCCTTTCCCATCCCATATTCTCGTTTCTTCCGCTGATGCGGAAAATTTGAATGAATTTGGAGCACGCACCGCCTGCTAGATAGACACCATTGGGCGTGTGTGTGTGTGTTGGTGAGCATGAAGAAATACGAAAATGTAGAAGTGACGATGCGCACAAAACACGTCATTAATGCGAGACATTTTAATTTCCTGCCGCGAATCATATGCGAGACTCCAATTTTGCCACTAGACCAGATCTGAACAGTGTTATTTCATACTGACTGAGTCTGGCAGGAAGCGAATGAAAATACGAGAACGTCCTCAAAAATTTTCGGCAACTGTTGTTGAAATTAATCCACTTTGGTAATTTGATAATTGATGTCTACATTTTGGAAGGGGGGGAAATTATAGTAGAAAAAGAAAACAACTGAGTTTAAATATCTATAAACGAGTACATCAGTACGAAATGATAATTTTTCGTGTAACAACAGAGTTATTTTTGAGATTCTGAGAATCCTATTGATACCATTTTCTTGCAGACACACTCATTTGAATTCTCAGGCACTAATCATATTACACCAATTGATATTTTTCCCATATATATTTTTGTTAATTTAGAATTTGAAATATAAAATATTCAGATAAAATAATGATTTGCATCCAATAATCACCACTGCCTTTCGATTCCATCATCATTGAGCGATAACACCATATTCTGAAAAATGTGAAAAAGTGAAATCAATAATTCACTATTGAAGTTGATTCTGACTCTATGAGTTTCGATCAGTGAATCATTTACGTCTGTCACCCCTGTCGGGATAGAAGAAGTGTTTCCTAATACATATATGATGCTGTGAACGTGATCAGAAGAAAGCGATGAGAAACATTTTTTATGAGCACCATACATCGATATTTATGGGTATTCTGTATAAACTCTTATGAATGGAAATAACTTCTTCATCAATATATGATGAAATGAGATTCATCTCATACCAAAATAGCACTGACGTACACGATAATAAAATCGATTTTGTAGTTTTGAAGTCTGTCAACATTTCGACGGTGAAAAATTTAACTGACGGATATTGGATGAAAGTATCATGCTTTTTTCGTTTTCGAAACAGCAGTAATCACCTTAATTCATATACAAAGATAAAAGGAAAAAATATTTGAACATGATTTTGATCATAGTAGGTTTCTCATCAGTTTTTTTGCGTAATGTCATTTTATTTTCTATAACTGTATTTTTATAGATGTTCTGATAAATTGTTTATTGGTAGGAATTTCAAATAATATCATCAAAAGATTACCCCATGAGCCTTTACGCGCCTATAAAATTTTTTTCGCTACAGTTCAGGAATCTACTGGAGGATCCCATGTGGCGCCATCGTTCCACCAGAAATTGGTCCATGCGGCGCCAGTTTGCTGCATGATCTCGACGAGACGGTCCGTCCTCAGATATTTCGCATCTATCGCGCGGAACGCGTTGCTTCCGTCCGAAAAAAAAAATTAACTAGTGCCAGTCGGTGAGGATACTGGTTGTTAAAGGGTAGTGAAAGCTTTTTCGTAGTTCTATCGATAGTTATGGTGAGTTGATTGAGAAAGTTTGTAGATATATGTTGTATTCAAGGTTTTTATGGAACACATTATTTTAAATTTTGTGATTGAGTAATATTATAATGAATGACCTCTTGTAGACAAAGAATATCTGATATATGATCATCAAATACAAAATTTGAAGTTTGAAAAGCAAATACAGTAAAATTTCGAACTCTTGGTTCAATTTCAGGTAGAATTTTGAACCAATTGGTAGATACTATTTTCACGTATTACCTAAATTTGCGCCTACATTATTTCCTTTCATTGCTATAAGTAGTTGATTGAAAAACTTTTTGCTCTCATAATTATTGAGTTCTGTGTTAGATAAGATTTATGAATTAGAAGTGAAGCTTAATGGATCAATGTTGTGTTCATATAGTGTATTTCTTTATGGAACATAGTTCTGACAACTTTTCTGACGAATCTTTCAATGTCATTAGTATATAGAATTGAAAGTATTCACACTTCTCTGTCAACATCTGATTCAACAAAGATGAATACGCGTTCATCATAGCCTACTGAGGCCAGCAATCTAATAATTTTAATTTTGAAATCAAAATCATATCAAGGCAAACATTGACAGTTATGTTCAATTTTCAACAAATTGTGAACATGTACCCCATAATACACATATCGTTGCTGACAAAGGGGCGAAAGCGACATTTTTGACGATTTAGAGATACGACCACCAGTCGATGGTATCTGTGACCTGACAAACTGTGCATGTGTTTGAACCCACCCAACACAACAATATTAAATGATCTAATAAACATTTAAGAATAACCGCAATTCAAACAGGACACATTTTCTTCGAAACGCTTTCCTGTAAAATTACCAAATTGTTGCTTTCGCCTGTTCGCTTTTTCAATGACGATATAATTTGTGTAATAAATAAATAAATAATTTTATTGCACTTTTACATTACAGAATGTATGAGCTAGTCACAAGCAAAAAAAAATACCAACTAAAGTGTATGACGGTTTAGATAATCATCAACTGAATATGGCTCCAAATCAAGAAGAAATTTCATGAGTGGCTTCTTTAATGAATTGAAATCATTCATTCACCTCTTTCAAAGGTGGTGGTAAATTATTGAAAAGTTTGATAGAACAGTATAGAGCGCTCCTCTCAACACAGGACAGTCTATGAGCAGGGACGTTGTAATTGTTGTGTCTTGTGTTGTGCGAATGCTGTACTCTGAATTCTTCAAAATAGTGTCTATTCAAAAATATAAACTTGATACTTTCAAATATATATAATGCCGGTACAGTGAGCATTTTCAACTGTTTGAAATGACTTCTGCAGGAAACTGAATATCCAAGTTCTTGTATTATGCGAACTGCTCTTTTTTGGATTTTGAAAACTCTCTCAGCATCACTACAGGCACCCCATAGAATGATACCATAGCGAGCAAGAGAATAGAAATTAGAGTAGTAGAATGATTTGACAATGTTACTATTTGAGTTTTTAACTAACACCCTGATGCCATAGGAAGTCTGACTCAGCTTTGAACATAGGTGGTCAATATGGTAGTTGAACTTTAGGGTTTCATCCACGATAATACCTAACGATCTGATGCTTTCTGAAAATGTGATTTTATATCCATTCAGAACTATGTCATCAGGTGTAGGCAAATATTGATTTACTTTGAACATGACAATGTTAGTTTTATCTGGATTCATTACCAGTCTGGAGTTCAAGAACCAGTTTTCCGCAGCCGTCATTAGAGAGTTCGCATTAGAAATGAGTTCTGGATAAACAAGTGCTGTGAGAAAGAGTGTGCTGTCATCAGCATAGTTGATTATAGTATTAATTTGGTCGGTAAGTGATGCAAGGTCGTTTAAAAAAATTATGAATATCAAGGGGCCCAGAACGCTGCCCTGTGGCACTCCCATAGACACATCCATGGGCCCTGCCTGCATATAGTTACCTACATTATCTCTAATCTTCACAGAGTGCTTTCTTTCTTGTAAGTAGGATGCAAACCATTTTAAAGCGGTACCTCTAATGCCATAGTATTCAAGTTTAGTTAGAAGAATTGAAAAGTCTATGCAGTCAAAGGCCCTGGACAAGTCCAAGAAAACGCCACAGGCTATATTTCCCCTATCTAGAGAATTGTATATTTTATTAGTGAGTTCGAATGTAATAAAGATCGAGTAATTTTTGATGATGAAACTTGGAAAGGCGTATGATAATACTGGATAGGGTTACAAAAAATCGTATAGAAGTTAACTCTTCATGAAAAATTTCAATACCACTGATTGTATCGAGACTGCAATTATAGTATATTGACAAAAAGATGCGCGAAGGGGCATATTCATAGAAGCGGACATTGTCGTTTTTGTCTTCCTTGCAAAAGTGGAATAGTTCTGATCATTCTTAAGTCTATCTGGTGAGAGTTTAATTTGATCATATCACTATTTGAATTCCTAGTGATGAGCAATTAGATTATCCAAGAGATCGAAATCAATACAAAAATCAAATTCAATTTGGTGGCTTTCACCGTTTAAGTGGAGAAATAATTTTCATCCTATCGATTTTGGAATGATATATCTTCCTTTCTTCAAAAAACTGTACATTTTTTTAATCCCCCTCAGAAAGCTCGGTACACATCTTTGACCCACCCGAACACAACTTTGGGAAGTTAACTTTTTTATTTTGAGCTCGTTGAATAAAAATCAGATATGATGTCGGTGACGGAACTGAAAAGTATAGGTGAGCATGAGCATAAATTTGTCCACAAACTCTTATATTCAAACGCAATCATTCATTCACAAACACGAACCAAGTGGCTCGAAGTGTGTGTAGGTTGTCATTTTCAAATTCCATATCGCCTGCAGTGAGCATGGCTCTAATATACGTCCTTGCGTAGTCTGTATGCTCCATTCTGCATACCTCCAAACGATATTATCAGACTAAGTTAGTCGAATGAATTGTGCGGCAATTACCTCCATGATTTATCAAGGCTCCGTAGATGTTAATTACGGACTGTGAACGGGGAAGTTTGAAAACCATTTTCGAAATGTAGATCGCACATCGATTAGGTGTTATACTCGTCGACCAGAAGCAACAATGGAGCATGGAGTGAGTCTAATTTGGATTCGCGAATGGTGTTTCTCTGATGATTAACAGTAATTTATATGCTTTGGATATACAGGATGGGCAGAAAATAGGGAATCAATTGGTAATTTCGTTTTAAGAAAATGCAAGATTCGATTCCATCACTGTATCATACACTGACTCTGTGAAAAATATATTAACTGAATAGACAAGTTCCAAAGGTGTTGAATCTACAGGTACCAGAACTTCTTTTTTATTGCATTTATGTAAGTCGAAATAGTCTCTAATACCTGTTCTTTCCGTTTTACAGTAGAGTTTCTGGATACCCTCTATAATTAAAAATAACAATAATTCGGTTGTTAGTGATATTAAAAATTATTTGACTTGAAAGCTATGAGTTTTAGTATATCGTATATCTGAATCCGTATTCATGTTTAAGTAATTACCAGTACAGAAACCTTTTCAATTGATGAATTTTCCCTTTCTCTTTGAGATTTCCAAATGACAAAATGAAAACAACAGCTCTTTATTTTGGGTATAGTGAAGCCTAATCGATACAGAATAGTGACATCCATTGGTGGAAATTGAGAGTTGATATAAGAAAATCGAAGAATATTTGGACTTATCTATTACCCTATGGATTCGAAATCTGTATTCGTACTCCAATCATCCGTACAAGTTTTTATCATCTCAAAATACTTGGCGATCAGAAATCTTAGGCGAAATTCCTCTTCAGATAATGGAGTCACATATATTGTGGGAAAAGTTCGACCATTATGTTTGAGATGATGTGTTTTTTGATACCTAGCGAAGAAGCCATTTCATGAAATATAATATCATAAGCATATCTGAGTATATGTATAGAATGAGTAGTTAAAAGTTATAATGACATCATGTTTCCAGAGAAATCTGTTTTATATGGAATCAGGATTGAGGGAAGTAAGAAACAAATTCTCGTTATCTGGAATTCAAGAATCGTTCACTATAGACTTTGTCCTTATTGGTCTTTTTGTGAAGTGGGTAACATCATGCTATCTTTCCATTAAAAATAAAGCTTATGACTCTTTCAGCTTCTCTGTATTTAGGAATAGAGGAATCTCCATTCAAATTGGGTGTAAAGGGATAACGAGGGAAAGGATACGAGAAAGCAGATACCTTTTCTGAGTCCTTTCACAAACCTTCAAGAGATATCAAATCATCTGTTAGGCTATCAGAAAAATCATATTGTAATATTTTCTATGCGGAAACTATACTTTTCATCATACAGTGCCTGGAATTGCAGTTTATATACAGTTCTTATATTATATTTCTGAATATTGGAAATCTTTTCTGGATGAATTATTCTGATATTACTGTTTCAGACCCCACCTCATCATTGTATTATTTTCATAATTGGAATAAATGAAGCCACTTCTTGGGCAATTCAGAAGCCAATTATCAGAAAGCGAATACATGACTATGAACATATCATGATGAGAAAAAAACTCAATGAATAATTCGAAAAATATGCTGAATTAAGTTTGGTGTACACCAAAACTTGAAAAAGCGTTCCGATACGTTTGTGTTTGCTCATCATGATTGGTATAGAAGGTTTACTGGATATTACTAATGCTGGTCTATTATTTTAGTTGGTGCACTTATTCATCGATCTAAAATCGTCATATAATGTCACTCTTTTGCAAAGTGACACTCTCTGAATTGATCTTTTGTAATCAATTATCGATTATTATTATGATAAGTGTAAAATAAACTTCGACTCCTTAACCACCTTCGTCGACAACTTTGATGAAATCAGCGAAAGCCTATGAAACGGTTCCACTTTCAGAATATAAAAATGCTTCAAGTTCAAGAAACATTCGACAATACAGGGATTTATAAATATTCAGCTATTTCCCGAGAGATACCGATAGATATATCGATCTTGTCGTAGATATGTAAACTTGTGTGGATTACGTATTATTGTTCTGTTATCATGAAAACATAATCAAATTTTATGCCATATTTGAATTCCATGCTTTTTTGAATATTATTCTATCAACATTGCAAAGACTGGTATAATATGGGTAAGATTACCTTTACATGAAAACAACATTTCGATAGTTCGTGAAAAATTTAACGGAGGGAAGACACTTTGAATCTACTGTGAAAAATGGTTTAATAAAACTTTTGTATGCATAATGAAATGTGGAATTTCCACATTGCACATCTGAGAAATCATCTAAATCATCACATTATTTCACATCATCTTGAAGAAATTGTTGTATTTCAGAAATGTAATTTTCAAGATGCAATCCATTAGTTTGAATATAACATTATACCATTTCATAAAAACGGTAATAAACATATATTATTTCGCCTCAACTCTCGTTTAGCCGCGAGAAAATATTGTATACGTATCGAGTTTACATCGAATAGATACATCCGTTCTTGGCTTCAAGTGTCTAAAGTTACTCCTAAAATTCAAAACGTGGTTCAACGCGATAGATGAACCCATCATAGTTTATTTTGAATGTATTCATTTTGTTGGGAATCAAGAAAAATAACTGAATAAAATTCTTTTAGAACTCAATTTCTTGTTCATTCGAGCATACTGCGAGAAATAAAAACGTCATACCATTCATCTTGATTCGTTGAAGCTTGCTGCACCAACGCCCCCTCTGTATTGTCGCGTTATACAATACAATACAATACAATATTTATTCATCCTTTAAATTTACATTTGTGGAAACGTCAAAATTACAGAAAAAATTAAACATATGCACATACGCACTAGTGACAAGTATACACAACACAGGACAGCAATCGAAAACAGACAAATTACACACCCAGGTGAGCTAATTCACTTCTACCGTGCCTATGCTTGTGTAGAACTCCCCAATACTATACAAGCACATGTTTTTCAGAATACCTTTTATCTTTGACTTGAATTTATCCTTGGGTAGGGATGATATGGCATGTGGTATTGCATTATACAGGTCTATGCCTAAGACTCTTGATTTATTTATACTTTTGCGAGAGTGAAGTAGCTTATCCTGACCTCGTGTATTATAGGAGTGGATGTCCCTATGTGAAGAGAATTTATTTATGTTGCATTTAATATACATCAGATTTTCCAAGACAATCATGGAGAATAGTGACATTATTCCTAATTCCTGGAAGATGGGTCGACAGTGTTCCCCAAATTTTGCTTTTGTTATGCTGCGGACTGCAGCTTTTTGTAGAATGAAAATTCTGTGTAAATGTGTGTGGGAGGCATTGCACCAACCTAAGATTCCATACGTTAATACGGAATGAAATAAACCATAGTAGGTGGTGAGAGCCGCTTCTTTATTCACTAAATTGGCTATTCTCCGTATTGCGAATACTGCCCTGGATAATTTGCCACTCATGAAGTTAATTTGAGGGATCCACGATAGGGCGGGGTCAAATAAAATTCCAAGAAATTTTATATGAGAGTTCTCTGATGGACCGATATGTGAAAAGACGCATTTGTCAGTTTTATTTTTATTTAAATATAGTTCATTGGGACTGAACCATCCTAGAGCATGATTTAGAATTTGATTAATTATTAAGTCTTTCCCCATGGACTCCCCATGTTTTAGATGAAAAGTAAAATTAGTGTCGTCTGCATACATGATCGTGGTTATTTGTGATGTGTTATTAAATGTTTTCATGTGATTTGGTAGATCATTTATGTAAAGAAGAAAGAGAAGAGGTCCTAGAATAGACCCCTGTGGAACTCCCCGCTTCATAATGCGTGTATCGCTTTTATTATTATTGACAGTCACCGTTTGTGGTCTATTGTTTAAGTATGACTTTATGAGATTATTTGCAACTCCTCGTATACCGTATGAGTTTAGTTTGTCTAACAGAACAGAGTGGTTGACGCAGTCAAAGGCCTTGGTCAAGTCGGTAAATGTGGCTATGCAACAATTTCTATTTTCAAATGCCTCCTGTATGGTGTCCATGAGAAAAACAATTGCATCTGATGTTTTTTTACCATGCCTAAATCCGAACTGAGTAGAACTTAAAATGTCATGCCCGTCAATATGTCTTAACAGCTGATCGAGGATAGCATACTCTATAATTTTAGATATGCTAGGTAGGATGTGAATTTGTCTATAGCTTTCTGGGAGGGCTTCGTTGCCTTTTTTGTAAAGTGGAAGAACTTTTGCTGGTTTGAAAATATCTGGAAATATTCCTTGAGTCAGACAAGTGTTCACAATATCACATAGCGGTTCTGCGACACCGCGGGCACAATGTTTAATAAGGTACGTACTGATTTCATACATGTCCTGGGTTTTTTTGTTTTTCATCCTCTTGATCAGCCGCATAACATCTGTTACATTTAGGGGCTGGAGAAAAATTGAAAAGGTACTGGGTTCCGGGCTTCTTAGTGTATTTTTTGTTTTCTCTAGTTTTTCTACTGTATCTGTAGAGTGGTTAGTAAAAAATTTGTTGAATTCATTCAGATCTATATCAGTGAGATCCGTCTTTGTTTTGATTCGACCAGTTGTCTCATTAATTATAGACCATATTGTTTTGGTTTTGTTGTCCGATTCTTGGATTTTATTGAAGTTATTTTTGCGTTTGGTATCAAGAAGTAAGTGTTTATAACTCTCTTTACATTGATTGTGCAAATCTTTGTTTGATACAGTGGGATTTTGTTTGTAATTGCTGTGCAAAAATAGAAGTATTTGTTTTAGATTTTCCAATTCAGGTGATGTTGTAGTTTTTCTGTGAGTTCTATGACTTTGATTCCTTATATATGGGAATGAGTTCTGAAAATGGAATGTTAGTGTGTTATGAAATTCCGATGCTTTCTCTACTGCTGACCTAGCTTTGTACACTTCATTCCAGGACTCGGAATGCAGATAGTTGTTGAATAAATTTATGTTATTCTGACTGAAGATGCGCTTGCCACAGAGGTTGTCCTGTTTTTGAATGATTTTAGGGACTGAAATGGTTAAAATCTGAGGGTCATGATCTGATATACCGAAATTTTGTACCTCGGCTTTGAAATATGAAAAATTACAGAAAATATTATCAGGACATGTCTTAGACTTGCCCGATTGTCTTGTGAACTCAAATATGGTTTTTTCTAAGTTAAATTGTGCCATTAGATCCGTTATTTGTCTAGTTTTACTGTCAGGGCTCATGAACTTGAGATTGAAGTCACCACAGACAACTAGATTTGTTTGTGGATATTCTCTCTCTATTTCATGTAAAGCATTCTTTAGAGTTGAGAAGAATGTGTCAAAGTTTGCAACTGCGGTCGAGGATCTGTACACTACCAGGACCACTAAGTTTTTCCCCCTTATATAGACTCCTGTGATTTCACAATGTAGTTCTGAAGTCATTTGTTTTATGTTTGGGATTTCCATTGCTTTAAGAGAGTGATGAACGTATATGCATACACCACCATGTACATGAGAAGTTCTACACACAGATGAAGTTAAATTGAAGTTTTTTATGTTATAAAGTGTTGACTCACCTGGGTATAGCCAGTGTTCAGTAAAGCATAATATGCTAGGAAGCCTAAATGAGTTAACAATATCATCAAGTAATAAGATTTTGTTTCGAATACATTGTACGTTGAAATTTAGTACTAGCAGATGTTCTATATTATTGGATATCGATTTAGCATTGGCAGATCTGATGCTTCTTCCTGGCATGGTCATTTCCTGGGCAGGTGGTCCAATTTTCTGGATAAAAAATGAGATACTAGTGCACCTTTTGGCCATACTTCCTGAGTCCAGGCTTTGTTCATTTCTTCCTCCTTAACTGATACTCTGTAAGATGAGTAAGATGTTGGAAACTAAGATTTTACAGCTGAGCATCTAACATCTGAGAGTGTGGGCTTCAAGAAGTTAAGAAGTTCATCCGGCTGTGTGTCGGGCTTCAGCCGGGTGACATGAAGGTCAATATATTTTGAAACTGTCATTAGATCACCTGCATCACCACCCTTTTCTCCAATTAGATAGGAGGCCTTTCCTCTTCGTCTTGATTTGGCTTGGCGCCATGCGTTATTGCTATCGGAAATTGCAGTGGCCTCTCCAAGGGCGTGGATTTCGTTCATTTTCAAAGTTGATGAAGCTTGTTGGATGCCAAAAGCTACATCGGCATTTGTTATTTTGACTGTTTGCTCTTGGGAACTTTTAGGTTTTGTTATTTCTTCTTCTTCTCTTATTAGCGTGCTTGCCTCTTTATTTTTCTCGTCTTCTTTTCTTTTGGGTCGATTTCCGAGAGGTTTACTTGTTTTATTTTGACCTTGGGTTTTATGGTCACTGGTGTCACTATTTGGGGGTTTTTGTGTATAATGCACCTTGTTTGGCGTATTAGTCGTTTCGTGGTTTTTGTTAAGGTTTTTGTTAAGGTCTTGTTTTTCCGCTAGTTTCACCTCGAGTATGGAAATTTTTTCTCTCAGCAGAGAATTGTTTTCCTGTATCACCTGATATTTTTCTTCCATTTCCTGGATGATTCTCTTGTAGAGTATAATTTTCTCACAATTTTCGTAGTCGACATCATTTTTGGGTTTAACCTCATTTTCCGCGATATGCTTGCAGCCGGCGGTCTTCATGGCAGCTGATTGTTTCATACAAGCTGGATGAAAGTTTTCACTACAATTCACACACTTTTGAGAAGCCACCACCCTTCTATTACAATAAAAACACAATCTTTCCTCGTTACTTTTGAGAGCTGTCACGATCGCGACCGCTTCATTAGACGCCATTATTAATAATATTATGTCAAGCGTTGCGGGTAATACACTTTTGCAAACGATTCATCTTCTTCAGCTCGGCAGGCAGACCCTTCACATTTTCAAAGACACTTCTAGAGTTTTTCGTACACTCACGTCGACTCGGATGGAAATGCTAGCGACGGAAAAATGTGTAAGTAGCTTAGCGAGCTGTCACCCACATTGTTCCCTGAGGTTATTCGATGAATACATTACAAATCGATGAATTCATGATTTTATCTTAATCCGTGGGTGATTGAAACTGGTTGGTCTGGAAGAAATCGGATCCAGAATTGTTTTGAATTTTCTCACAATTTTTCAGCATAATGAGAGTTGACGCATCTGAATCTGATCAAAAAATATTTACCAAGTTAAACAAGTAAGAAATTAATCCCATTTTGATTCATTTCATTCAATTAACAAAAAGAAATAGGGTTATTTCATGGTTTCTCATGAAATCGTGTTGTTACGGATAAACCATAATGTTATTAACAGGACATATGCCGTTTCATGAATAATCCTTAGTCAGATTATGCTTTCCACCGTTCTCATCAGTGATATCAACATATTCTCTTGATTAATATAACAAATAAGCCATTTTCTTTGATTTCATATATGATGAAACTTCTTTCAAATAACTAGGGGAGAAATATTCTCCGAATAATTTGTTTTCTATCTGTTGATTAATTCATAGGAAGAGGAGATGAAAAATATATTTCGACTGTTATCACTGTTTCATCGCCGTTTCTTAAAACTTTGTATCTCATTATAATCCAGAGGTTCCTTTCAAATTAGAATTTATGTTTCATGGATTTCAAATGAACGACGATACTCGTCCGTTAAAACTGTCAATTTGAATCTATCCCGATGCTACTGCAAATTCGAAAAGCTCTTTCGCATTCAAAACGATAAACATCTGCTCAACAAACTAGTTAAACTTTCTCTCAGAGACACAGAGACTTTCGAGAGCCCCCTCAATGCAATCCAACTTGGTCTCGTTTCTCTAATTTGATTCCCCTAACTGATTAGATAAAAGCTTTTGTCTCCGTGACACGCGAATTTCGTCATTGAAACTTTGTCATTCGGCTCGATCCCGAGTCGTGCAATTAAACATCAAAGTCCAGTTTATAGAGGAAATAACGTTGGTGTATTTAATTGAGAATCTATCAGAGAGCGCATAGGAGTATCTTTTTCTGTGAATTCGCCAAGTGCGGAAATTAGGATGCTAGAAAGGTCTTGAAGCTGAATAAATGTATATGGTTAGTTGATCAATGAATTGATCGATTCATCAGTTCTTTGATAGCGAGGAAGCCCAGGATCTACTTTACTGACAAAGTATGGTTGAGTTCGTTTTAGGAATTTCTGCTTTGGCGAATCCATAAAAATAAACAGAGCGTAAATTCAGAGAACGATCACCTGTATTTCTTTTTCTAGAGAGAAAAATCTCTAATACGTAAAAGTAAGTGAAACTATATACATGCCTGCACACTCAAAAAAGTTTGGATGCTTTTTAGATTCGAATCGGAATTTTCAGTTTGCTTGTGAACTTTGTCAGTGGCTACAAAAAAAACAAAAGATTGCTTGAGATGGATGAATGAAATGTCAACGAAATATCAGAATACGTGGAATGCCATAATTGTAATATGTGTAGTCGTTTGAAGCATAAAAATATATAGAATTGCATCTCACACTCTTCTATTATACATATACATTTATTGTATCAATAGTATTCCTATGAGAGGATCAGTGAATTATGTGTTATATTCGGAAATTCGAAATCAATCTTGCTTGGTTGTCAAAAAAGAGATATATGAAAAAATTGCAAAATTTCAATAAAAAAAGAGCTGGAAGCTGAGAAATAAGCTGAAGGCTGCACAAGAGGAAGCTGAAATTCAAAAAGAGTTCATCCACAAGCTAAAGAATGAAAATAAGGAACCAAACATGGTATCGAGGGTGAAAGCCGAACAAAAATTATGTTAACAGTCTATCGTTGGACATAGTTGGCGAAGAGGATTGGGAGAATCTACTCTGTCGATCTTCCTTGGTGACGTCTCGAAGATTTGGTGTCGAATAATACTAAGCAGAAACAGAAGTCAATTAACAAAAGATGATGGGGGCGAAGAACATACTGCAGTATAGTAGCAACCGCCAAATGTCGTTAGATCAAAAAATGAAATAGGGAGTTCGAATTCAAAAAAGTCCGATTATCTCATTGATCATTTCAATGGTCCCATCCTTCCAGGTCTCTTGTTTCTTTCTGACAATGTCAATCACCTTTAGCACTGACTATTGCTATAATATAAGGATGTTGACGAGTTCTTTGATTTGTAAACATTTTGAGACATGAAATAAATTCAGGTTACAGTCCTTGGCTGAAGTTTATTTTCATATAATCCCTAAATATTCTGACAATATGATGACGTACCATCTGAATGTACAAAACAGATGAAACCCACAATTTTTATGATTGTTTATATCTTTGATTTTTTGTACTTGGTTGAATCGCCTGAGTGATGAATAAATGCTTCACGAATGGATGGATTCCGAGTTCATTCAATGCTCTGGTGATTTTGTATGCTATTGGTATGTTCTTATTGTGGTCTCCTATTGCGTATACCTTACGTAGTTTGGTGCTCAGGTAATTATTCTAAGCTGTTTTTTATTGTTTATACACTTCACTCAGATTTTTTGAGGCTTTTTGTAAGAACAATGTTCAATTTTCAAGTTGAGTATGATGTCCTGTTTGAATATCAGTCTTGTATCTATTCCAATTACATTGTACTCGCATCTTTCAGTTTGGTTGTGAAGTATCATTGGGGCTGTGGGTATCTTCCACGTCCATCAGTCATTGGATACATTTTTCCTAGGTGCTTCAATTCTCCGTTTATGTGAGTATCGAATGACGATATCTCTTAGAGAAATTTGGCGGTCATATTTGTTATCAGGGAGTCGGCTGGGATGGTGGTGTCTTCTGAGACGGGATATTGTATATATTATTTAATGAAGGAAACAGACTCCTTCCATTTTCGATTCATGATAGTCTGTGGTCTATTTGGACAGGCAATAATATGTATTGCATCAATTTGAAAGCCATCTCGATTTTGTCGTGTGATATTCGAATACAGGAAATCTTATCCAGAATCATAATCAAGTACTCCATTTCTACTTAGAGGCTTCACTTGATTTGGAAGGAGAGCTGATGAGGCTTATGAGTATGTGATTGTTTGCTGAGCTGTTTTTTCTTTGTTTCTCAAATATACCTACTATGTCTATGTTCTATCTCATTAGGAAGTGTTGTTGTCGTAATATTCCATTCATTACGCCAGTTAGAAGGATAATGAAGTTTTTAGGGAGTCTTCGGAGTGTAAAGTTTCAGAGCATTTTTAGCCCTTAATGAAAATGATCAATACCAATATTCTTTTTCTTTCTGTGAGCTGCGTATTCCTTTTGAAATTATTCATATATTTTTATCTGGATATTCTTGGTCAAGGTATTGAAATATAATTTGGAGTGATTTTTCATCACCTCTTGCACGTGAACAAATATCTAAGTCGAATTGACTTATTGAAAGTGGTGAAACCTACCCTGTTTCTGTTTTATTTCTACGATTAAATAACCACATGAATCAAGCTATCGAAATGATTCTTCGTAATTCTGGAGTGTTTTTCTTTCCGAATATTGATGATTTTATTCCATCAACAATCTCCACAGATTTTTTTTTGATTTTTATGTGACATTTCCGAGGAATTTGTTTTTATTGAATCGAAAAGAAACCTATTCATCCAATTCCTCACTGAATCCATATAAATCCATTCAACCAATCTTCAGAAACCTTCAATATTCATCAAGAAGTGCTGATGATGAATAATGGATCTTAACCAACATGGAATAATTTCAGATGGAAATAATATTGACGTTTTTTAATCCATCGAAATGATTTATTCAGGGTCGATAAATATGAAGAGATGAGCATATACCAACGAAGCACATATTCATGGGCGATATAGTAGCTAGCATACATAGTGGAGAGATAGCGAGATAACTCATCCACTTCCTTTCTGAACTGCAAATACACGAAAGGAGAGCATATGTGTTCAGCTACCGTATTCATAAATAAAATAATGAAAACATCACGAATAAGATGACCCAAGAACGAGATTTTCTTCAACTGAGCTATTACATTAGATTCTTCAGATTCATTTGTTTCACATCGTTATGATTACACATAGCACTAACAATACGTTTATTTTCAGTAATCCATTCATAGCAATTGTGTTTGAGTTATCCAGGAGTTGCACAGGATGTATATATCTCAAGTTCAGCTATGAGAATCTCGCTTACCTCGAGAAACTGCAATCAGGAGGATGTGTTACATTTTTTATTTAAATTCAGAATAGCGTTCATGAAAAAATAATGTTCACAGGTCTTTTACTGCCTGTAACATACATTTATAGTGAAAATATGCGAAACGAAACCGGAAAAAAAAATCGAAACCATCTGAGTTATTTAAAATTTCTTTTACGATTCTTATAGCACAAAAAATACAATGATGAATAATTTTCAGGTTTCATGTGAATTGTTTCAGCATTTCTCTGGCATATCTGAAGATGAACATTTTCCTTCAATTTATTCCATCATTGTTGATTTATTTATGTAGATGTTCTATCTGTGATATAAACACTCTCATTTTATTTATTGAGAAAACAATAACGAACGAAGAAATTTATTTTTCCAAATGAATGAATCCCATCAACAATCCTTCAAGCTTAAATGAAGAGAGACCCATGTTTTTCCTGCCCATTCGAACTAATTGATACTTCTAGCTATTTTTCAATATAAAATAACATTATTTAATTGACGACCTGTTTGTATTATTGCAAAGTTGGAGTGTTTCATTTTCTGGACTATAAAATTAATTTGAGAAGAAAAGTATACGAAATATCTACTACTGCAGTCATTCTCTTATGTTGGATATACCAGCTGAACCAGAATCCAGATTCGATGTGAATAATTGCTCCCCCGTAATTACCAATGCGAAGAACGTAATGAGTTTTTATAGAATATGCCAGTTGTAACATGAATTATGTCGCCATTTGAATTTTAAATACTTCAGGGAAAATGGATTCTACGCTAATAGATATTTCAGTGTTTTCTCGCAATTTTTATGTAAAAATACTAGTGGGATGAGTATCCAATTTTTTAGTTTATAATGATATTTTTACCAATAATCCTCTATGTATCATTTTGTTGAAAAATACACCCAAACTTTTTTCCAAAGTAGTTGTTAGTGTTGATGTTTCTCTTTGTTCATCAAATGAAAAAAAATCTACAACATTCATTGAATCATCTGTATATCAGGTAGGAATATCAATGATCAAAAATCATATTGAGGTTTGTGGAAGTAATTGACAACGATATCAAAATATCTCTGGAACAGTTACAGCTACAGAACTTTTAACACAAATTGAATTAGCAAGTTGATATCAATTTGTCGACCAAACAGATATGTTTTCATATGGTAATATTTCACATTGATTAGTCGCTAGATGTCGCTAGAAGTTCAAATCAAATCGAAACTTCGCCATCTTTGAATTATCACTAATAAACTAGTTCGAAATATACCTCATATAAACATCAGAAAACTCTGATTAAACATGTGTCGAATCTAATTTAACCTCCATCGTATCGACTCCAAATGCGAATTGTTCGAAGTCCTAACAAAAATATAGCATATTGATGTTTCTAATTGAGCTTTGGTGGCGAATCATTTGGAAAACTCTTTATCAGTTTCTTCATTTGGAGTCAGCCTGTTTTCGAACTCACCTACCTCATTTAGTATGCTCACTCAAGAAATGAGGAGCTATAAATGAAACAATAACTGCTTCATTCGCTTCTTTTCCCGACATTTTATTCCTTATTCAATTTGTAAGTGATCTAAAAATCGTTAGCTATCGATATGCGATCGAGTATATCTCTCAAAAGTTCATTGTTTTCTGAAAATTTGTCGTTAATTGAAAGTGGAAATATAATATGTAATTGGATTCAATGTTTAGTAAAGATTTAATGAATAATCAATTTGATATTTCTTCAAACAACATGTGAATAAGACAACAGTGACGTAATCGTTTTTGAATGATGTAGGCAATAAAATTTTCCATTTATCCAATTTCGTTTGGTGGTATAAATAAATATCTAAGACACGACAACACAATTGATGAAGCATCTGAATCCACGTCCCTAGATATTGCTTGGTCGTAAGATTTCAAGAAATTAACTAATTAATGGTCTCGGAGAGAGAAAATTCAAGAGAAAGGAATGAGTTATGCGCCTGGGGCTTTAAAAACTTGCAGAAAAGGCAACAGTTGGATTAAGACAAGAGTTTGGAGGTAAGTGGGAATGTTCCATTTAAAAAAAATTCTCGTCTATATATAGGTTAGATCATGGAATGATTTGTCGTATTTTTTATCACGTTGGAATCAAAAACATTTCGATAGGTAACATTTTTAATGATATCAAACCAAAACTTATCCAATCCAACCCAGAATACGAGTATGAGGAAGTATTGATATCGATAGATTACACTCTATACAATACAATACAAATTAAATTCCGAGAGAGTCAGTGAGCGCAAAATAAAACAAGGAATTATCTGATCTCCTGATCTATCTAACAATTACCGAATAAATTTTCACGAATTCAAACTGACAAACAAACGTAGTATTTACATGAGATCACTAATGCTAAATTCATCTCTTAAAACTGTCAGTGATGAGTGATCATTTCGTTTGTCAATAAATATATCTGAATTAAAAAAAAAATAACCTCATTATTGTCATTATATATACCGGGTAGCCCATTAATGTGTGAAAGAAGGATAACTGACTTAGAAATGAGGATATGAAATAATACTTCAAACGAGAATTATTTTTGTGCAGATGTACAATTCCAGAATATTGAAAGATATGCAGGAAGGCAGAACAAAATTAAATCATTGGCGCACTATAATTTACCAAGAAAACGTTATCAGTGGGTGGGTACGAAGGTGAAGGATGACCGGAATGTCTGAACAGAGGAGAGGGTTGATTGTGGATACTTTTGAATGAGCATCAATTTCTATGGGTGAGACTTTTTTAACATTTTTATCTTGTTAAACTAATCAATAACAAATTATATAAATTCATATTATACAAATCAATTTATTGCATATCTGGACTCAAATACTTCAATCTGAATTATCAAAAGAGGCTGAATTCCTGGAAGCTATATTCGACTTAGGTTTTGTATTTCAGTCAAGTTCATTATTTTAGGTCTTTTTGGCATTTTTTCGAAGTATCTGAGAAAAAACGACCAAATGTTGGATTTTCTCATCTCCTTGATGGACTGATGATTGTTTCAGTTGATTACATTCTCTTGCTCTAGAGTCGTCAATCAACAAATGAGGTTATTTTGATAATTGATTGAATCCATTCGAGTTTTTCCATCAACAGTTGAAATTGATTCGAAAATTTTCAATAACTCATGAAGGAATAGATCTTGCGAAGGCATTTGATACCGTGAGCCACATCACATTACTGTCAATTCCTAAAAATGATGGGGTACAGGATAATTGTCTGGAACTCTCCAAAAGCTACCTTGATAAGTGCCAACAATGTGTTGAAATCAATGAAACGTACAGCGAGATCAGAAGGATCGAGTGTGGGGTGCCTCCAGGGTACAGTGCTAGGACCTTTTTCGAATTATGTGAATGGATTATTTCCAATACAGTCTGAAGGATAAATAATTAGCCTCGCAGACGATACGGTAATACGGCAAGGGAGAAGACTGTGCCAGTCTGAAAAACGATGTGGAAGCAGACATTTCGTTAATAAAAACATTTTTCGATAACAGATCACTAACTATCAATAGTGATGAAATATTTTTTACCATTCACTGCATATGAAACCACTTTGCCAGATCTTCATCATCTCACTTTGCCAAATGATTCAAAATTTTCAAATACCTCGGAATTATGATAGATAGACATATGCGATGGGATCACCATGTGAAAATGCAGATAGACTAGTTAGGCTTACTCATACAGTGCGTCCATAAAGTAACGCATAAATTCATTATTGGCTAAATGAACAATAAAATTAGGAATTCCCAGAAGAGGTCGATTTTTTATTTCAATTTACTATTGTTTCAAATCATAAGCTAATATACAGGGTGAACCACTTTCGTGTAATGAAGTCATCACCATTTTTTTCAAATGGAACCCCCCCTTTTTTTTTCAAGTTCCAAATTGCCTTTGCTGAGCTGATTCTGAAAATGTATTATATGTTGCTTCAAATTGGTACAGGGGGGGAAAAAAGGCAAAAATTTACTTACAAAGTAATGACAATTATTGGTCCATATTTTTTCGATGAAAACTTAACAGGAGCATTATATCTGGATTTCCTACAAAATACATTAATTCCTGATCAGATCCAGCTTTTTCCTGATATTCAAATACCCACTAATGTAGACCGCAGAATCTGGTTTCAACAGGATGGCGCACCGCCACATTTCGCAGTAACTATGCGCGATTTTTTAAACACAACTTTTCCACAAAGGTGGATAGGAAGAAGGGGACCAGTGGAATGGCCTGCTAGATCACCTGATCTGAGCCCATTAGACTTCTTTTTATGGGGTTATTTAAAATCTAAAGTCCACTTAAACAGACCTGGAAATATCCCTCAACTACAAGACCGAATCAGGCAAGAAATACAGAGCATAACACCTGCTATGCTACAGAATGTTAGAGACCAAAGTAATTCCCGGTTCAGTCATTGTCTAACGGTCAATGGAGAACAATTTGAACATTTATTGTGAATTTTCGTTTGTTTGTTTGTTTTTGGAAGTATATCACATTAATTGCATAACTACTAATTCCATTTAATTTGTTTATTACATTCAGTAACGTATTACTTTCCATAAACAAATTTCATACTTTTTTTTTGCATTTTTGCGCACCCTGTACCAATTTGAAGCAACATATTATACATTTTTGGAATCAGCTCAGCAAAAGTAATTTGGAACTTAAAAAAAAAGGGGGGGTCCATTTGAAAAAAATGGTGATGACGTCATTACACGAAAGTGGTTCACCCTGTATATTAGATTATGATTCGAAACAATAGTAAATTGAAATAAAAAATCGACCTGTTTTGGGAATTCCTAATTTTATTGTTCATTTAGGCAATAATGAATTTATGCGTTACTTTATGGACGCACTGTATTTATAAAACAAGGCGCCAGACGCAATTCCAGTGTCCTCCGACACACAGATTCATTGAACAAATAAGATATCATTATTTGGGTACCAAGTTGTTCAACAGCCTACCAATGGACATTCTATAAAGTCGATCTATTTATTAATTTGAAGAATCGGACCAGAACATTTCATAAAAAAAACAAACAAAGTTTTCTATTGATAATGGTCCATGGTGAAATGTTACGCTTAGTTGATATGTTTGTGAGGAAGTGTGTATGTGTGTTCATTTATTATTTATATTGGAACGTTATTCGTGGGTTCCGTTCCAGTAGGGAACAGACGGATTTCCAACTGATGAACTATTTATTTTCACGTACAAACACCAACAAACTATTTATTTCAACTATTTATATCGACAACGATGTAACTACGCGTTCAATTCTTCAACTAACTAACGTTGTTTGGAAGCTCGATATTTATATGTTTTACATCTGTTCTGGAATGTTCTAGAACTGTCAGTCTTCTGTCACATCTTCTCATCTCTCTTCATCAGACTGCTCACAGGATCTTCCATCTTCTGCATTTCCTGTATAAGGAGATCGAACATACCTTTCTACTGATATCAAATTACGGAAAAATCGATTACCTCTAGATTAAGCAGAAACATTCAAAATACAGAAAACTACAAATTTCTCAACTTGATTATAATATTGAATAAGCGACCTCATAAAACAGCATGGTTCAAAGCATGAATTGAATTCTGAGCAAAAATCTGTGTATGAAGAGGTACTCAATGATCAGAATTTGTCAAATCGAATTGGGTTATCTATCGAATGAGCCATCGCCAAGTTCAATATCTGCGTCGAGGTGTTTTAAGTGATATGTCTTCCAAGCCAAGACGATATCAAGTCTTGAATGATGTCAAAGTAAGCGATCTCATTGTTTTATCAATTCAATGATTAACTGGACGTAACGTGCAGTTAAGGAGATGAATTTTTTAATGAGAAATATGAAATAGGGAACGTGACTTGCCACACATTACATGTATTCCGAAATGATTTCAACGATGTCGTTAGATATATGCTACCATCCAACTTTTTTCTATGGACAGCTGTGTCTCATTTTTCCTCAGAACAATACATAATAAGAACATTTTTTGTGTTGGATATAACTATACCGGGTGTTTCACAGTGGATGGAACATTAGAAGTATCTGGAGAACAGTAAGACAGATCATTTCGTGGACGTGGATAATCAAACTTGCTCTATCTGTCTAAAATATTTTTGTCAAAACAGTGTTGCCACGTGTATCAGAAAGAAGTAGCTACTTTGTTATTTCAAATGGAACACCTCGTATATTTAGTAATTATTTTCTGCCATAGTATTTTCACACCCATGCAACATGAATACAGGAATAATATGTTAGTTCTCAGTCAGAATGAAGTTCATAGCCTACAATCTAAATCACTATCCAATATTTATTTTATTGAAGACAACTGTATGCTCAAACTGAGATACAGTTCATCGACAGAATATTTGATGGTCTTATGCAGCTATAATCCAAATTGCAATATTTTGTAAGTTTGCATTGGGAAAAAAAAATATATTTTTCAATGGTCAGGTTTTGCACAAAAATTGGACAAAATTATTTTTATCTCGAAAATCGTCACACGTAGGTATGGGGAATTATGTGGGAAAGTTGTGAAGAACCTTATAGGATTCCAAAAATGGTATAATATACGAGGTGTTCCATTTGAAATAACAAAGTAGCTACGACTTTCTGATACAAGCGGCAACACTGTATTGATGAAAATATTTTACAGGGATAGAATGAATTTGATTATCCACCCCTACAACTTCTCGAAATGATCTGTCTTTCTGTTCTCCATATACTTCTAATGTTCCATCCACTGTGAAACACCCTGTATAGCAAGAGATATTTTATATGCTGTCTGCCATGTCAGATGAAACATACGAACTGTTTTTGATTTTTGAAAAAAACCAATCTCGTTAGATGTGTTCAGCAAACTCCATCAGAAATATCTCCAATACTTCGGTATTAATGAAAAGGCTTTCGGATCGAGGCTGGACCGCAGCATTTAACTCAACCACCTTCAGGAGCGTAGAATCAACATCTGATGGAATGGAATGAATCGGATTCGGAGGGAATTGAATAAGAAATGAATCGAGATAATTTCAAGAGATTTTTCTCTCTATGGTATTTTTCAATAAAAAAAATTCAAGGTACGTTTATACATTAGTGAAAATGAATTTGTGTACAGTTTTTCATTCCGTTTAGAAATAAGTTTCCATATTTTTCAGATTCCTATATGTCAAAATGAGACATTCAGGGTAAGAATATGGAAAATATATCTTGAAGTGTCAGGGCAAAAATATGTGTGTTTTTTACCATTGCAGGGTACTCAGTATCTAACACTGAGAAGTAAACTGAAAAATCAACATCCTATGTATTGCAGATAGAGATAACTTTGTGTGAGGTTATCACTTTTAATTATTACTTTCAGTGAATACGTTGGGAAAATAACCCTATATTCTGTTTGCAATGTCTACGTTTGATTATGATTGTCTTGATTCAATCAATTCTGAAATACCTACGCTTGTGATAACAGTTCGGACGTATTTTCACAGAGACTAGCTTTTTCTTCGTATTTCTCTAGATTTCCTTTTTATTCGAGGTCGGTTTAATATACCTTGAAAATCGACCACACGCTTTCTCCATTGGCAATAGAAGTTTCCACAACAAAATACTCCAATAGACTCTGCTGATCATTTTCGAAATTGTATTTCAAATCAATTGGGGTCAATATTGGAAAAGCTTTATTCTGTTTGGCTAATGAATTCGAATTTCTCTCGATTGCATTATTTCATTCTAGAATATTCCATTATATCAATTCAAATTGAATATCATCAGCATGCTCCGTCAATAGACGATACAGAAAAATTAAAACAGTGAATTTGGAATTGGTTTCCATACAATTCGTACATGAATTTCACATATTCTGTTCGATAGAAAACATTGAAACATTGGAGTTCCACAATTAACTCATTTTGTATAATTTTTTCAGTTAATCAAATTTAAGTAGTAGATACCGTATGATACCTGAATATTATTTCTAGTTGTCCTAGAATATTGTGTATGAAACATGAAGGTTAAAGGTTTTGATAATGATGAATGCTTTAATTGGTCGAAATACAAAAGAAGGGCGAGATAGTAGACAACTCTTGAGAAAAATATATTTTATGAAAAAACAAGTTACTTCATATCTGGTCCAAAGGACTCAACCAGATTGAATTTGTAGATAATGAGAGCACAAATGCTGAAAACCAGAAGGAAATAAAAAATGGTGAGGGGTTTGACATAATTTCATGAATACTATTAAAAAAATGCCTCAACATCCAAAAACCATAATAAAGTAATAATGGAAATATTTAATATGGGCGTGATTTCATATACTGTTGAAACATTCCATAATACTCCTATTTTCCATAAGAGATGCAGAAACTGGTCGATCAGACAAACGTTGTTCTGCCATTTACATTATTTCTAGAAAATTGTCGCTGTTATAACAATCTTCAGAAGACTGTTCTGGGAACCATCTGTTGTTCGCGTCTTCTTCCGTTGGATGGAGCCACACAAATTGAGGGGTGGATCGTTCTGAGACCCGATATACATACAAAATTTCATAAGAATGGGTCGAGTAATTCCGGAGGAGTTTGGTAACAAACAACTCGTAGCACGATCGAGATTTTTATATTGTATATTAGATGAATTCAATCAAGCCAAGATATAATTCTCGAAATACTCGTCTATAGAAATGACGTCGCTTTTAGTTTTCAAAATATCCGTCTATGAAGACGACATTGCATCTCATCTCGAATCATATCAATCAAGCTTTTATACAACTTTTAAAGAAAAAATTGGGCTTGCTTTCAAATGATTGAGGAAAAAATTTCATCTTGATGATGAAAAACAGACGTTTTTCGGATCAATAAGTAATTCCTTGCGTCCGAGTAGCTCAAATGCATTCAAATAATATTTACTGTGGTTGGGATAGTTTTTTGGATCAACAATTCATCGGTGATTGATCTCGTACCAGCATTTTCTCGCGAGTCGTGAGATAATATTCCTTTCACTGAAGTTTCAATAGTCATCGTTCTTATTTTCATTGATATTTCTGATACCAATGGAGATAATCTATAATAGGAATTCAATCTGAATTTTCTTCCGAAATTGTTCCACTGATACTTCTACCATTAAGTTTGTCTCATCATATTCATATACTCACAGGAGATCCTTCCAGGTATTCAAACATTTTGAAGTTACATTATTCTCTTGATGTCGAAAGATCACGTATAGTAATAATGATGATAAGGATGATATGGTCAAGAAAACAGATATCTACAGTTATTCTTTTCATTCCATCGATGATTTGTTTTCGAGAATAAATAATTTGGTTAGCTGTTATTAATTATATCGAACCATTATTTCGTTAAACCGGTTGATCATTAATTTTAGTATAATCTAATTGAGAAATAACCATCAAGAGACTGTGGAAGATTCTCTCACATAATTGAAATTGTTTTTAATTATTTTTCGCTGGAAGTTTCGATCGAGGCTTAGGGATAAAACTTTTTGTGAACACTTTGTTACGGGAGCTTCCAGTATCACGAAACGATAATGAGAAATGTTTAGATAGTCATATAGACTGAAATTTAAAATTAATCAAGATTAATCCATTGATGCCTGATAATCGTCAACTAGAATGATCTTAAATGCCATGGAGGGCTGAAATATTATTTCGTTCACTACATTGTTCTAATGATGATTGAACCGAATACTGTTCCACGATTCATGGAAACTACATGTCCACGACAAAGCAGGATTCGATATCATCAAGATGTAATTTGATGCAAAAACTTCGAGTACGGGTCTCAAAGCACGAAATGTGATAGAGAACTTCGTGAGGAAAATAAACTGCGAAGGCGTAGTGTTGTGAAAACTATGAAATGCGAGAATCTTTTGATCTGCTGTGATGAGCTCTTTGATCTTATCGAACATAAGAGAAACTGCAGTGTTTCTGAAGAGCTTTTTGTGACATTGATATAAATGGAGTTGCTTCAATAGCATTGACAAATGAAATGAAAAGCAATTTTATATCCTTTTCTTGGGAGAAAATATTCTTGATATATAAGGATTATTATGAAATTATTCATCTTCTCGAAAATGATAGATAATTATTAACAAATAATCAGAATACAAACCAGTTTTCATTTCATGGTACATGAAGGGATACTTTGCCTCATAAATAATGCTACTAAACACGTTGGTTGATGATACATGTTTAGTTTCATTCAGCTAGGTCAGATAATAACGTATAAAATTTATTAAACGTAACGAACTGAGTAGATTACGTGTCGCCTTATTAATTCTATTGTTAATTTTTCCTGTGATGCATAAGCTATGAGGCTATAAAAGCAGACAGGAAAAATAAATTAGTAGCGAGTGAACCGCATACATAAAATAAAAATGGTTTTGGCAGAAACTGAACATTTCTTATTTGTATCATTTGTAATGAATTTTCAAGGTCATTCAGTGACTAAATCCTCTGATCATCTTCTCCGTGAAAAGATTACTTAAATGTATTGGGTATTTTTTGAAGGCATTCTGATCAATCAGTTTTTTAATAATATCTTCAATGCATCAAGTTGTATTTTTTTATGTGAAGAATATGTTCCATCTACCAGTTAAAAGATGGAATATAACTCAACTTTCTTCCAAAATGAAAATCACCCTCGAGATTCTTTTTAATTTTTTTATCAACGAACGAATTTGATCTCATTTGTAGTTGTCCAACGTATGGTTTTGACTCGAAAACATGCATCGACTGAAAGCAAGACCCTAAATTCATTCCAGAAAAAAGGAAATTCCAAGAAACACATTTTTGTTATGAGTTACTCTATCCTTGATCGAAATCATGTTATCAGAATTGTTTTATATAGCGATCGAAAATCTTAATCATTCTGTACCTGGAAAGTTAGGACTAAGTAGGAAGTTTTTGAGATTAGTCAAAGCATCACCCCCATGAATATTTATTTTAGGAACATTCTGATAAAAAATTAATCATGGAAACCAAAATGGTCCATACGCCATATATTTATTCGTCAATGTCGAATGTGCATTGGAAGATGCAACATTCATGAAACAGACTTTCAGCTGGAAATAATATTGAAATATTCATGAATTCAAAATACAAAGTTTTACTTCATCAGTCCCGTTATTATCTATTCCCACATCGAACGTAATGTCGATCGAATTATATCGGATTACCAGTAGTACTGCTCAAAGTTTCATGAATCTAATTGACTTTTGACGTAAACAGCGTCAAAAAGAGATACACAGACAGAGACGGATAGCTGATATGGCCCAACAAGAACCATACGATACGTTTGGCATTGTCATTTACTGTTTCAGGGGTCCACAACTTTCGTAATTCCATACGGATCGGATATCCTATCGTGCGGGATCTGAGTTATTTTCAGTTCGTCCTAGTTGAGGATCGACTTTTCCGTGGAAACTGCGGTTTGCTGATGGAAAACTGTATTCCGAGTGTCACCACAAGCACGGACTCTGGCCGCATAGAGATGGATCGTTATTATCCAGTGTGGTCGTAAATCCTGTCTGTCTTGGTGATTTTCAGTACAAGATTCAGATGAAGATATTGATAATCACAATACCAGGAGTATTTAATTCAATTTTCAGACAAAGAGCTCTTCTAATTTTTGGAATTCAGTCTGTTGATATCTGCTCTGAATAGTTGTAATAATTCAGCGGTGCATTTATCAATAATGTGAAAAATTGAAACGATGGTTTCCATTTCATTTTCTCCTTTAAAAAAAAAACCACAAAAACTCATAGAACCACTATAAATCATGATAATTCAACAAAATTACTCATCCAAAATGTAACTGATTTGAACGTTCAATGATTCCCAGTTGGATAACAGTTCGCATAAGTAATGAAAAAATCGTTAGAAAATATCCCAAACCCTTTCATTCCTGAAAATATATCTCAGTATCTTTTCTAGTAAAAATGGAATGAGAGTGATACCATGTTCGGAAATTGTATCGATGTAACATGAAAATGTTTATCTATGGAAATTCAGTCAGTTATGGTAATTCAATTTCTGTATAATTGACTCGTTATCATCTGATTGTCACTATAGTTCTATAATTTTCTTTCTGGTATATTTGCATATGTGATTCAATTGCCATATTCTATCTAATGATCATGATTCATAATTAATTCATTTCAATAATATATTAGATATAATCAGGGGTAAACAAATCGATTAGAAATCAAGATGAGTTGAATCGATTCACTTTTGATGAAATCAATATGTAAATAAACACAATTTTGATATTTTGTCGAATTTGAAAATAGTTTATATAAATACTCCATCTTGAAAGAACTCATCTATCTAATCTTGAAATGTTCATTTTGCTTCATTTCTTGTTGCGAAATTGATTTATTCATAAATATATTTTTTTCTTATGTTCAGGGTGGATTAGGTTCTATAAAACTGAATCACATTTGGATTGGTATCGAATTATTGTTCAAGCTTTAATGAAATAATTTTTTCATAAAGTGACTAGAAAATCGTCCAGGAAAATTTCCATTATTAGACGCAATGATGATTTTTGCACAATTTCACTCATCTTGTTATTTCGTATTTCCATACATTGAACTTACAACGTGATGATTGATAGTTTTATGATCTATCCAATGGTGTAGAAATCCAATATGGCTAATATTGTAAGATTGAAAGGGGGCATCGACATCATTGATTCGGTAAACATTTGTGAATGAGTATATAAACCAAGACAGAGTCACAGATATACATGAATCTCTTCATGTTTTATCAGATCTTGAAAGAATAGAAGATGACAATCTTGTGTAACGATAAATGTCATCGAAGAAAGAACTGTAGTGATTAATTCGATATTTTGTAGTTAATGGAGCAAACAATGTTTTACCATCATTCGGGTTTATCCTTCCGGTAGCCCGTCCACTTCTAATTGAACTTTCAACCAGAGTATGTAGATTGTTATCCGATGTTCTACAATTAATATCGCTACGAATCTCCTTCATTATGCCGCGGAGTATTTCTCGATTGTATATCTGATGTTTGAACATGTACGAGATTTGCTCTGAAACCTGCCGGCACCTGTTACGGTTCAGACATTTCTCGTGAGGATTCTCACGAGGCTTCCGATTCCAATTAGAGCTGGCTCTGAACATAACAATTCGTTTTGACGCTACGCCATGTGTATTGATTCCGTCATATCAACTGAAACGGTTTTTTAGGGATTAATAGTCGAAATATGTCATTATTGTCATATATTGCGATGAAATGCTGGACAATTGACGTTTTCAAAGGTCAAGTATCACTGACAATAATTGAAACGAACTGCACATGTTCGTCAATCGATATTCAATTTATCTGCAAATTCTCCTGACTAGTCGCTCACGAGTTTGAAATGCGTTAGAAGCTCTTTCAAGTTGAAGCTCCCACTTTACAAGTGCACACAATCTAGACGTCAGAAACTATCGGAAACCATCACGGATTTCTAGAAGGAACAATCCTACTATTTTAACATTTGTTCAAATCAATCATTCATACTGCGTGCTGATTATAGTTTCTCTATCGGATGATTCTGAATGATTCACGTCTATGTCGGAATTACTTTCATTTTTTGGTCATAGATCAGAAAAAGCTATCAATACGTTCACCGTTTCTGCAAAATATACTGTCGAAAACACAAGGAATATTGTAACTTCAAAAACATAGAAAGTATATTTTGCAATCTCTTTTTGAAGTATCTGCCAGTTTTTGATTATGAGCTCTTTATTTTTCGTTTTTGTAGAATTCAGCAGCAATCTAGTGTGAAAATATGACGTAATTGAAAACTATTCCTTTAATATTGAACAAAGCTAACAGTATTGAACTAGAATTCGCGAGACAGAGGAATCGAAATATTTATCACAATATCATTACAGTTGGAAGATAAATCAATGTGCAATGAAAGCGAGGTTGTGGTCCATAAAAAACTGTGATGCTACATTTTCATCTCCATATAATTATTGATCTTCGTTCAGATATTCTTTTCATCGTTATACCATGATATCGATTTTGTTAATTTATTACTTTGTTCTAGGTTCCACTCTGAGCATGATGGCGAAGGATGAAACATCTCTTATATTCATACTGATCACATTACTGGGTGAGTAATTCCAAACAACTCCGAGACTGACGTGATAGGTACATAAAACGAAGGTATCAAGCTTTCTATATTATCAATGAGAGCATTAAGAGTGATCTACGGAATATTCGAGTAATTCCACTGTTTTCATGGCAACGTGCAATCTGTTAGCAAGTATTTAATTGGGACAGGAAAACAAAAGCCCTCGGCTTTCATTGCTATTTATACCATGTTAATGAAGAATAATATTGTGATAGACGTGAAATAGACGATGGAAAATTTCGAATGAATGTAATTCTCAGACCCCTTTTATGAAATTGAGCTATTTTATTTCTTTTCTGTTGAAATGTCTAATTTTCATCTGAGTTCAGAATATCCTTGAAAGAGGATTCATCAAAATCTGAGTCGATTGTAATTTCAAGATTGTATAATATTTATTTTGCTGAAAATATAGAACGGATATTGATAAATAAAGTACATTTGTATAGCGGAAGGCACTTCGTAAAAACATCGAATTCGATTTCATGTTCTAGAGGCACGATTCTACCAGTAAAAAGGATTTTGGAATATTCTCGTAAGCTTATTTATGATTCACTCTGAAAGTTTGACTGGGTCTCCTATCGACATTTTCTTTACCGAACGTGAACTTTCATTCCATTTTCACGTAACATAATGTTAGGGTCTTATTATTCATATGAAATTCAATTGAACTATTGAAAATTGTCAATTTTCTTTGTCTATTGGTAGCCAAATTGTCTGAAAATACGAAGCAAATTTCGAATTTGTTGTAAAGAAAATAATGTCCGACCAGTAATCTTGCAAATTTGAAGCAAATTATGATCTATTCGGAGAATTCAATGGTTTTATATTTGCAAACAGAAACAAACAGTAAAACTAGAATTCAGGACAAAATTGTTCCATAGAATGTTATGTAAGTATATGGCAAAGTTTGGAGGAACAGTTCTTTGAGTGATTCTGAAATGAAATGTTTTTATAACCAAAGGTACGGTAATACTCTAAATAAAAGTCTCTGAACATTTTCAGAAATGATTTATGTTTTTCTAAATATCCCAATAACCTCGAAAACGATTTTTTTTTCAAATTATGTTGGGGTCATGAAAGGCTGACAACTATCATTTCAGAGTTCTTCATAACAATTCGATCAATCGATATTAAAAATAGTTATCTATATATCATCCATACATATGTCTTAGGAGTTTTGAGTTTTTTGAAATCGAAAGAAATGATTGCATCTTTTATTCATGAAACTACAGTCTTGAGAGCAAAGTGTTTCAAACACTGAAACAATTTGAGAAATGAATTATTTGTGGAACGAAAAACTTCCAAACGCGAAATTCTTGTAATATCGTATTAGCAGCCAGTTAGCGGATTTTGCATCATAAATTCCATAATATTTTACCCATTGTTTGTGGCAGCTATCAAGAAAAACAATATTCACTGTGGAAGATTTGAATATTTTGACTTTCAAATTGACCAACGAATATGCAGCATTCAATTTCCACCGCAAAGAATTAATGAATTGTCTAAATGAAGCAGTAATTTAATTATTGATAAAAAGGGTTTTCACGACGCCTCCAATATATGCATTATTTTGCAAAATAAGCAGTTGTCAAACCATACGTCATTTCAGAATTTGACATTTTCTAATTTCGACAATGAAAATGTTATTGGTAAAGTATCCTGAGTACCTGTATTGATTTTTTTAGTGTAAAAAAGTTGTGTTCGATTAAATAAGATAAATTACGCGGTGCCCAAAAGAGTCATTGGTTGAAGGATGTAGTCTACAGAAAAGAATTATATTAACCGTCATTCCTTAGACGGTTCAGTTGAATCTCTGAGTAAATTTCTTGGGAAATTTGAACAAAGTAATAGAAAGTTGTATCCTGAAGTTGATTTGAATGGAATCGACGATAATTTTGTTAAAATATCCCCGAGTTCGCCGAAATGAAGGCTGATACATTTCGCCCGCTCTGTGTTAGACAAACGATCTGAATAATTTTACTCAGCATGGCGTCATTACGGACGCAAAATGTTCACGATGCGAAACATGCTACCATTCAATGGCTACAAGTATAGATTACATGTACATCGCCGACAACGAAATCTGCGACGTACATTTACATGCTACATGCCCACCCATGATTCTCACTTGGATTCACCGAGAGCAATTTTTATGATCCGATTGCATAGTTGAAAGTTAGTTGTCATTTTGTGCAGAAATTTGTTAGCGTACAAAGATTATTCCTATTGATAAACATCAATTGATTATCAAGGTCATTTATAAGGAAGTACCAGTGAACCAGAGTCTATTAAAAACAAATAATACAAAATGATCCCGTCTAGTTTGTTTTAAGCATAACATACATAATAATATATAAATCATCACACTACGATCTTGAGTAGGTGGATTAGATTTCGATTATTTTTCGTACCAAGTCACTGAAACCGATTGCGAATGATTATTTCTAACGTCTATTTATTCGAGCAAGACAGTTATGACAGCTCGCTAGAAATTGCGGTGTTGCTGCTTGCCTTTTTTTTTCAATAATACTCCGATACAGAAAGCAAGGTTGAGTTCATGATTTGAATCACTTTGGAAAATGTTTTCGATTTATGAAATTGGATAACTGACTCTGGATAACAATTGAACAGTTTTTGTGAAAATTTCGACTCTAATTAACAAAATTCATTAGCGGATCATGGATTCATCTCCTAATGAATTTGACATCGTTGTGAAGCAATTAGAAGTTTAGTGGTTTTCTAGAACTTTCGATTTTGCCCAAATGGTATAGAAAGATAACTAAATCTGTCAGAAATATCTTCCTCGAATGGATAGACTATATTATTATTCGCATTCGCCATAAAATCAAGAGTGTTTGTGAAATTTCGAATGATCATGAATTAATAAGAATTCATTTGAATAGTGTATTCATGCGAATGGAATATACCGGGTGATTCTTCAAGGTGGCTCGCCCCTATAACTTTTTTATTATTGGAGATAGAAGAACAAAATTCGGGGGTTGTGTATTATATGTCAATTCGCATTATTTGACGTATTCACTGGCTTTGCAGTACTTCCGGTTTGACCGGAAATGACCTCAACTTTCGATTTTCAAATGGAACACCCTATATATTTTTACTTATTTCGGTCGAGGATGACATTATCTATCCAACAAAACTTTGTTTGTGAATATTTGACGTATGAAAGAATTTTTATTTAAATTTTTATTGTTCGATCTAGCGTGCCATGGATCGATTGAAACGCTTCCTTTTTGATCAAGTGACATGGGAAAAATACAACTTTGAGGCATATACTTCAGAGTCGTTTCAATAATTTTTTCAATGTCACAAATATCATGTCACGATTAACTGAGACTTAATGCATGAGTATACCGAATACGTATTATTTGTTGTTAGGTATTGGGCTTCTTGTAATTATTGAGAAAAATAGTGAAAATAAAGTGGAAGTGTGTGGTATCAATTTGTTCGTAAGACAATGATCTTTCACAAAAACCCGACGAGCCACCCTCTTTCCATTTGAAAAAATCGAGTTAACTGGAAAAAATGATATTTGTGACATTGAAAAAATTATTGAAACGACTCTGAAGTCATATGCCTCAAATTTGTATTTTTCCTATGTCACTTGATCAAAAAGGAAGCATTTCAATCGATCCATGGCACGCTAGATCGAAAAATAAAAATTGAAATAAAAATTCTTTCATACGTCAAATATTCACAAACAAAGTTTTGTTGGATAGATAATGTCATCCTCGATCGAAATAAGTAAAAATATATACGGTGTTCCATTTGAAAATCGAAAGTTGAGCTCATTTCCGGTCAAACCGGAACTACTGCAAAGCAAGTGAATACGTCAAATAATGCGAATTGACATATAATACACAACCCCCGAATTTTGTTCTTCTATCTCCAATAATAAAAGAGTTATAGGGGTGAGCCACCTTGAAGAATCACCCGGTATAGTGAAATATTATTATTTTACTACAAAAAAAACAGTTTTCGGCAACCAAGTCGTCATCTCGAATAGTGACGATATGATCTAATTTTGTTGGCGTCTAGAAATACACTTTGAGAATTCCTGAAAATATCCTTCTTTGTTTCTTAAGCTTTTAATATTTATTTGTATCCGAATGACAGACAAAAAATTGGAGCGAAAGGTACCGAGCATTCTCATCACTTCGGCCTTTTTGTTATCTACAACGGCTATGTCGGAAGATAATGAAATAAAAATTCAAAGAGACACTCCGAATACCAGCTCAGATTGCTCGCGAATATTTATTATGAGGATTTTTCATCTCTTTAGTGTCCTGATTGTGCTGGAAACTCGAACCAATGGAATTGGGTGGATTGGAAACAATGGCAATCGAATCTTTTTATTCCAACAATGATTTGGCGGGGCATTTGATAGGAATCGCTTTGTTTCCCCTTTCATTCTTTTGAGGATATCGATTATGCATGGACTTCGGGTGCAATACGAGGATTTATCAAAATATAACGAAGGACAAACTCCATTTCGACAAACTAGTGGCTTCACTCAACCATTTCAAGTAGGAGTATAAGGTTGGATGTGCTCATAAATCCATTTTATTGAACTCGATCTTGATTTATTTGCTACAATTGAGTTGAGGACTCTTATCGCAAACGGAAGGTTCGATGAAGAAATCACAAAAAAAAGTCGTTAGAAAAATACGAAATCAACACTGATTTATCTAAGAACCGCTTTCAATATGTCCAAATTTCATGCGAATCTCCTTCAAAAATGTTATATAAAAAAATTACAGGCTATGACCATGAATTCAAGTTTATAAAGAGAAGTGAAATTGGCAAATTAAAATAGTGATCCAATTGAAATTCAATGAGTATTCACCTGATTCTTATGTTTCATTCATGATGAGAGTTTTCATCTACATAAGGAAAATCATATTTATTCAAAAAAGTATAATTTTCATCTTTCATCTCATTTCGTGAAGATCATCTTCATCTTTTTTTTTGTTTTGTCTATATCTATGAAGTGACGCATTTCAATAGAATGTATCAATTACCATACTTATACAATAACTGATAAATTTTCAAGTTTATTGAAGATGGAAGATTTTTCACTGGGATTATCTCACCAGAATGGTTAATCAGTCTATATTTCAAGAACGTTTTCAAATAAAGGAGAATTCAAGATGTAATGGTCTTGTTAGAACTCGTTTCAGACTGGATAAGTGTCAGATGAACTCTCTCAGAGATTTCCCATAATCTTGTATTATCTCAGCCCGGGATGTTCTAGAAACCTTTTCTTTTTGTACTATTAATATTGATATAACGACGTCTAAATACCCCATTTTATATTTTTAAACAAAGGCTCCATTGTGTTATTGTTTGTGAATGAAACGAAATGAACGCTTCATGACATTTCATCTGTGAATACTGAAATCTCTTTTCAATTAAATTACATAGGAACCTATTGAAGAACTAATGCTGAATTATTGGAAATCTGGAAGCACCAATTGAAGCTAGAATGAATTCAAAACTGAAACTTACGAGTTTGAATCGCCTTTTGCAGAAAACAAAAAATGGAAGAAATTATTCATTTCATGAACTATCAAAAACGCATGCGTCAAGTCACTTATCTTAACGAACCTATGTCATCGATCTATTACAGCAGAAGTCGATAGTTCTATTTTTTAGATTATTTTGTCCTCAAATCTATTCATAGTAGGGAATTCGAGGAACCGAAATGATAATAATTAAGAAATTCACAAAAATTTTGAAAAAATGAGATCACGATGAGATCTGCTTTGGATCAATAATCGATTAAATTCTACTCGGAATATACAAATAGCTCAGACTTTCCTGGTGAGACTTTCATTGGTTTTATTCGAAAAAATTTCCTCTCGTGAACAGCCAAGAATAGAGTTTTCCTGGAATAACATAACGAATATGTCGATAATACCATCATTGGTGGATTCCCTTCAAAAACGCTCTATTCCAGATAAACATGTTGGGATTATCGAAAATGATGCTGAGAAGGAATATTCCTCTATGTAATATAGCCATTCCAGAACCATGTCAATGATGCTGTTAGAAATAATAATCCACCAGGGATGAAGGCCTCACAGCGCATTATGGACCGTAATGGCTCATATTAACATCATGTTTTTATTGTTTGTATGGTATCTACCCAGAAAACATTTACGATCTGCTTGAATGTATATAGGATTGGAAACCTATCACCAAAAAAACTGATGATTTTGATTGACACATCATGAAATTATTGGAAATATTAACATATTCATATAAGAAAATATATAAGAGGACAATGGATTCTTCAAATTTCTAAGACCTACGTATCAGAATAATTCTGAATTTTCAAACAAAAATATGAACATATTTACGTGAATTGACTATAGTTAGTCATCATTCTACCGACAAATAATATTATTTTCTACACGTATGAGATATTATTTCTGCAATATTAGACTGTAGACGCGAGAAAGTATAATAATGAATAGCTGATTCCGCATATTTATCTTGAAATTCGACGAACGGGAATCATTCCAAGGAGATTTCCGATTCAGGAATAGATTTGTTCGAGCTAGCGGAAACGCTACTAGCTCGCAAACGACCGTCAAATTCGAGTATAATATCAGCAAGAACTCCAGTTTCACTTTAATAACATGCTAATGCCTCATTTTTATTTCTTTGGCGTGAATGCCTTCTGAACTGAATGAAGGATATCAGGTGTTGTTGATTCCAATTCAAGAGAGGGTTTATTCGTCTTCATTGCGCTTTTCTGATCATGAATACAAAAGATTAGTTTTGTTTGTGAATTATGTGAATTGACCAATGCATTGCCATGTTTTTTTTATTCATTCATCATACATCACCAAATAGAAACCCATTCACAGGGTGGAAAAAATACAGGTACACACAAATGAATTAAAAGGTCGAATTATACTGATATAAACGAATTAGTGAAAATAAGAGACGACGACAGAAATACTAAACAACGTCAAAATTCAATTTGTTCCAATGAAGCGATGCCACAGTTATAGTATATTAAAGTATAAGTGGATGAAAAGATTAAGTCTGTGCGGGTTATGAACACCCATATTTGTGATAAATTCTATATAAATCTTAGTCGGTCCTTATTGTGAACATTTTATAGTATCAATTGATTCATAAATTTCACTGAAGATCGGAATTAAAAGTTGTAACGATGTTGTGAACGTTAAAAAAGCAATTGCATTTGCTATGCGCTATGTTGCAAATTCTTGTCCCGATTTAAAAATTTCAATTCCGAATGAAGGAACTCGAAACGTTAGTTGATGAAAAGAAAACTTATGAGATGCCTCCAGAGCCACACAATAGGAGTGAAACTTGTAGAATACAAAATATTTCATTCCAATACTCAGCTGAAAATTATTTCTCGGAAGCATTTATTTGATTCTCAAAACAGTATTATTGTTGATGATGTTGAAGGGACTTTATATTCACTATATATTTAAGATCATTCCAATATAACATGGAATGTGTTTCAGGATTTCCAGGATATACAAAGCCTTATACGCAGACAAAAACAGAAATATAAGTTCAATTTCTCAGAGGGAATTTAGGTTTGCGAATATTTCGTCGGCATCTCATTTATTTTTTTTTATCATAATGATATGGAAATTTTTTGGAATTCACATATCATTCACTTGATATCAGAGCTTTGGATTGAATTTTGATTATTTACCGAATGAAAAATAGAAAATTCGAAATGCATTTTAATTCACAATTTAAATATCACATTACTGTACATAAGATTAGAATTATCTAATAATAGAAGCCAGGATATCCTGTACTATCATCAGACACATGATATTCTTTCCTAGCTCCATCTCATGTATAACTAATGACATATATACTACGAGAGAAGTTATTGGACGTAATATAATTTAATCAATATCTTGCAAACAAAGTCCGCCGAATACAACTTCGGGAATTGTAATCCTCACAATTTGATTCAAATGTAAAACCCAATTCTCACATACACATTAACACACCGAATATTTTGTGGGTTTCAATTGAAAACAAAGGTCTCTCATTAAATGGGAAAGTTCGTTTCGATTGATTTCTTGTTGTCCAAAGATTTTTTGTAGTGCTAGCGTTTTCGGGGGCACATAAAGTCGAATGTTTTCATGAGAAATCATCTCCTATTGTAACAGGATATAATTAAATAAACATCGTTCACCTTTTTTTGCGCTGACTTCGAACGCAGAATTCTTCGATAAGCTATGGGTGTACACAGCAATGAAGAACGAACGATATCCATGAAGATTGATAGCTCATCTTCGCATTTGTTTGTCCTGACTGGTACCCTCAATTTCAGCCTTCCATCGTTCAAAATTATGTTTACTACGGTAACCAGACGAGACGATGGATGTTAAGGCCAATACGCATCTTGACTAATATTCAGATAATTGTCGCTGGAATTCCTATCGACAAAGGTACAATTTTGGTTGACATTCTGACAATTCATTGGAACGACTATGACTGTAGTACTGCTTGCATTGAATATCACGAACAGCTGACAGCACAAACCTTGTTGAAATCGTTTAGGTTCTTGGCCAATGTGGTATTCACGGTGATGAGAGGGCGGACAGTTACCTGAAAGGGGGGACCACGAACTCGCTATTCTTGACACATGTATCAAACGAATATATCAAAAACTGAATGATTTCAAACAAGTACTAGTCATTCGAACTTATACATTTTTGTCAACCACAATGGCCTCAAAACATTGAGTCAAACTCTGGCAGTTCAGCATCTAGTTCGAGAGATATTTTTCCCCTTTTTATATTCTGACTGAGCAGCCATACATTCGAGTATCAATTGAAGGTACAAATAACTTCAAACAAATACGTTCAAGTTGAAGATTTCATGAACATTTCAACTAGACCTTGAACTGGTTCATGGTGGTACCGTATAGCAAATATTTTCTATTCTATCTCTTTTATGCAACTGTACCTTCTCAATCACGATATAGAAGCGAAAAAACAGGCATATTTGATTGGAGGGTTTCATCCTACAAACGAGATCGTCTTTGTACTTGAATATAGACCGAAAATTTCAATATACATGAATGCTCCACTCTCACAATCAAATCGTTTAAGTTCAACATTCACTCTTTATTTGTTTGATTTTTCATTCAATATGCACTTTTGAATAAATTTGGCGGACCGATGAACGTGCCAATTCAATCTGATATTTTCGCGATAGCATTAGTTATCTCTATGAAAACATTTTTGATAACGTCATTATATTCAAAATCGAAAGGTGCATTTTCTATTGAGTTCTATTTCCAGTAACAGATCCTGAAATTTTTGGCGAGTTAATCAGCATCTAAACTTAAGAAATATGTGATAAGATGATCCTACATGACTTCTAGAATTCATCATCTGATACATTAAATTTCTCATGCCTATCACTTCAAAGATATTGTTTCACAAGAATTCATAATTATTCAAACATCATAAAAACCAGAAACTACAGATATGAGTTTATTCAAACAGGTTTCTCTAGTGGAATGAAAATAAACACGGAGTTTGGTTTGGATTTTCATAAACAAATACATTCTCTTGTCACAGTTTCTGAGGAAATAATTCTCTTATTGATAGAATTTGAGAGCCCTGTGTGACCATAATCTGAATGTGTACATAAATGAAAAATGCCAGCGAAAGTCCATTTTACCTATAATCAATTTTCAACCATTCATCCGAATCTCTATTTGTTCATGAATTGATCAGAAATTAATGTTTTATTGAAATAATATCAATATTTTGTGAATATACAAATGATAATTAGCCAACGAGAACAAACATACATATCATCAAGTTTTAGCCCAATAATTCCTATTCCATTGTTATCAACAATATTACAATTTTTTAATAATTTGAGGAAACTATTTATCAGTTTCTTCATCCACCCAGGGTATCTTTACCAATCACTGACTGATATTTCTTCAGTATTATCGTGATATAGGAATATATTTTCGTGCTACTGATTGTTTTTTTTTTGTTCGTATGCTATCTCCGTTTCTTCTCTCATGATAGTTACTGGTGCTATCCACTCCAGTTTTACCCTGAAATTATTTCAATGTACCAGTATAATGAACAAAGATATTATTCGTAGATGTGGCGTACAGCATCGTATTGACTGGTTCGAACTTCACCAAGTTTCCTGGAGAGACTATCGCCGTCATCTGCAAAGACGAAGGTGGGCGACTAGTCATGTGGCAAGGCCCGAAGGGTCCCCTGAGCTCCCACACTCGCCCATCTGTCATGGAGACGGCGGCGGGTAAGATGCTGGTGTTCCAAGATACACGCATATCGGATACTGGTAACTATACGTGCTGCCTCATCGCGAACCAGAAGGACAAGAAGGTGTTCACGCTCATCGTCGAAGGTGAGTTGTATTCTTGAAGCCAAACCTATTCATATGCGTTATAGGATGATGATCAAAGGTATCGTTGAGTATAGTTGAAAAATAATGATATGACACATGAGTAGTATACTGGGTTATTTTCATGTGTGATCATAGTATGCCTTATAATATTTTTTCTTATGAATAGGATATAATTTCAGTTTTCACTACATATGAAACTAATACAGTAGTTCTCCACCTTCAGATGGGATTTTCCGGTGACCGTTCATGGATAAAACAATTGTTTCATTTTGTGTGTAGTCCAAACAGATTCTGATATTGATTCCATGAAGTATATACCGGGTGCCTGAAACTATCGTATACATACAATATCTCGCTCATTCGACAAGATGATTGAAAAATCGAAGGACTGTTTTGAATGGCACACCTCCATAAAAACTTTTTTGCATTTGACAGGCAATTCATAAGGATAATTAGGTGATATGAAAAATTTTTTTTTTTGTTAATAATAGAAAGAAGTATGTTGTATCAGGTAGTTGCACAAGCCTGTCAAATGCAATGAAGGTTTTTCACAAGTTATTATGAAAGTACTTTAGTGCCATTCAGAACAGTTTTGAATTGAAAATGTCAAATAAGCGAGATATTGTGTGTATACGATAATTTGAAACACCCGGTATACATTGTTATATACCTTAAATGATTTGTTATATGTATGAATTAATAGGAGTACATATAGGTATCATGTTGTTTTGGAACATTACTCTATATTCATGAGTCATTTATTGCTACACATTGAAGGAAATAACAATGAAGCAGGTTCCACAACCTACAATAATGCACATAGAGGTGTGCCAATATGAACGCATCCCCATGCTTCATTCCAAATAATTTGTCAGACTGAGTCAAAAATTTCTCCGCCAGGTAGGGTCAAGACTCAGACTTAGAAATCGCCAATGATCGAATTGACTTTTCTGTTGAATATTTTCATACTGTTGTATATCCTCATATAATTTCGAGGAGAATTATATAATATTCAAGAGATTCTCCGAATCATGTTGATATGATAATATCGAAATATTATCTGATATTCACAAATATCTGGATAACTATCTCTACAGTTTCCCTTGTTTAAATTCCATTGATATTAGTGTTATAATCTCAACAAAATCGGCAGTTTCCAGGGATCCTTTCATTCAGTTGATAAAGGCTCGATCATAAAGCTGACTAATTATAATTATCTGTAATACGCTTTATTCATGTTCTATTCACATGAACAATACTCACTGGTGAATTACCAATTCTCGTTGACAAAGGCATCCATCCACAATGGTTCCTCTCTCGAGAGTGATATGGAGCTGTTGGTACATAGATCACACTGATATATAGTGGGAATTTCTAGTTGATTTCAACGAGAAATTTGCCCCTCTCCCATTCTATCACTATGACACGCTTCGTGGAGGAATTCCTTATAATTTATAATTGATATGAAGATCCAATTAGCAAATTGCTAGGCTTAGTGCATGAAGAAATTCAGTATATAATTTGTGCGTTCTATACAAACGGTTACTAGACATACTATAGCTCGAATTGATGATGCGTGAAAGTGGAATTATAATTTGTTTATGAAACAACTGAACAATTTATATATTCTGCTGGAGAAGATCATCAGAAGAAGACATACTAGGTGGAGAAGAATGAAAAGTACATGATCATGGAATCCTACAAGTTATAGTTTCCAAGAGAATTTGGATGAAGAAGTTTCTTTCATTCCCCTCTGAAGAAGAAGGATTGTTGGTGTATAGTTCTTCTCACAGGATCAACCTTGATAATTTATCGCTAGATTGATCAATAAATGGGGCCAGTGGTGGAATGACTGCTTCCATTCATTTGAAGCATGTGTCGAAATTCATTTTATTTACTCAACTCGACAAATTAGGGATACACAATTATAGAAGATAATTAATGTGTTATAATCTTTATGGATGCCATATTACAGAAAAATATCAATTTGGGACTATACATGCTCCTCACATATCTTACAAATGCTTTATAAGAAAAAGCGATTTTTTCAGTAAAGCGTGCGATCTCTGAATGAACTGGAATATTTTGTCTTCCACTAGTGATTCTTGGATTTTTTTAAATATCGGCTGTCCAATGATTTTGCGAGGTTTTGGTGGTCTTCCAAATCATCGTGCAAGCTTGAAGATATAGAGATATTCCTGATAAATATTGAATATTATATCTCTGGAGTCTAGAATTTTCTAGAATCTTTGTTGTTCACATTCAAATATTCTCTGCATGTGATATAATGTATGACAAGAATATTTTGTTGCCATACATAGACAAGACGCCCAAGAAGAAGGAATTGCGAAGTCTTGAGGCCTCATACTTCGATCATTGTCCAAATATGATCTAGAGTAAATTGAGTATATCTAATAGAATTTAATTTCATTTTGTCGAACGTTTCGTTCCTGAGATTCCGATGACCGGAAGTAATAACATAGTTTATTTTGTTGTGAAGTAGAAATACTCTTCAACTTCAATCCTCTCAGCTGTAATTCAATTACCTTGTCATCCATTGTACTGATTCCATCTTTATTTCCTGAACAGGATTTGGTAATGAAAACCTACCCTTCCAAAAGTGCAAAACTGTCGGCAAAACCGCCTCATTCACATTTAATTGAATTTCTATTGAAAAGTCAACTTACGCGTATTCAAGTTTATATCTGCAAATCATTCATCAAAGTGAAATTTGAAATAGTTCGAATGAGTTTGAATTTAAAGTTGGGAATGCTTTGGAAATACGGTTTGATATTTGTGTCTAGTTACAAGGATTCGAAAATATGATTCAATACAACCTAGAGCTAGAGTTGGGGGCATTGACGAAGAGAACGCTTGATTAACTCCACTGGAATTTGAGATCTATGTAATAGAATACGTCAAAAACATCAGTTACCATGACGTCGTGATATCAGGTGATTGTATATTATATCAACCTGTATCGAATATTATATAGAAAAGTGTGGAGAATGTGTTTTCGAACTCACATTCATTTCTCGGTTTCTCTCATCTGATATGGCAATGATAAAATCTGTAATAGACAGGATGTTGATCTTTTTTTATTTTTCGTCTTGTTCATTGAAGAAAAGCTAGTTCCAGAATATTGGTTCGAATTGTTTTCAGGAAGATGGTATAATACAATTTGATGGTTTCGCTTTATTTTCAGAGCCTAATCCATTCGATATTCTGGATCCTGAAGTTGAAACTCAAATAAATTATCCATCGAATAGACCAAAAGAACGGCCAACTTCTACTGACTATCAAAACCGAAAATATACAAGGGTTTTCAGAACAACAACAGAAGGTGATTTGAATTTTCCCTAATACAATTTTATAATAAAAGAGAAGTTGATTTTAACTCATACTTCATATTTCCCCGATAATATGAAATTACTCGTAGAAAATGTGTGCATTAAACTCCTGCTCGTGAAATTGATTGTGGAATTTCGAGACAATCCGGCTTGACTTTTATCAATTCATCAATCCTCCACAGCAACACCAATGAATATTAGTGCTTACAATAACGTAAAGAACTTTACATTCAATATCGGATGGTATTTGTAAACTCCTGGTTCTTGATTCAATGATTAGTAAACCGTACTTTTTTTGTTGTGAAAAATCATGCATTGCGTTTGCTGAAATTCGTCTAACTCTGCGCGTTAGCAACACTCGACACCTTTAGTGAACCCTTTGAATTGGATGAATTCGAATAACTTCACGAAATTCCTCAGTTTGATAACCTGAAGACTGACATAAATAAAAACTAAAATGAGAGTCTACCAGTCGACAACTGTATTAACGGTAATCACCACGCTTCTATTCCGATTATTTTCAGATCCAGTTTTTCAACCAACGCAGAACCATAGATTTACTAAAAATCCTCTTTATATTCCAACAACGTATAGTGGAAATCATCAAACTCGATATTATAATAAACTGAAACCTACCAGAGGTAATTGATATAATGAGTAGATTTGATATACCTAATACACTTGACACACCTGACACAACAACACAGATTTCATTCGATTTCTCATTAGGAGTGTGAAATGTTATATACAGAAATGAACAATAAAGTGAAATGCGAAAGATTTCTATTCGTTTTGTTTTACCTCCTTTGATCTATTCCTGATTTCATTTTAAAACCGGACAATATTCTCGTATACATCTCATGGAGCAGAAACTTACAAATAATATATTTTCAATTTCTAAACTCCACAGTTCAGATATTTACATAACGAAGTGATTCCATCGAGCTTTTATTTTATATTCCTGAAATTATATTTTTGTTGCCATGAGAGCATTTCTGCTGCTCAATTCATGCTCATGTTGTACAGAGTGTCAAGTGCATTATGATTGTCACTTCAGTCGTCTGAAGCTGATAGTAGAAATAGTCATCCCAGAATATGTCATCAAAAATAACATATAAATATAACACAATCTGTGGCCAGTATTTTGAAAGAATGAAACTCATCAGGTGATGATCGCTCATTGAGTTCCATGTCAAAATATTTCAACAATTTCAATAACTGTTATCAGTGAAGTCAAAGAACGAAATGAATACTGTTTTGAGAATGAATATATTCTTGGATGACAATAGCATAAAACAACATGCTGTGGTAGTGCATAATTGCATTTGACGCTTTCTTAAAGCTTCATGATATGAGTATGAGTAGGTAGGTGTATATAATTTGACATTTGTGGAAACATATTATTCTGCTTGAATATTGGTTCTTCCAAAACGAATGCAAGCTACGATACGAAATAATTTCAATGTACTTCTAGAATCATGACATGGTAATAATCTATCACGTGGATCTCATTTATAAATAACATTATTCAGAACTCTGATCAACGACAGTAGAAAACTATACATATATCACTTAAAAATGTTCCACGAATGTTATGATATGGATTGACAGCTTCGCATAACTATATAAATGAATATAAACGAAGGTGCTTTTCAGAACTGAAAATAAAAAGGCATCATTTATCGCTCTAGGATACAGAATTTCATATTGAACTTGATTGAACTCTCCCAAGCACTGTGATATAAAAATAGGCTGACAAAATGAACCATGATTCGGTATAGTAAAGTTATTTCGACTGGAAAATTGAATATGTGATGTTTGGATTTCCAATTCATCAAGTGACAGATGTGACATATCGCATATATTCATCCTCCTGGAGGGCATAAATCATGTTGAACATGTATCGATTACTAGCTAAACCTCTATTAAAGAGGCATAAACGTTAATTAACTAGATCAATTCAATTGAATTCTACAGAGCTATCAATTGTTTCATCTCATGTAATATTCTGCCACTATAACAATAGGAGAAAATGATCTGGAAGAATATTTCATCATTCTGTTTCTACGTATCTTTGTTCAGATCTTATTTCTGTTTTCAGAGCCCATAGACTTCAGGGACACCCCCATAATACAACGAGGAATAGAAGGGCAGGACATGGCCCTACGATGTGAAGTTAGTGGTTCATCGTCGATATCATGGATTATGCCCAATAATTTGACAAGTGAGTCAGTTTTTTATTGAACCAACTCCGAATACATCCTAAATTGAATTACCAGATATTTGTTGCTAGATTAGTCATCAATTATCAAATAAAAAGTTATGTTTAGCAATGACATTCTATATCTGTGATTTACAGATTCGAGATACAAAATAATTGGAGATGGATTGGTGATCCGAAATGTGACTCGTAGTGACACCGATCAAGTTTTTCTTTGTGAAGCTTCTCAGAGGAGTACTGGAGAGTTGAAGCGTCGTAATATCACGTTGGTAGTGGAACGTGAGTATTTATGCCTTTGTTCATATCAATCATTGAGGACCAATCAACTGATCTATGTGATACAATTGTTATTTTATATAATTTTCATGAATCAATATCAAAATCGGTATGTTCAATTGATTTCGCCGAATATCGGTGATAAAACATAATATTCGTCAGGTCACTCGGAATATTCGGCAACAATTCGTATTTTGATCAATACTCGAAGGTGTATCGACTTTTTGCTCATGAATACGATGGATTGGAAATACAAATTGATCAGATTCAGAATTCATAGATGAATAGTATGACTTTACGAACGACCTGCATGTTTGTTAATTCTCGAACTTAAAAATATATCTTCAAGTCCATTAGCCAAATAAGCTGAAAACGCCCTCGTTGGTCCTATTTCTATGTAATGCTAAAAGCCGCATGTGGTTGCCAAGCATATTACGAATGCCCTACTGAATTCAAACAAACTGCAAACTTATAATTATCATTGAAGTACTGTAAATTGTCGAACCAGCACTGAGTACGCCGTAAACCAGCTTCCGAATGTTCGGTAACCAGCCAGAGACTTTATATGTGAGCGGGATTTGAAGCTACAAACTTCGAATACGAGAGAGTTTGAGGATAGTAATATAAATCAAACTCGATACGACCTCAATTTCAATTGAAAAGGGATATTCTGTGGAATATAATCGTGCTGCTTTCTTGCATGATATATCGACGATACCGCAACCATGATTATGGATAAATTGAACAAGGAAATTTCTACTCTTTCGATTGATCGTGATGAACTCCTCAACTTTCCTTCTTGATATAGATTGAATTTTCTTTCGCTTCTCTGTTTCATATCCGGCCTCACAATATTCTTTGGCTCACTCTTTCGAAGTAATTCAACTAACTCGAAAGTTGGCACATCAAATTGATCACTCTAAACTAAAACTCTACATGGGATGACTATTGTTGGGAGAAAAATTAATTTTTTCGTCATGAATTTTGTTGAGGCATTCGTTCAGGCATTGGATGTCTCACTCTGTGTCCATCGAAAGGAGAATGGCAAATGGAGATGAGATGATTATGCATCATTCCGGTTACAACTCACTGAGAAAAACTAAATCAGGAAGCTTTTTTCTCTCTGGGGAATCTATTCAGAAGAATAATTCTTGGAATTGAAGCTTTCATTCGCTACTTTATTTGAGATCACGAGAATTTATACATATTGTCAGGTTGTTTCATTATACATTTTGCCAGAAACCTCTTATTGAAGCTCATTGTGTAAAGCTCTGTATTCATTATCACAATGCAGAAATGTAGTCGAAATTGAAAATTATTGACATTGTGATTCATTGATCTAGTTCTGACTGTTGACCTAAAATATTTTCCTTCATTCAGATCCACCAATACCCGAAGAAGATGCAGAAACTGGTGAACTTTATGCCCAGGATGAAGAAATGTATGGCATAATTGGTGAAACTGTCAACTTGACGTGTGCAGTGAGGGCTGAACCACCACCAAAATTCGAATGGTACAGGAAACTTCACGGCAAAACAGACTATAAAAATATATTACACGAATCTCTTTTACAGGTATGGTGATATTTTTCATTTATATTTATCACGAAAATACAATATCATTTTAGCATTTTCATGATTCTTATATCTTGTACATAATCTATAGAATAACAGATATTTGTTTTAATGAATGAATGAAATTCGTGTCCAGAGTATTCTGATAATTTATAAGCGTACTTTCATCTGATCGTCATTTCCTTTCAGTTGACTATGACAAAACACACTGAAGGTGAATACCTGTGTGTCGCAAGCAATACGCATGGAAAACTCAAGAAAACCGTCAACCTACTCATCGGAAAACGACCGGAAACTCCCGGAAATATTACACTGGAAAATAGCACTATGGACTCCCTGATTCTCAACGTAGATCTGCCCGAAGTGTCCGAAGATGACTTCGACGATGGTATGCAACCCACGTGGTTGATTATACAGTACCGGAAAGAAAGCACCGTAGAGTGGAAGACACTGGATTTGTATCTGAATATCACAGAAGGTACATTGACATGTTCGATATTGTGCTACAAAGATCAACAAAATTCACCTAGCATTGCCTCAAATTTTCATTGCATAAAATGACCAATCCCGATATACAGAACTTTCAATTCGTTATAACCAAGATGGAAATGTCAGATATGGAGGTTCAATTTCAAGCGTTTATTCCAGTCTGTTATTCATTAACACCATCATACTCTTATATAAAAATGCAGTATGTATGAAATGAATTCAAATATTGTCAATTTCAGATTGATTATTGTGAAAACCGTTCCATTAATGTTAAATTAATTATTTATATTATATTATATTAATATTCAATCTTAAATAGCAAGGGGAATTTCATTATCTGCTTAGCAATATCAAGATATTCAAATTCCGGTAAAATTATGACGAGGAAATTTTAATTGAAAAATGTTGAATCCCCTTGATTGCTCATTAATATCAGACTATTGAAATTTAGTAATGATTCATAATAAAAGTCGAAATGATATTGTCCAACAAAGAATAGAGATAACTCTAGAATGGAGTGCTACAAGGTATTTTGGAAGGGCAGTCATTATTTGAAGAAATGCAATCTTATCTTCATGCTAGAAATTATTGAAAAGAAATATAGTTGTTTCAAATTGTCTGCGAGAATAAATACTGATACTGAACAATAATTTATTAGTGGAAGCTTATTTTCAGACCACCTCAGAATTTGATGTTACATAATTTCAGATGAATCTTATCCTATAGACGATGCAAGTTCAACGAATTCTACCTCGAGAGTTGGTAAGCTTTCACCAGTACTTCTTAGTTTCTTTGTCCTGACTCGATTGATTTCTATAATTAATTCTCAAATCTTATTCACAGAAACATTCACCCTGTCAGATCTGGAATCAAAAACCAAATATGAGGTGATCGCAGCAACTAAGAACATTGCAAGTCTCAGCGACTTCACGGATCCGGTATTTTTCGAGACTTTGTCTTCTGGAGTTTTGCGCAAAGAACTTTCTTATGGAATACTAGTTCTTGTTCTCATCACATTCGCAACGGCTTGAAAAGGGCGTCGAGCAATTAGATAGAACAATATGAGAAATGTAATATATGTACTTACTGAATATAAAAATAATTCACATAAGGAGAGCGACAATGACTGGTGAGGTGAATCGTATCATACGATGCGATGGAAGATGGTGAGAATGATGAGCTATCCTGTAGATTATGATCCTCAAAATCCTTTTCATCTAGTGAGAAATGCAATTGAATTATAGGCAGAAAATAACAGTATCTGTACTGGCTTTTATGTCATATGGTAGACAGAGAAAATAGTTATGAAATTTTGGAAAAGAACGGAATAGTTTCGTTGAGGGTTTCATGACAACAATGCCAAGTGGAATTATCACCCACTGTATTTCATTGTCAACGATTGTGAATTCATAATGATTGTTAAAAAATATAACATCTAGATTACCTTCAACTAGACGGAATATATGGTATTATGCAATTATTGCATGGTTGGTGTCATCTGTTTTCCATCTGAAACATAAATATTTTGAAAATTATTCTTAATATCAGATGTTTCCTGACATTGAAACCTTATGATTCATAGTGACAAACAATTATCAATTCGAGTAAATCGATATCATCAGTCTGTAAAAAAAATGCCTTTTCACATATTCTTTGAGAAAACTTTCGAAACTACTGTCGAAGCAGCTGCTGAGTTGTATTGAGACTTATCGATCAAATCAAAACAATACTGAATACGATTCTGGTGATGTCTATCAAAGAAGAGCAAAACAAAAATGCTTTCCATCGCACATCCCATATTGATTCTTTTACAGTATGTAAGTTTTTTATAATAATCGGTACTGTTTTTCAGCTAATTTCATTTTCTCAATTTGAATTTGAGTAGATTTTATTTAAGGAATTATCACTCTGAAGGAAGATTTGATTCGAAAATCATATAGATGAATGAAAATCATATTTCCAGTCACAGGAGCATCTGATGTTATTTGAGAATACTGTCAGAAAAGTTTTCAATATGAAATAACTCAGCGAGTAGGACTATGAAATGTCGATCTGAAGATCTGATGACAATAAGTTGTTGTGTGACTTGTCGAATGTGCAAATTGATGAATATCAGCTCTGATTTCCTAATCATCACCATGTCCAGTTCAAATAAACCTATGAAATGTCGATCTGGAGATCTGATGACAATAAGTTGTTGTGTGACTTGTTGAATATATGCAAATTGATAAATATCAGCTCTGATTTTCGAATCATCACCATGTCCAGTTCAAATAAACCTATGAAGTGCGCAGAAAAATGTGTTCATGACGGTTACTATACCGTAATGACCACTTGCATGAAAATTGTTGTTTTATGTTGAGTTCATGATTTATATCTGCTGACATTTCGTCTTGAATAACATCATATAATGGTCATTTACGGATTCTTCTGAAAACAAATACCTTCAACATGATCCTTTTGAGTAGGAATCAATAATGCCATAGATTTTCAATTGTCTGTTGTTTTCTATATAGAACTACTTGATGGAAGTGGTTACAGATTATTTGAATGTTTGTTTTCGACGGTATCAGAAGCAAGGTACAATTGTCAGCTTCATATCGTATGAATCGTATGATCAATTTCTTTGAATGAGTGATAATATTCCGAGGAATCGAATATTTTTGATATGAGAAACTCCAAACAGCAGGAATGCATCAGAAATCTGAATTAATTGATATGACAATCACTTACCCAACAGGCATATTGATGATGATGAATTGAAAATTGTTTGTAGAATCAAAATTATGAAATTGAGATTTGGAGAAATTTATGATATTTTCAGTGCCTTCAGATGAAATGACGATTCAACAGTATGTATAGAATAATTATCAACAACAACATGTTTCGGATGGAAATATGGTCGTCGGAATATAAGAATCAGATGACGTAACGCGAAAAAAAAAACAAAATCAGAAAAATACATTTTGATGAATAGGAGATAACGCAAACTGAGTCCAACTCTCTTAAGGGTGAAACTTATCTAATCGATAATGTTTCTGATTCTCTAGACAGAATCATATGGCGTCTATTCGATTGCAATCTTATAAAACGTCGAACACAGTTGATATATAGATCACATCATATCGAACCATATGAATAGTGTTGGAATTGGAATAAATAATTATATCAGAAGACCTATATTATATTCTTGCTCTCCTAAAGCAGCGAAATAATATCTTCATCTTTTACTCCTCATCAATTTATTTCTGATTATTTGAATATGTTTTATTTGTCACGTCAATGGATACAGAAACTGGTATAATTCAGAGATCAGCGTAGCTTTCGAATTTGAAAATGACGGTCACTGTAGACGGAATTCGATGTGTAAATGTGTGATGAATTATCGTTATGTCATTCTGTTATATTATGAAAAATATTATTTGTAATGATATGAAATGTATTCGACAATACCCTCATCATCTTCAATATTGATTTTCTATAATTGATAAAACACTGTGACAGTGACAATGAATGTAAAATCACTTCAAAATCTGGAGAATGGTATCATTTGTAGTTATATCAAATAATGTAGTTATAGTAATGTAAGAGATATATTTCGAGTTGAAGGAAAAAATCTTTCAGATTCCATAGGTAGAGTAAATATATTTTGTGATGACTGAATATATCAAAAACGCTTTCAATAAATTTTGTGCGTTTCGGATTATAAAATGAATTATGATAGTTATGTTCTGGAACTGATGGATCTTCGGTGAAGAGAACGCTTTGAAAAGTTAGAGAAATATTCAGAACATTCGAGTATATACAGTATAAAATAAAGAATACGTTACTCTATAGAACAACTCGTATAAGATGGCGAATACTGCTTTCCAGTTATTGAAAATAGGAAATATATTTTTCAGATTTGGAAAACATTAAAATGAATTGAATGTGGAAGCATGCGTAGTTATAATGTCTTTGCAATAAATGTGTTTTCAGTTACGAATAAAATCCGCTATTCGTTGAATATATCAATTAGTTTATACAAGACTGTAAATAATTATGGATGAATTAGGTGTTGAACATTCCACACTTATATGTCGCCAATAATGAATATGATGAATTTTGTTGATATTATTGATTGAAACATTCAGTAGGATCGAATATGTTTGTAGTCAATTTGTTGAAAATATGATTGTTATGTGATGTTACATTCCGGAATATATTTCTGATTTATATCAACTTTTTCATTTGAATTGAGGAAACAAATGCCCTGAGGTCCCATAAAAATGTTTTTCCAACTTTTCATATTGCTTCATGCAAGGAAAATAGCCGGAAATATCATACATTGACTTCGAAATCAATAGTATATTTATAACATTGATGAGAGAGATTTTGGTTGCCACTTCCAAATGACACACCCTGTATGCAAAATTATCGTAAAAAATGCGATTTTGAACATACTTATCGAGCGTTGTTTCAAACACGTTCCTTTTCAATTTGGTATTGTGAGTAGATCATTGTTTGTTGATTGCCCCAATACTAATGGAACATCTGATGAAAATATTCGACTGATAGCAAGAGGTCACTCAGAAGAAGATTACAATACGGAAAAATATTCAAAGGTTAACTTTCGTTCAACTCGTGTTGCTTGAATCGCTCGTCCACATCTCCATGACCTGAATTAGTGCAAATCTAAGCGTTTTTGGAATTTGTCGAGTGGAATCAGTGCCGATAAGAAAAGTGCAAAATAGGCATTCGAGACCATGGTGGAAGATATTGAAAAATATATTTCTTTGTTGAGGAGGAAGCCTACCAAATTTTATCTTTTGCCAGGTATTCAATTAAAATTGGGTTGTCTTTTTCGATACAAACGAAATCTAGTTTATATGGCTCACATTTTACACGTTTCCCCATAATGAGATGTTTAATATTCTCAGTTTTTTCTACAAACCAGTAGCTGAATTGAATATGGAAATGATTTATGGTATCATTCAAAGTAGATAAAAAATAATTGAAAATGAATGGTAAGAAGTGAACGATAGTGAAAATGATATAATTTTGTATATTAACACTAATTGAGAATTCAATTAACCGAATATCCTCATGGAAGGTGATAAATGATTACGGAATATTTGATGAAAGGCAGAAAGTTCAATAACCTCCGTACTGCTCACGAAATCTGTTCCTATCGTAGTTCTTGTCCTATCAACCGAAATAACATCGAATGGATAATTGAACTCTGAATGGGAATCAAAGTGGACAAGAAGAAGACAACTGAAGTTGTGGACAAAACTATAAATATTCTTATTTCACTATTTATTATTATAATTATAATTATTATATATTTTACTACTTATAAACGTTTATTTTTGCCAGGAGAATTAGCATTTCAATTGGTGTACTGAGAGAAGCTATTTTCGCGATGATCCGAAAAAATTCATACTCATTATTATAATTGAAATACTAGGAATTATAGCACTTGAAATAAGAAGATGAGAACATATTAGGAGATTATCGAAAGTACCAATATTAATTTTCAGCTAAAATACCATGTATCTCTCGTTCGAGTTTCAACATCCTTGTCATACTAAATCAATGTATATAATCTCTGTATACAGTGTGGAACAGCCAAATGGAATAAATTCGATAACGAATGAATGAGAGCGTGTTGGGAAAAAGTATTGGACACGTTGATTTGTATTTTCAGTTATTTGAAGTTATTTGTCCACTGATTTCATCTCATGTTGTTGCTGAGTGATAAACTTCTGTAACTAAGTTGCAGTTTCAATTTGACATTACCAAAAGTGAGAAACTTATGATCATGTAAGACAAGACCTGACAAATGTCATGTATTTTATTCGAATGGTTATGGATTAGTGAAGTGTATCAATAAACTTTCTTAACTATTCAAGATAGAAATAGAAGAAATACTATTAGTATGGCTTTGAGATATTTGGAGAATGAAAATGACAGTGAAGATGATATAAGTAAGTAACCAATAGGTTATTTATTGGATAAAAACGTGAAAATTTTTAGCATTGTCGTTTAACCCAATGAAATGGTTGGTAAATATATCTAGGCTCGGTTAGATACAAATCTGCTAAGAACTATTGATCTGTTCAAAAGTTCAGTATTTCTGAATATTCATTTGCAAGACTCACGTATTTTGGACTTAATAATGTGAATTCGTTAATATTATCGTGAACAATAATTTATCAAATTCATAATTCTCCATTATTTGATTTACAACTTACAACAAATATAAAAAAAGAGTTCATCATGCATTCATTCTGTGGAATCGTTATTTCAATGATATTTCGATATTTTACTCCCTCACATATAACATCTAAATGCTCATTTCTCAGAAAGCATGGTAAACCCCTTATATGAATATAATTTGTTTTGTTTCTGAAGGAGTTTGGCTGATAGAATATTGATCGGAGACATTGAAGGAATAGAAACTTATTTTATTTCATTTTCTCGAAAATTATTGCTACAAAATAACCAAATTATCAAAATTTTCAGTCAAAATAGCAAACAAACAAGTCAATCAACTTGATATTATGTATCTACATACTAATATGCAAAAGCCAAATATGTCATTTTATGCTGAGTAAGGTGTCTACATGATGGTGAAACCAACAGGGGAACTCTCTAATTTTATAGACAGGAAATTTCTTTCCAATTTAGAGAATTCTAAAAAACGGTACTCTCTAAGACCATTCGGTTAGATTCGCAGGGATTCGTGCCTGGAAATGGTCGGCCGAAGTTTTGTCAAATAGAAAGAGCTGTTTAGGTCTTTCTATGTGCCCCATCTCTTTTCCAATTAATAATTTCGAATCCTTTTGTCTTTGTCGATTCTCTCTTTGATTGTTTGGAGATTTGAGACTAACCTTTCGTTTTCTGTGACTTGAGTTTACTCTGTGACTTTACTTTTTTACTGAAATAGGTTATATCGTAATCATAAAATAACAAATCGTAATATTAAAATAGTTATTGGGAATCGTATCCAATGATCAGCAATTTGTTCGAAGGCATTACAAACTTCAGACAATACCCGACTAAAAGTCTGCTGGAGCCATTGCAACTTTGACTTCATTACCTACACTTCTTTGGTATGAACCTTGTGCAAAAAATCTTAAAGCCCCTATAATTCTAGTAGTGATTGAAACCTTGGTATTTCTTTGTCCCATATTCATGTGAGGTGTTAATTCATCAATCAAATTTCGTGCCAAGTCCTTACTTGAACGAAAGCATTTTCTGAATTCATGTTCAGGTAACTCAAACATTACTGTGGTCTCGTGAATGTTCCAGTCTTAGAAGTTCCCTTTGTTCTTCATCTTCTGCTTCCAGAACAAAGTTTATGAAAACGGGATCCATTAAAAAATGAGTATAAAACTTTTAGGAAACAGTCCTAGTAAACCTAGAAAGCTAGAAGCTACCAACTACTAAAAAATTAATTAATTAAGTCCCTAAATTTTCCACTAAAAGAAGTTGATATTTTTAGTTTTGATAATACACACTTTTCTATAGGCGATAACATCCGATTTAAATAGAAAGAATCATAGGGAGTAGGAATTGTAAATAGAAAGAAAAAATCTTTCTATTTTATTTCCTTTCTATTTCTATGTCTATTTAGTTAGGGAGTTCGCCTGCAAGTGTCGATGGGAATTTCATGGAACACATCCTAGACGGATACTTATTGAATCGTCGTGAGATGGCGAAACAATCGTGTTCGTTAACATTGCTTTCTTCCACGTCAGTCAGAATTAGCGGGAACTCAAAACTTCTCTACTTCATTAACCTACTTTTTAATTTGTAGTCGTATATTTTTTGCAGTGTGGTGTTTTTCAGCTAGAATGAAGTTTCATATAGTTTGTAGACAAGCAGAAACCGTCTCTCGTCATCTTTATGGAATTCCGAAGGTAATTTGTTAGTTTTTGGAGTTGCAATCAATAATTTACTTTGTCATTACTCACATAGGACGAAGCCGTTCGGAAACAATGGATTCTCGCATTGGGAAAACATTTACAAGTATTTTGAAAACATTTTCTATTCAATTTTCCCACTGTGTGTATATTCAGGAATCAATAAAATATAATATTTTCACGAGAATATGTCATTTCTCAATCTGATTGACAACCAAACTGACGAGCATTAGGAGTCAGGGTTGCCGCTTCGAAAATAAATAATTCACGTTTTCTGCGTAAAACAAATAATCGCTTCCAACAAAGCCAAAGTTACATTTCATTTTCAAAACACAATTCTACGTTCTTTTATTCCCACAGATTCGTGAAATACTGTCGAATCAAAACTTTGTAGACAAACTACTGGTGTATTTCATTAACAATTAGCAACGTTGCATTTTGCATTATTATAGCGCCGACTGTGTCGCCATCCGTGGCGATTCAAATATGCTTTTTGATCGAGGGGTTTTGGTCACGGGTCGAGATAGGAACTATATAGTTCCACCATCATGTAGATACCTTAATCTTACGATTTTTGTTGATACAGTACAGATTTATGTCTCAACTTAATAACGTAGGAAGAATATATCCTCTGCTAATCTGCTGATAAATAATTAATTCAAGAAATGTCACATAGTCACCAGATCGTTGTAAGATTTCAGTTTAGAGGCTCCATCTCTCGAAAGTTATTGTAGGTAAGAGCAAGGAAACAAAAACATCAAATCATTCTCCATTATTTCGAATACAGAAATCTACTTTCAGGTTTCTTCAGTAGTTTGTCATTATTGATGTGAAAGGAAATCTTTTTCAATATTATATGGAAAATTCATTTATTTTTCCCTCATTGGTTCCACTTGGGCAACGTCCCAGATTTTTTCCATGAATTCATGAATGATACGAAGAATGCAATGAGTTATCATGATTTCCAGGGGATCATGAGTTTTTCGGGAAATGAAGTCGACTATTTTGTATGGAAAAATAAACTTTTATTCATACTCCAGTATAGTAACCTTCAATGAAAACAATTGAAAATTTAACCTATAAGTCCATTTATTTAGGGTCGATAGTTCTGACAGCTCGCCAGATTGTGCCGTAATGCCACATGTTTTTCACTTTTCAGTAATGCTCCGGATAAAAACTCGGGTTATGTTGACCATTCGTTGTTTTGAAAGTGTTTTTATCAGTGATAAATCAACTCCTGTATAAAATGTGTCATTTAAAGACGACTGTTTTGTTATTTTGACAGCGATAAAATAGGTGCATCGTTTTTTATCACTGATAAAAACGCCTGTTCCTCTTATTTTATATGAATATTCTACATGTGTGAATACCAGAGAAGAAAATTTTGAAATCAGAACACCAAACCAAACAATTTATAACAATTGTGTATTTAATAACTGTTCATTTAAATAATGTAATCGTATCAATAAAGATAATTATTGTTCATTGATATATTCTGTCGTTAATTTATCTTGCCAAAAAACACTCGAGCTTTTTTTTATCGGATAAATTTCTTTTCAACTCAAAGCTCTTGTGTTTTTACTGTTGATAAATCAACTCCTGTATAAAATGTGTCATTTGAAGACGACTGTTTTGTCATTTTGACAGGGATAAAATAGGTGCATCGTTTTTTATCACTGATAAAAACGCCTGTTCCTCTTATTTTATATGAATATTCTACATGTGTGAATACCAGAGAAGAAAATTTTGAAATCAGAACACCAAACCAAACAATTTATAACAATTGTGTATTTAATAACTGTTCATTTAAATAATTTAATTGTATCAATAAAGATAATTATTGTTCATTGATATATTCTGTCGTTAATTTATCTTGCCAAAAAACACTCGAGCTTTTTTTTATCGGATAAATTTTTTTTCAACTCAAAGCTCTTGTGTTTTTACTGTTGATAAATCAACTCCTGTATAAAATGTGTCATTTGAAGACGACTGTTTTGTCATTTTGACAGCGATAAAAAAGGTGCATCGTTTTTTATCAACAGTAAAAACACAAGAGCTTTTTTTTATCCAAAAAAAAGCTCGAGTGTTTTTTGACAAGATAAATTAACGACAGAATATATCAATAAACAATAATTATCTTTATTGATACAATTAAATTATTTAAATGAACAGTTATTAAATACACAATTGTTATAAATTGTTTGGTTTGGTGTTCTGATTTAAAAATTTTCTTCTCTGGTATTCACACATGTAGAATATTCATATAAAATAAGAGGAACAGGCGTTTTTATCAGTGATAAAAAACGATGCACCTTTTTTATCGCTGTCAAAATGACAAAACAGTCGTCTTTAAATGACACATTTTATACAGGAGTTGATTTATCACTCGACTCGATTTATCACTCGACCTTCGGTCTCGCGATTTTGTCATGTCAGTTTTTCTCGTAAAATTATTGATTGGCAAAATTATTTCGTTACAAAAAGAAATTTATCTGATAAAAAAAAAGCTCTTGTGTTTTTACTGTTGATAAAAAACGATGCACCTTTTTTATCGCTGTCAAAATGACAAAACAGTCGTCTTTAAATGACACATTTTATACAGGAGTTAATTTATCGATGAAATTCATTCATCATATTTGGATTACTATTGATTGTAGATAACCGTTGAATGTTGAATGGTTCAAATGATATAATGGACTGTTCTCATGTTAGGAATAGTATCGAATATTTAAAGGAAATACATACACTGTGTCCGTGAAGTATGGAACAAATTCATTTTTAGCTAAACAGGTCATTTTGAGAAATAATCCTCAAACACGTCGATTTTTCATGTAAATTTACCGTATATTGAAGTGATAAACCAATAGACAACAAAATTCAAATACACTTACATACATACTTACCGTTTTGTTAAAGTAAATGTTGTCTGAGTCTATGGTAATGAAAAAGAACTGTTGGCACGCAAAAACACGATAATCAACAAAAACAGAAAGAAAGCGAATTGTTTTTAGGAGAATATTCTCAACATGTACTTTGATAAAACGGTGTGTTTTTAGGCGAAATCAATTTTCTTTTTGTATTTTTTCAGAAATGCACTAGTGACATTTCAAAGGTCCATATCTTTGTAACGAGTAGACGGAATTTCGAAAATAAAAGAGGGAATAGGGAATCAAATGGGCTTTTCAACGAGGTATCATTAAAGCCCCATTCCCATTTGGAAAAATTCAGGGGATGCTACCCCCGCTTATGAGGGTGAAGTTTGGGCTATACTTTCTGCGTCAAAAGTTGTCCCCCTTATATACAGAGTTGACGTGTTTGACAGGTTTTTCTCGATGAAATCACTTCCTGGAATACTTTACGTACGTTTTCTTCGCGCCACCCCGTATAAGCATGTAAGAAATAGAAAAAAAATATGAATGCACTAATGAAACCAGATATTTGTTACGACTTGAATGAAATGTGTCTTCTCAATTTCTTAATGTCTGGAGGAACTAATTTCAATCTCAGACTTCTACTGTCCATATCATCGTATTGGTGAGAGATTCAAAATTGAATTGAATATCCTCTTATAACTATTATCATTGATGCAAGTGAATAGTATGAGGATTACGGAAAGGTATACCTTCACCTGATTTGTAGAACGTATTTGGCATCGCTGCCATAACGTGCGCATTTACCGTCAAATTCGCGTGCGTTGCACAGCGTTGGTAAGCAGTGTAAACAGTTCCCAATCGCGGTCCGTAAAATCAGGTGCTGTTAGTATCAATTGTAGATTGTATAAACAAGACTATCGCGGAAGTTGGGACTCAGCTTGAGGTGCACGCTTGCTGATATGGGCAGGTGGAGGAAATATCCGAGAATTCCTTCGGCGAACGATCTCCAAAGTAAGTTTTGGCGGCCGCATCCTTAACTGACCTGTCTCAATGCGTTAGGATGAGACGGGACTAATATCGAACCATGGAATATTCCACTGTTGAGGATTTCCTGATATTCCGTATCATTTTTGGTGTAACTCTGATGCATCTTTTTTTCGAGAACATTCGAACTTTTGTGAATAGGACTGACGATATGATTTCTTTTTTGAAATTCTTTTTATATGTTTCAGACGTGAATTCAAGAAATAGGTAGTAATCATTGCATGATTGAAATATTCTTGTGTTTGTGCGTCACTGGAAGTATATTGACTCTTGAAGATTTTGTAGTCTCGTCTCACTTAGACATAGTTGTTATCAGAAAAAGTTATATTCTTGATTATTCTGATGTTCAGGATATAAAAGAATAAATAATGGAAACTTTCTCTTTTCCGGAATATATTTTCGAGGAGATCAACGTGCAAAGAGGTTCATAATTTATTGTTGTTTACGTCGCTCTATATGCTGGCTGTCTCATGGAATTGATACTTTTGATTTCTAGAAATATACCCCTACAATAGTTCTGGGAATTCGACATAATAATCTATCAGAACTAAAAATAAATAGAGCAAGTAGCAACTTTCAAGATGATCCCATCTAGTTGAAATATTATTATTTCGAATAATACACTCATTCATTTGATCATCTCCCTCCTCTAGAACACTATTTTTATGGACAATGATATGTTTTTGAATTTCCATCTTATTTCAATTCAATAGAATTATCCATTCTATTTTTCATCATAGGGAGTAAGATAGTAGCGATATAACTGGTTTGATGATCAACCCTTCTATACCTTGTAGTAAAAATTATTTAAACACTACATATCATAATGGATAACATTTCGAACCTATTTATATATCTAGTAAAGCTTTGGAAATATTCCACTTTTCGCGAGCCTATTACAACTGATATTATTTTTATCATCACGTTGATTGAACGAATTAATTTGATTGTCCCCTAACGATAGTGTTGCAGGATTAGAAGTCATTCCTGTTCTTGTCATTAAATCTGATCGTATCGTGACGCGTGATACATATCAAGTTCTATATGGTGTCCAGAGTATTAAACCAGACCAAAGGTGTTCACTACAACCGGAAACATTCATCCCGTGATAGGTATCAAAATAGTAAGCTGCTTTGTTGAATATGAGAATCATTTAATGTAAAATCGATTATGATATCTCATGATATTCTGGGATGAGTGGGCTCATCCTCATTTGAATATCATATGAGATATAATCTTGAACTCAGTTGAATATCGATTTGATATACTGGAAAAATCTAATTTCAATTATAATAAATAGTTGATTTCATTGAAAGTTGTATTGATCATTGTCTCTACAATGTTTCTTCAACTTGTATTGGAACAAAAATATTTGATCACACAAACTTTGACGATTAGTTCATGAATTTGGGAGGACAGAAGTAATCGGAAAGTTTCGGATTAGCATGATTCAAAATAACTGAACAAAAATACACGAAAAGTATTATAGAATCAACGTTACATTTTGTTCCGACAGTGACATGAAGTACGAAACCGATGGAAAAAAATCTTCAATCGTTTTTTTTTTTTTTTTTTAATGAAAACTTTGGGTTGTCTCAAAACCAACTCAGCCCCTATCAGATATCAGTGATTTTCAGTTCCTTCAGGAATCACCTTTTTCATAATTTGAAAAATTTCGGAAGTTATATTTTTAGAAAAAATTTAACGTTTTGGATGGAATTAAAAAAATCAATCTCAACGTATCCTCCGATCCTTTTTATGTACATGATAGTTCCTCCTTACATCTCCTTTGAAACATTCCTCACGAAGTTTTGAGACAAATTAAGATATTTTCTATTTGTTGCGTACTTCATGAATGTCCCTGTAGATAAATTCCCAATCCAAATTATTATCGAATGGATACAAATATCGAATTATTTCCTAATCGAAGAACTTAGACCTACTTATCAATATATCAGATGTTTTGAACAAATATATCATGAAGTGAACACCGTTATATTAATTATATGGATTTGAATTCGCAAACAGACATGATAAATGAATATATTTGATTTGAAAAGATTTATCGACGCTATTGAGACTGAGACATTTGGGAAGAAATCGAGAATCGTGAAGAACAATTATAGCTGTATGTTCAGATGTTATACAGGGTGATTCATTGGAAAATGGGGGTACTGTAAGGGTATGTAGAGGTTGCCTAGCAGGTTCTGAAAAACCCCCATATATTGGACCTAGCGCCCTGTATAACCGAGATACAGAGTGTTTTATGTACTTCTTCTATTTCTTCAATGGCTCATAACTTACGATCCGCATTGTATATTTTATTCATTTACACAACATAAACTCAGTATCCTGTACGATACCGAATTCCGAACGAATGAAACTAATAATCCAAGTACGGACTTCAGTTCAATACAACACCTTGTATGATGAAATTTCGAAAATTCGTTTGCAGATATGGAAAGAGCAGAAAAAAATATTCCTAATCAAATGAGTTTGGTACTTCCGCGTGCCATTCTTGTACATGTTAATTTGAGTCAAAATTAATTTTTTCGATCAAAAGGTGGTACGAAATTCAAAACAATATTTCTTTCGTCTCCAAATGTTCTTCTTTCACTCTCATTCAATCAAATTACTAACCATTTCATGATATCCTGAATTTTGGATCACAACCTTTATGTAAAATAAGTCGACATGTCCTTATTTAGGACAAAGTGCTGTTTCAATAACCAGTTACAAACACCCCGTATGTGTGATGAAGATTGCATTTATTCATCATGCTACACTTTACAAATGATAAAATTAAAAAAAAAACACATTCCGAAAAAGTATGACTTTTTGAGAAACACAAATTTTGTAAAATTGTATTCATTAAAAAAAAACGAAGATATAAAATAGAAAAAATTTTATCCATTCCAAATCATTTTTTTTTATTATAGCTTCATTTTATCATTTGTATAGTGTAGCATGTTGAATAAATGCAATCTTCATCACACATACGGGGCGTTTGTAACTGGTTATTGAAACAGCACTTTGTCCTAAATAAGGACCTGTCAACTTATTTTACATAAAGTTTGTGATCCAAAATTCAGAATATTATGAAATGGTTAATAATTCGATTGATTGAAAGTGAAAGAATAGCATTCAGAGACGAAAAAGGTATTTTGTTCGAATTTCGTACCACATTTCAATCGAAAAAATTAATTTTGACTCAAATTAACATGTACAAGAATGGCATGCGGAAGTACCAAACTCATTTGATTAGGAATATTTTTTTCTTTTCTTTCCATATCTGCAAACGAATTTTCGAAATTTCGTCATGCAAGGTGTTGTATTGAACTGATGAAATTCCTTAAATTTTTTCAAGTCCTTACATGGAGTATTAGTTCAATTCATTCGGAATTCGATAACATACAGGATAATGAGCTTATGTTGTGAAAATAAATGAAATATACAATGCGGATCGCTAGTTATGAGCCATTGAAGAAATAGGAGAAATACATGAAACAGTCTGTATCTCGCTTATACAGGGGGCTAGACCCATCATATAGGGATTTTTCAGAACCAGCTAGGCGACCTCTAGCTACCCTCACAGTACGCCCATTTCCCAATGAATCACCCTGTATTATATGTTTCTACTTATACAACAACCGTCACCTTAGTTTTGGTACGAATGATAACAGTATTCTTATGCACACTCTTGAGTTTTATGAAGTATTCATGTTCATTCCTTGTCCTTGTATGCACATATTGTTCTCAATATATCATTTCAGTGTGCACAAAGTGGATCACGGTGGATGTTACTATAAATTGGACGTGGCATACTCCTGACAGCATTTTTTATTCATCCATTTCCAACCATTTTCAGAATGATCATTGAAATCCAGAATTTTTATTTGAAAAGTGGCATTGATATTTTCATAACTGCGTGATCTGAGTATATAGACTCTTCATAATTGGGATAATAAGACAAAATCAGATGAACATTTCAACGTTCAACTAGAAGAAGATTATGTCGATAGGCAATTAATTCAATTGATAGACTGTCAAAACTAAAGTGATGGTCTTCACGATTCATTGTTTGCAATACTTTTTATCTATATACAAACGGGCAGTAATCGATAAACTCTATTGACCTTTTCTCGACTTTGTTCTTTATATTTTCACAAGTGAAAAAGTGATGTGCATAATAGTGAATTGATTCGGAAGTCGTGCTTTGTTGTTATGACCACCATGCACTGTCGAACGATCCATCAGAAGTGATGGTGTTTTTCCCCGATTGATATATACCGCTGGAAATAAATCACTTTCAAAATGGTTGCAGATGTGGTGGCCTCCTCCGGGAGCATGATTGTGGTGTCCAATAGACTACCATTCGTGCTGCAGAGAGACAAGGATGGAAAAGTATTTCGCAAGGCTAGGTGAGTGGCAGTTTATACTACTCTTTAATCTAGAAGCGAAACTCTCTTTTCGATTCAAATCCAAGTTTACACTAATCAGATATTTCATATAAAATCATTCATCTATTTTATTTCCAACTACCGAATAATGTATTTTTATTCATATTTTGACAATCAATTTCATACCCATTGCTAGCCAAGAACTTTGATTCATGAAGTCGAGAAACTTCACCCCCAATTATTTCATCATTCAATTTATTTTGGTATTCGAATGAAAGTACATGCATATTGAATATTTTCTCAGTAAACCTGAAACTTTTCTGAACCCAAAATCATATGCATTTCAATTGGGTATTGATGTCCTCAAAATTCTCATCAATTGTCATTCAGTTCAGAAAAGCCAAAATACAATTATAATATTGACTAAATGAATACAATGTTTGATTCACAATTATATAACACCATGAACAAATCATTAAATCTATGAATGATTTCAATCTAATTAGGTAAGAGTGATTCGTTTATAGCTCTGATAGAACTCGTGTAGCTATATTTACCAACCTGTTGTGTATTTGTAGATCGTAAAAGTGTTATCAATTTGCTCATTTCCTGCTTCGAGGCATTGGCATTGTTCGATTATTTTGCTTCTGTTAATAAACAAGAAACAGTGTTATCATTTTGATATGATTCTTATTTTAGATTCGCTTCTAGAATATCTCCATTTCGAAAGCATTCAATCGTGAAAAAAGATAAGTTTTACTCTCGGAATTACATGATTTCCTGAAAATAAAAACAATAAAAACAATATGAAGCTAGAACATATGGAAATTATCAGAATAGAAATGAATTTGGCAGATCTTGACAATGACTATCTGGATGATTCATTGATTCTACACATTTCCAATGACAGCTTCGTCATGATGGCCATAAAAATCACGCCACAATCTCAACATATCACACAGTCTCAGAAAGGATAAAATAATTCTTTCATTCGGTTTCGTCCTTTTCGAATGCATCGTTAATTTTCAACATACAATTCCATCGTAATCATTCAGATGCAGAGTCCATGACTTACAATTGGGAAAAAATTAGATTTCATAAAAAAAATCAATGAGGAAAAAAACGATTTGTGATAACTGACAGAAAATATACTAAGATTGTAGCGTACTGTGAAAATGAAATTCAGAAATTCACTATAAAATTTCGGAATGATTTCTTTGATTTATTTCAGTGCTGGTGGTTTGGTGACAGCCGTAGCTCCGGTGGTGATAAATGGGGGTGGTCTATGGGTGGGATGGCCAGGGATGCATTTGGAGAATCCATCAGAACCCATGCCAGAGTCTGATCCGACAGATATCACACCCACCGCTGGCTTAAAATCTGAAAAGGTATGATAGAAATTCAAAAGGTTTGAAAATCACAATCACAAAAGGTCATGTAATTGTTTTTTAATATTCAGCAATGATTGAAGTATACGTATTCAGTAAACAGTGGAATAAAGAAGAGTGATAGAGAGTGTCGAAACAAAGAGTAATCCATACACGTGTTCGTTCTCGAAACACAATTCCTACTCATGAATCAATACATACAGGGTGACCCGTCGATTACTTGACGTGTCGTGGTTTTGGGAAGCTCCGTCACTTGAACTTTTGAGCACTTTCATTTGACATCTGATGGTAGGAGTGTCATATCGCTTGAGAGCTAGTTGAATTGAAACATGATTTTTTAATGATTTTGTATGATATTGTTATTTGTTGCTTCAATATAGTGAAGTTCTTTTTCTATCGGTATAATATCACTTAACAAAAAATTGTCCTACGATCAGTTGATCAGAGTGATATACACAATTTTTGCAATGATTGAATGAATATGAAATTATTTCAACACCAATATAGTTTTCATCAATTGACAGTATTTCAAAATATGTTGGATGAATCCGAAACACTGCCATTCATCTCCTATTCAATATGTAGGGGTTGTTGATTTCACTGCTCTGAAGCTGTAATGATGGGCTTGTAGGTAAAACAGTTGAAATTCCTCTTCGGAAGTAAAACCGACCTCTCTCAACTTTTTTTAACATCCATGAAATCATTACCTATAACCCCAATGTCCATTGTAGATTCAACTGAACTCTAAGATTGATTGTTCTTCGATATACGAATGAAAATTTTATTTTTTCTACTTTCCAACGCAGTCAATTCATTTTTTGAAAGTGAACTCTACAATTTCAAATCTTCCATATGTGAAATGAAGTTTGGAAGGAAATTGTATCACTGTCACATACTTTCAAGTTTCTTCGAATGTGAGATATAGATCCAGTTTTCACTACATGTGCTAGGAACGTGTAGAAATGTTTTGTTTTGTTTGATTCATATGTTGATTAAATCATTATTTGAATAAACAGTTTCACATATCAATATAATTTTTTTTTATCGAAACGAATGGAAATTATCCGAAACAGCTGTTAGTACATGTTTGTTGACTTTCTTTTCAATTAAAGTTCATAGAAGACGACAAACATCAATACTGTCATATTTTCGCTTATCTGGAATGTCATCTGTAAATATGTGTCGGTATGTGAATATTGACGTCATGTTTTCCAAACAACACTAGATATCCACAGAGGTTAATCAACCAGATCAATGGTCAATGCGTTGTTACAATTAAAGATGCACCCATTTTTATTTCCAACGAATGTTTGATTTTCTAATATGCACATGTTATCGAATTACTGCCACTCAATAGAAAATATAATGATCAATCGAATTGAAGTTGCTGACAGGTTCAATTTTGTTATTTGGGAAAAGTATATTCGAGTATTTACTTTATGATCTGTTATCCCAGTTATAATTTGATAAAAAAAACTTCGATAATACATATTTCATACTAATTGAATTGAATGAGAATGTAAGAGAATGAAAATAGAATTCATTTTGGGAATATCAATTAATCTTATGTCGTGAATGGCAAACCTGTTCTTTTTATGAATTATCATGAAATATACCGGGTGTGACTTTGAAAACTTTCAATGCGAATATCTCGCGAAATAAAAAAAAAAACTTAAAAAACGCCGTTTGACACGAATACGTAAGAGTTAGGGGGAACTAGAACCACCATATTTCAGTGAAGGAATGAGTCACACCGTCGGCGCGACACACCCCAACTTTGAAATGTTAAATGGCACAATCTATTTTGTGATACCTCAAATGATCGGTCAGTACCCAGTCAACCAGTTTTGGTTGCAGGGAAGTTGTAGGGAGTTAACATCGTGGAAATGCGACTTCACAATGTTGATATAAAAAACTGCAACCAGTACTTACTGGGGAGTGCTTAATGTCCGCAACATTGTATATCACTGGTAATTACCTAATACATCACAATGTGGATGTGTGGAAGGTACCATGAATAGCAACATTGCGACTTCGCATTTTAGCACTTATTGGAAAGATTATTGAACCAAATGAGCTTTCACATTACATCTTCCGTTGAAGTTATATTCATATGTAATATGGTAATTACCATCGTGGCACTAAATTTGCTCTCTATAAGCGTCTTCTAATTTAATTGAAATAATGTTACTTCTGAAACACCCATGACATTAGTACATACCTGGAAAGCAAAATAAATATATCTCAGCTGCCTTATATTTCAACCATTTTATAATGCCTAAGAAATGTGCATAGGTTAAGTCTATGAGATTAATATACAGGGTGGTACACCAGTAGGTATAATCAGGACCAGCAATAAAACACATCATATGCCTGCTCTTCATATTGAATCTATTTTTCATTCTTAAGGGGAAATAATTAAACAACTATTATAAAATACTGATATTTTGAATATAACACAAGGTGAGTCAAGCTGTACGCATTTCTAGCCAGGCATATGGCTGAACAGAATCATCAGATATATATTAGTACAATGCATTCAACTTGACTCACCCGAAATACTTTATAAAAACTTCAACTCACATTGTAATATCATAGAATATAAAAACAAAAACATTATTTTCGAAACATAATGAAATAAAAATAGTATTATTTACAAAACAAAAATAGTATGCTGTACAGACAAAATAAAATCAAAGGAAACAACAAAAACATTGATTGTTACCAGATTATTATACTATGATGATCCAAATAATGGATTGCCACTGTCAACTGAAAATGATATTAATAGAAATTATTTTGTTTTTTTTATAGTTTAATACTGTTCCTGAACACGTTAGGTACACTTATGTTGATGTTATCATGTTTTATTTCTAATCAAATTATTGAAAAATTCTATATTCAGCTTTTATTGTAGAGAAAGATGTTTCTGAGTATTGAAAACAGTGTATACATGTTTGACATTATAGAATATCATTCAATATTCTGATACTAAATTCCGATAATGATACGACAAAACGGTTGAGGAGTCCATCTTGTTAAAAAAGCATTGCTTTTCAATGGGCATCACCTTCCCAATTGCACATTTATGAGCATCTTTTTGCCATTGGAAATGTATACTTACCGCATGCACCTAGAGCTGTCTTATTCTTCTTAACAAACTTCTCAAAATACTGCACACAAAACCAACAATTCAACCAACCATTAAATACGCACCACACAGATCATAATATATTATTTTCATCTTCCATTTGTTCCTTGACTTTCATTCGTGTGCACGTGTTGTTGCTATGCCCTGCGCAAGCGCCAATTCTATGTTCGAAATATATGAACAGGGATAAGTCGCAAAGTAATAGCAATGTGCACTTCATCTGAATCTCTCGATTAAATGTTCCACTCAATCATTAGGAAAGTTAACATGGGGACTTCGCAACGATAACAATATGTGGATGTTGATATCCACAAAGCGAAGTCCCATGTAAAACCCAGAGAGGTTTCCAAGATGATCTTCAATGTGATATTATTTGGTATTCCCTGCGACTTACTGTTACTTTTTTGGTTGACTGGGTAGTATTCACCTGTACAAGACTTCTTTTCCACACACTACAAGGTGAATAAAAAACATGAAGTCACGACTTTTTTTATTCGCGAATAAAATAAAGTGAATTGTGTTGAAAGGATATTCTGTTGAAATTGCGGCAAGTGATAGTCGTCCGGCAGAGTGAATGATGATCATTTCAATGAAAAACCATTCAAATGCTGCCAAAGTAAGCGCAGTGAATCCCTAATATGCGTTAAATGTGGCAGTGTTCCATTTATCTTGTGCTGCAAGAAATAAACTCCAATGTGTTAAGATATGTGACACAAGAATTATGTGCTCAGTTTGTCATCTACAAGGAGAAGATCTAACCCAAAAAGAGGCCAGTGAAGGTGAAAAGTTGATCTTGGAAATCAATATGCTAAATAGAATCATAAGTCAAATGAGAGAAAAGTATAATATTCTATTAGAAAATAATGAATTACTAAAACAAAACAATAATCTACTGGTAGAAAGACTAGAACAAAAAAGTGAGGAGATAAGGAAACACTCCACTGATAAAGCATTTGGCAAAAAACTCTCAGCTGTACCCAGAATGACTGAACCAAATGTAAACAAAGACAAACAATCAGCGTTGTACAGTAGACACAGGAATTTCAGAAAACAAAATTCCAGATAAACCACTCTACAGTAGCATGTTGCAAGATGTACAAGAAAAAAATGTCTGAACTGATTCACCTGCAGAGTGATCTCAGAGAACCAGAAAGGGAATTCCAAACAGTCACTAATAGAAGTAGATCTACTAAGTACAAACATACCAAGAAAATTTATGGAGAAAATGACAGTGAAGATGATTTTGGCGTTCAACGGAAAGTGTGGTTGTACTTGTATCATATTAAAAGAAATATCACCTCTGAACAATCAGCACCTACATTCAGGGTAAACCTCAGTTTTCTGATGCATATGTTGTTATCAAGGAACTTCCAACAGAAGAAACACCAAACAAGTGTTTCATGTTTGGAATTGACTTTGACCTAAAAGATGAAATATATAAGCCATCCAACTGGCCGAAATCAGTAGCTTTCAGGCGTTTTGACTTCAGGAAATGCAACCAATATAATAGAAGAAACGAGGATTTTTTAAACAGATCTCTATGAATCCTATCCAAGAACAATATAACAATATCTTAACCATACTCCATCAAAACATACAATTTATTGGAACCGGACTAGATGGTCTTATCGCTGTGTTGAATAAAATGGGCAATTGCCAAGTTATCTGCATGACAGAGCATTGGAAGGATGAAGATAAACTGCACTTACCACCAACTGAAATTCGCTTTCTGCAGAAAAGGTTTCAGAAGACATGGAGGAAGTGCAATATATGTGAAAAGAAGGTTTAAAATGCAAAGGAAAGACATCGTATCAATGTCTTTAGAAGATAATTTAAAGTATTCAGCTATAGTAATGGGCGTCAATGAAGGTATAGTTATTGTATCTGTGTATAGACCACCTAATGGTAATTTCCTTGCGAAACTAGAAAACCTCCTAAATGTTTTCAATAACGACACATGTGACATTGTAATTGCAGGTGATCTCAATATTGACTTTCTGCAAAACGAAAACGAGAAATTTTTACTACTTGAGTTGATAACTTCTTTTAATATTTTTTATGTAATCAGGGAACATACTCGGATAACAAGAAACACAAAATCTTGCGTTGATAATTTTTTAACAAACCTTGATAATGTCAAAGGTGAAGTCCTGCACACACATATCTCAGATCACTCGACTCAAATACTCAAAATTCTATGGCAAAACGAGACTAACAGTATATATAATGTATAAAAGGGTTTTTTCGCAATAAAATATCGACAAAATCATGGGACACATTGAAAACGGAGCTGGGATAGTATATATAGAATACATGAAATGCAGGTGAATGAACAGTGGAATCTTTTTATTGATATGTTCCTTGAAGAATTCAACAAGGGTAACAAAATGGGACAACAATTAATTTAATCAATGATCCGGTAGTAAAAGAGTGTAAGAATCGCCTAGATATTCTGTTCACAATGAGTACAATAGATAAACGCTATTATGAACAATATGCACAAATCAAAAGGGAATATCACAAAAAAATAATAAAAAGTAAATCCACACAATATCAGTATGGAATTGAAATATCTGACAATAAGTCAAAAACAATGTGGAACATTGTGAGGGATATTAAGGGTTTTAGTAAATCTGGGAATTGTATTGAGAAGGAAGGTAATGCAAAGGATATTGCTGAAGAGTATAGTCGGTTTCTAAAAGATACAATAAAAAATCTAAAAGAAAAAATAGATACACAAAACATACATTTTGTAAATAAAGTTAAATGTAATAGTAAATCTATGTTTGTGGAACCAATCATGAATAAAGAAGTAGTAGAGATTGTGAAGAATTCCAAAAATAAGATGAGTAGTGGAGACGATCAAATTCCAACTCGAATAATGGAATTAAGTGTCACATATCTCGAAAGTGTTAACGTACATTTTGAATAATTCTTTGCAATATGGCATTTTTCCCGATAAGTTGAAAATTGCAAAAGTAAAACCAATATATAAAGAGTAGGGTGATCCAAATGAAATATGCAATTACAGACCAATAAGCCTCTTATCATCCTCTTCAAAACTCTTCGAAACAGCCATGTGCAATCGACTAATGAAGTTCTTAGTTACTAATGAATTACTGAGTGATAACCAACATGGGTATCAAAAGGGTAAATCTATAACAACAGCTGTGTTCGGGTTTGTCCAGCATATACTGAAGGCATTAGAAAACAAGAATGTAGCTCTAGGACTTTCCTTAGACCTATCTAAAGCTTATGACTGCTTAGACCACAAGATATTGCTGGATAAACTTGAGACATACGGGGTTCGAGGTAAGCCTTTAAACTGGTTCAAATCATACCTTAGTAATAGAAAGCAAAAAGTATCAGTACAGGAAGATAATATAAATGCTTCATCCCAAGTATACAACATAGCGATAGGTGTGCCTCAGGGCAGCATTACTGGCCCAATACTTTTCTTGATATATCGATCATCAAGCAGCCAGCGTGAGAACACGTATTTAAATTTGCTCCACAATATTTGATCATATTCATTCAAATAATCATTCTTTTGAACTGTGTATCTGCAAAAATTTGCGTGAATTACTCTGTGATCAGTAATTGTGAAAACATTTCAAGTGGAGTTAGTGCAAGTGCATTTATAGTTTGATTCATATTCAAGACCTTAACTGTGAGTACCTAAAGACTATTATCGCCTAAAATTGGTTTTACTGATAGGAGGTCCATAAATACCATCCCATTTTTTGCCTGAAACCTTGCTATTGGACTCGCATATTTATTCGGAATGACTGCCGCTACTATTGACGATTTATATAGGTTGATTCAGAAAGGGAATGAGGAAATCAAACAAGAAATAAAGGCTTTGCGTAGTGATTTCTCCGCTGATATTGAGAAGTTAACTTCGAAAAATTCAGAACTGGAAAGTGAAAATATAAAGTTGCGTGAAAAAATTCTTGGTTTGGAACGTCGTCAGAAGAAATATAACCTCATCATATATGACATTCCAGAATCCGATGATAACCTGTTGGATGATATTCTGAGCTTACTCACTAATACACTCAAAATTGATTGTTCAAGTACAGACTTTCGAGACATTTATCGCTTAGGTACTAGAACTGAGAATAAAACTCGTCCAGTGGCTCTAGAAACGATACATTACCAGTTGAAAAACAACATTATTTCCAAAGCAAAGTTGAATCGAGAGGCTCTGAAAAACTACAATATAAACATCGTTCAAGACCTCCCTGCTGAAGACTACACCGCTAATAAATACTTGCTATCGCATCTGAAACAAGCTAAAATCCAAGACATAACATCAAAAGTCGATTTGCGCAAAAAGACTTTAACAACAAATGGAACTGAATATACACATGCTGAATTGAAACGCTCAGAAGTAGACGGAACAAAACTTTTTCCCTGGACTTCAACAGCCAGAGATAATAACCAAAAAAAAGTTGAGACACGAAAAATTGTCAACACTCGATCTCTTTCTCAACGGAATAAAAACGCTTAATCATATTCTACTCAGAAGCTCCTTAACGATGCAGGTGTGAGTGAATATCAGTCCGATTCGAAGTAACTTTTCCAGTGGTTCTACTTGGATTTCAATTATAAAAATTAGCCCAGCTGTCTGATGATGTAACGTGTGTTGTATGGTGTTGAAAGTGCGTAAAAAATCCCGTAGAGAACAATTGATCGGCGCACGCAAACTGTGTGCCCTCAGTCATTCTGCGATCGATACATCGATACAATTTAGAATATAATTTACAAATCACCGACTGTCAGTCGGTCTCTCTTCTCTTCTTTCTTGCTTGTATTGTATCTTCACTTCCTAGTGAATAATTTGTAAGAATGAAGCTCAAAATATGTCATTTGAACATTAGGTCACTGACAGCTCATTTTAATGAACTTGTCAGTGATCTTTCAAATTAGTATGATGTTATTACCCTGAGTGAAACCTGGTCGAACCCTAATTGTAAAAATATTGATATTCGTTTACCTGGCTATATTATCGTAATGCGAGACAGAGGGGGGGATATTAGGGGTGGTGGTTTAGTGATCTATCTCGAAAATACACTTAAATATTCACAATTACCTGAAAATGAAAATATTGAAGATTTGTGGGTGGGCATAAAACTTAAAAATAGTAACATTGCCTTGGGTTGCATTTATAAACCGCCCCGAGTAAACTCTAATGTCTTTTTAAACAAATTTGAAAATAGTCTGATATCAGTTTTACCCCAATTTGATGAAATCATCTGCATGGGCGACTTCAATGTGGACTTGCTGAAATTCAGTGATTCTTCTGTTCTTCGCTTCAATGAATTGTTATCGAGCACAGGTTTGAAACAGTTAATTAACTTTTCCACAAGAATAACAAATAATTCCTCATCACTCTTGGACCTTATCATAGTCTCAGAAAATTTTGAAGTCATGAATTGTGGATCTTCACATGTCCCTCATATTTCTGACCATGAATTAGTATATACAACATTGAATTTGAGCTACGAAAATGATAATATTAAATCCTTCAAATATAGAGATCTCAACAAAATCGATGAAAATCAGCTCTACTCTGATATACAATCAATACCGTGGCACAATATTCATGATCTTGATACCATTGATGAAAAAACGGCATTCTTCAATGAAAATCTCAATGAGCTGCTCAATTTGCATGCACCCCTCAAAACAATTGTAATGAACAAAAAGAAATCTAAACCTTGGATAACCGGAAATATAAAGATTCTGATGAAGGAAAGGGACAGGAAGTTGAGAAAGTTCAGAAGAACCAAAAATAATCAAGACTTCGAGGAATATAAACAATTACGTAACTTCACGAACAAATCTATAGAAAGGGAAAAAAAGCATACTTGCAATACAGTATCAACAAAAATACAAATAATGCTTGGAGTACTCTGAAAAAACTCAATATTTATAGTAAAAAAAAGACTCTCGAAATACCAGACCATCTGTCAGGAGTTAATGATATCAATGACTTTTTTCTATCTTCAATACCACATGCCCCTCATGATTTAAATTATGTACAGTACTATGAAGGACATCGAGTAGGATTCGTAAATCATTTAAACTTTAGGAAAATTGATGATATTGATATCTACAAATTTTTGTCAAGAATAAAAACGCGAGCTGTAGGAGCTGATGGTCTGAATATAGATTTTATCATATTATGTTGTCCGTTCATCATCGAATATATCTCGCACATCGTGAATTTCTGCATTGAGCACTCAGTTTACCCCAGTCAATGGAAACTAGCTCATGTAATTAATCCCTCTACCCAAGACCGATATGGTAGCTGATTTCAAGGATCTGAGGCCAATCAGTATCCTGCCTGTCATTTCGAAAATACTAGAAAGGGGTATAAAAGAACAACTAGTAGATTATCTTTATAATAATGATATACTGCCGGATACCCAATCTGGATTCAGAAAGGGACACAGTTGCGCCACGGCACTTTTGAATGTTACAGATCGGATATTTCGGGCAACTGATTCCGGTATGGTTACTGTTTTGGTTCTTCTGGACTTCTCAAAAGCCTTCGATACCCTAAACCATGCTGCTCTTAAACATATTCTGCGATTTATCGGACTGTCTGAGAAATCTGTTGCTTTTTTCAATAACTATTTGGATGGCAGGAAACAAAGGGTTCTTCTAAATGACAGAGTCTCGGACATCAAAGACTTGAAATGTGGTGTGCCACAGGGATCCATTTTGGGACCTATTCTTTACACTATTTCTTTACACTATATACAAATGTATGCTGATGATACCCAGTTGATGTATTCCTTCCCTCCCTCTGATATAGTAAATGGATGTCTGAAAATCAACGAAGATCTTGACAGAATCTACAATATATCTAAAGATCACTCTCTTTTTTTGAATCCGAATAAATGTAGTGCTATTATATTCGGAAAACAGACTGACAGATTGATCTATTCGCAAAGTATTTCTATTTCAATAAATAATATCCCTGTCCAGATCTGCGAAGTTGTTCGGAACTTAGGTCTCTGGTTGGATTATTCCTTACGATTCGAAAAACATATTTCGGAATGCATACGTAAATGTATCTGGAAACTAAAAATGTTGTATAGCTCTCGTACAATGCTAAATGTTAATTTAAAAAAAATGCTCTGCGATTCCTTAGTTTTATCCACCTTCACGCATTGTGATACTGTTTTTGGTCCCTGTCTCACTGCTGCAAATGCACAAAGAATTCAAAAAATTCAAAATTATTGCCTGCGATTTGTTTATGGTGTTCGCAGACGTCAACCAATCAGTCATAAACTCCAAGAAGCTGGGTGGTTGAACATGAAGTCTCGTAGGAAACTTCACTGCGCCACTCTTTACCATAAAATAATTTCAAAGAAAATGCCATCATACCTTTATAGAAAAATAATATTCCGAACAGACGTCCATAATCTCAATATCAGGTCGAAAGGTACTATAACACCTCCAACTCACAGAACTTCTCTGTATGAACGTAGTTTTTCTTATAATATATCCGCTATTTATAATGCTATTCCGAATGTATTGAAAAATAAAAACCTCACTACTTTTCGAAAGAATTACATAGAACTCTTAAAATCCTCCACTGTCTGAAATTCTGTCACCATCATAAAATAATTCCCTTTTTTAGAAGAATTTCATGTCTGATGTTTCACATATTTTCACATATTACTTATTTGTATTTTGTACCTACTATTGTATTAATCGCATGTACTATTATTTACTTTTATTTTTTATTTTATTTTTTTGGCTTGGTGAGAAATTGCATTTATTTATATCGTTTTTTTTTCTCTATTCCATTACTCATTCACCTTATAAATGAATATATATATATATATTTTTTATTTTTTTGTTCCATTTGAAGGTTAAGTGGAAGACCATCTCGTGCATTCATTGCAACAGATGAACTTCGCCTTTTCAGCCTATCTCATATATTCTAATATTGTCTTATACTATTGTCTATTGTGCTGAATGAAGACTATTATTATTATTATTATTATTATTATCTAGGTTATGTGTGTGATGTCCTGACACCATACTCTGACTGTAAAATGGTAAACTATGCTGATGATACGAACATTTTGATTGAAGGACTAACGGTTGAACGTACATTAGAAAAATCCAGCTTGATGTTTAATAAGATAAACAACTGGTTCATTGAAAATAAACAAGTTGTAAATGAAGAAAAGACTTATGTCGTTATGTTTACAACTGTACATGCAAGCCAAGCAGTGCCTAGTAACTTTCAATTAAACAACAAAATCTTGGAAATAGCACCTAGTACCAAATTCTTAGGAATTCATATCGACCGTTACCTAAATTGGAGTGTCCATATAAATGAACTAGTCGGCAAATTATGTAAAGTGTGTTATGCGATAAGAATACTAGCCAGTCATTTGAGTTCTTGTATACTTAGAGTTGTGTATCATGCAAACTTTGAATCTATTTTTGGTATGGTATATTGTTCTATGGGGGAAGTGCTTCATTAGGCAAGACCGTGACTGCGAGTAACATTAGGAGATTTGTCTCATACGATTTTTGCCGACCTGTCTCCTGTCATTCGGTTCATTTCTTAGTTTATTTGTATGTTGCAATGAAGAAACCACTCATTGATATTGTTTGTATGATTTCATGTTCTGAATACTTCACCTATCTAGTACATTATACCTATGCAAGTATTGTCCTTCTACAGTTGATTGTTTCTGAGGTGTAGGTATACAAAGGTGTGCACAAAAATTGGCCAGAGCTGTAACTTCTGAATCATTCGAGATCGAAATTTGAAATTTGGTGGGTAGCAACTATATGATATTGTTCATTTTTTTAAGAGAAAAATTGTATTCCATCACTTCCGGTCCAACCAGAAGTGACCCCAACTTTTGATTTTCAAATGGAACCCCCTGTATATTTTTCCATTTTCCGGATCATTTTGTGTGAAACAGAAAGAATAACAAAATGAACTCCACATCAATCTTTATTTCTTTCAATAGCATAGAAAGAGGGGCGATAAAAAATTAATCACAACAAATACTCAAATTGACCCTCATTATATTCAATGCATTGCTGACACCTTCTAGCTACACTAAAAGTTGCGTTGTGTAACAATGCATGGGGTATATTGCGGCGAGCCTCTAATATTCGATGCCTGAGGATTCCTATATTCTCTGGCAAAAATAGATGAACTTGATCTTTCAAGTAACCCCAAAGGAAGAAATCCATGACTGTCAAATCTGGACTGCGAGCTGGCCACCGAATCGGTTCATTTGTTCCTATCCACCTTTCTCCAAAGTGTGTATTCAAATAAGTCACATTCAAACAGGTATTGTGTGGCGGTGTTCCATCTTGTTGGAAAATGACTTCATGACGATTGGCGAGAAGAAGTTGGTCCAGAAAATTTTCAATATAACCAGTAAGCAATTAAAAATAATTATACTGGTCTGACGAAACGTCGATGAAAAACGGGCCTACCAACCTATCATCAAGAATACCGCACAATACATTCAAGCTAAATCTTGTTTGAAAATTGGTTTCCACATTATAATGGGGATTTTCTCGAGACCAATATCTGTAATTTCGTCTATTAAAAATACCATTTTTCCCGAATGTGTATTCATCTGACCACATTATTTTATCATAAAATGCAGGATCTTGATAAAACCTATTCAAAAAAATATTGTCTGTCATTATCGTGCTCCAAGGCGTGAATTTGCGGGGAGCGTATGGCGTGTGACGTACCAAAAACATTTGCAATCTTGATTGTAGATGTCCTGGGCGTTTCTTGTACACTGAGTGAAACATTCAATTCCAAATCTGCATCAAACTCTCGCTGTTGTTTATTTGGTTCTTTGAAACTACCAAATTAACATATATTAGCTTCCAATCTGCCAAATTTCTGATGGATAAGATGATTTCTATTCGGATATCTGTTTCTATAAACATGAGCAGCATCGTGCGAATTTTCAAACATTCAAAATAGACTTGTAACATATCGGTTAACTCGTTATTATTCATGTTTATGAAATAGAAAATATCAACACAGGTATTGAAACTTATTATTGAATGTTACTGTCACAATGAAATTGATTTGCAAGGCTACCTCGATCTTGATTACTATTATCAGTTAATGGGCACACTGTTTGAACATTAGAACATATTGAGGAAATTTGTTTGACATTTTGATCCGGAAAAACTAATGATGTATGTAAAATGATACCCTGAATCTGAAAATGGAAAAATATACAAGGGGTTCCATTTGAAAATCAAAAATTGGGGTCACTTCCGGTTAGACAAAAAATGAACAATATCATATAGTTGCTCTTCACCAAATTTCAAATTTCGATCTCGATGATTCAGAAGTTACAGCTCTGACCGATTTTTGTGCACACCTCAGTATAAGATCTACTTGTAGGCCTTCAAACTCAAAACTTCTGGTTTCAGTGATATATATTTTTTTATATTTAACTTCCTACGAAAGGAGACATCCTGTAATGTTCAGAGAACATCGTGAGAACCTTACGAAAGGAGGTAGGAATTGGTGTTATTTTTGAATTTCTGAAGGTCATATGCCCCGGGGAACACCTCCCTGGGCAATGTGTTCCAGAGCCTCGCTATTCGTTAGATGAACGAGTTTTTGAAAAGAGATGTTCTGCAGGTTACCAAATTAACCACATAGGGGTGTGAAGACTGGACTTGACGGGTTAACTTCGAAGAGACCGCCAAAGAAGGAACGATTGTTGATATTTCAGAAGAGCATCGTTCATGAAAATATCTATAGAATAGAGACAGATCGCTAACCCTTCTACGGTGTTCCAGATAAGTAAGCGAGTTTGTAAGCTTCAGGATATGTTTGGGTGCCGCACTCCAAATATGGGAACAGTATTCCAGGACAGGTCGGATTTGTGCCTTATAGATCGTAAGCAGCTGACTGGAAGTGAAATAGCTCCTGGCACGAAACAGAAAACCAAGTTTTTGGGATGCACTCTTAGCAATTGATCTCACGTAATTTCTCCAAGAAAGGTTATTGCTGATAGTTATACCAAGCATCGAGATGGATGACTTCCAAGGTATGCTCACCTCTGACAAGCTTATATTGGGCATTGTGAGGTCGGCTTTTTTGGAGAAAAGACATGTTTGCATTGAAATCCACTAAGTTTTTGGATTCCTATTCGAGAATTGTTGCCAAATCCATATTTATGTTGTTAACATTTCTTCCTCGTTCGTTTTTGATTTGGCGGACTGGTATTGGAGCCCTGGAAGAGAAGGCAGTGTGGAGGGTACTATCATCCGCGAAGCTGTGTACTGGACATGAAGTTGCCTCCAACAGATCATTGATGTGGAGTAGAAATAGTGTTGGTGATAGAATTGATCCCTGCGGAACACCAGCATTTATAATTAGAGAGTCAGATGAAACTCCATCGACCACCACATGGACTGATCTGCCTGAGAGAAAACTAGTTAGCAGAGAACATAGCTGAGGAGGCAAGCCATAAGATGGAATCTTGGCGAGGAGTTCCTGGTGCCAGACTCGATCGAATACCTTGGAGATATCTAGTGCCACAGCTAAGGTTTCATCATATTTCTCGATAGATAGCTGCCATATATGTGAGTCGTATGCAAGCAGGTCACCAGTTGATATTTGATGACGGAAACCATATTGCCTATCGTTGATGATTCTTGAGTTTTCCAAATACTTCATGAGCTCGATGTTAATGGCTTTTTCCATGACCTCTGAAATAATAGACAGCAGTGCGATAGGTCTGTAGTTGCTAGGTAGGGTCTTTTTGCCTTTTTTGGGGACTGGTTGTACTCTTGCGATTTTTCAGTTGGACGAAAATATCCCCAATTTGTAAGAGTGGTTGAATAACTTGCAAAGAATGGGTGTCAGTTCTGCGGCACATTTCTTGAGGACAATAGGTTGGATTCCATCAGATGATTGCAATTCACCAGATGACGTACTTTGGAAATTCTGATATTCAAGCTGCTCTCACATTCTTCTTTCTCACGTTATTTCAGAATATCCCAACCTCAATTATGTTCAAATAATTTCTTGCTGGCATCTATTAATGGGATTGAGTACATACTGATATCATAAATAAAGCGAGATAGTTTGTAAGGATTTTATTATCGTTCTTCACTTAATTTCACCTATCTCTATAGGATATTCGAAAAATAATTCGAAGGGACCGTTTGAGAAATCACTCTAACCGTACTTAACCCTTCCTTGCGTTAGATGATCTATCGATAATGTCATATATTCTTTTATTTAAGATCCAATTCTTGTACTCGTTTATCAATTATCATGCTACCCATTTCCAAGGTAACCTTTGATTTCAGGTGGTGGCAGTATATATGGACCCAGCTATCTTCGATTCATACTACAACGGTTGCTGCAATGCCACCTTCTGGCCGTTATTCCACTCCATGCCGGATAGAGCATCCTTCAAAAGGGAACACTGGAAATCGTACGGGAAAGCAAACAAGGAGTTCGCCCAATGCACACTGAAGGCGCTGCGTTCGTTGCCGAGAAATTCTGCTGAAGTTCCTTTAATCTGGATTCATGACTATCATCTCATGCTAGCGGCCAACTGGATTAGACAAGTGAGTGTTTTCAACCAGTGTGGATCAATTGATTCTCAATAATATGAGGAAGTTTTGATGCTTCAGTTTGGATAGTGAATAGGTTCAGATTCATGCACCTCATTCATGATCGTTCAACAACATTCAATTCAACTAATAGAATCACCAGAAATATTTGCAATTACCAATATCTAGAAAATAGTTGGGAGTATTAGAGCACATTGAAGACACTCGTACACTGAGCTGAATATTTCATAACTGTTGATACATGATTAACGAAAAACAAAAAAATGCAATAGGTAGTTTCAGGTTATTTCGGTGATATTCGATTTCAATTCAGAAAAGTTTCTTTATGGTTTGGCTGTCTATATCATGTATATTTTTTGTTCAACCTGATACATCAATATTGATTGAGAATGTATTTGCAATATCGTGGATTTCATAACAATGCTGAGTTTCTACTTGATAAATGTCCTTCATGCTCTACAAATCATCGATTGATGTGATGCATAAGAGAAACCACAATACTATAATGATCAATCAGCTTTTTATGGAATCATTTCGTATTATTGAACGGTCGGGCTGAGTTTGTCTGCATTGATTGATTTTCGATATTTGAAATACAGGGTGGCCCACGAGGTTTTGGCCAGCATATATCTCGAAAACTATTCGATATTGAAATTTGGCAGTTATAAACTGTTGATAATATTACGCATTTTAAGCAAGCTGCAACGTTGTTTAAACGTCACATTTTGGATCACGTGGTATTATTTCAAGATTTTTGAATGGGACACCCTGTATATTTCTTCACTGCTGTTAAGGTCCCTCTTATGCCCTTCCACCCATAAATTTATTTTAATGTTTTTCGTAGCTGAGTACTTCAAAAAGATGAACAAATCTTTATCGAGGTTTTTTATATTAAAAACAAAGATAGCTTAGAAACAAAAAACTTAACCTAGCAACAACTATTGTAGTTGTCAAAAGCCGTCAGTTCTGGTGAACGATCGTTCACTGTAACACGTCTACTGTTTTTTCCACATTCTCCATAAATGATCATTGTTTCAAAGTGCTAAGCTCTTGAAAAAAAAAATAAAGATAAAATTATGGCTGAATGAGCATACGAGAGACCTTTATAGCAGTGAAAAAAAATACAGAGTGTTCCATTAAAGAATCTCAAGATTATACCATCTCGCTTAAAATGCGTAAATATATTATTACCAACGGTAATATCGTACTCCAAATAGTTTTCGAGATGCAGGCCAAAACCTTGTGAGCCACCCTGTATAATTGTGTTACATAACAACACTTCACGTAGTGTCATGACACCATAAAAAAATGGCTTCCCTAATGATTTTGCAATGTATACCTTCATGTCCAATCCACAATTGAATAAAAATAAAAAAATTTAATAGGCAGCTGAAGAAGAAGATATAAAATGCAAGTTAGGTTTCTTCTTGCATATCCCGTTTCCCTCTTGGGATATATGTCGGTTGTTTCCTTGGGCCGATGAAATTCTTCAGGGAATGCTTGGTTGCGATATGGTTGGTTTCCATATCACCGACTATTGTCTCAACTTTGTGGATTGCTGCCAGAGGAGTTTGGGATGCAGGTATTTGAATCATCGTTATTATCTTATCTATTAAACATATCGGGTGTAATTTTTGAAGAAGACCAGGTACTGTTAGCTGCCCTGTGTTCAAATGATTCTGTAGAATTATTCTGACTGGTCTATTTCAGGGAGCAAAATTGTTTCCCGTTATAAAGGTCAATTACTGCAATAACAATTATTTGTGAATTCATTTTATTTGAATGTGTAATTGAAAATGAGATTTGTATTCAAGTGCTGAAAACTCTCACACTGAAGGAGACTTTTTTCAAATATAATAATCTGCTAAATTGTTCACAAAGACAAATGGTGATATTGTTTTCATCTAGAAATGTATAAATACTTGACAGCCGTTGAGAAATGAATGCAAGTTTTCAAAGAATTTGAAATTTTGCTCAAATGAATACTCCGGCTCTATTGATTCTAATTTCTGGGTTATTTCATTAAGAACTTTCGGTTGCTGAATGTGAGTTGATTTTTGGAATCAAATTGCAGTTAGATAGATTAGCTAAATATAATCCAGAATATCGATGTAATAAGAACGGAAACGATGGCAAATTCAGCTATGAAATTTCTCAATATCCAGGGTGGACAGAAAAAATCTATTAGTGGAACATGGTGGTCGTACAGTGAGGATTAGGCCGCTACCCATCGGCATCCCCTATGAAAGATTTGTGGAACTATCAGAAAAGGCTCCTAGAGTACTCTCGACCAACCAAAAAATCGTCCTCGGTGTGGACCGTCTCGATTACACCAAAGGTTCGTGTTTGTAATATCCTAGTAAATATATAATAAATCATATGGGTTATGACCTCAACATGAGGTATCAATTCTGTTTACATATTTATTATCACGAGATGGTGCTAATCATTTTTCCATCGATTTGAGATTGTACGAAGTAGTAAATGTTTGGGAGTTTAACGGTTCCGCTATTAGCTAATATTTAGCGAATGATTATTGAATTGAACTATATGATAACTCGTTTGGAACTGTAAATGAATATTGAGTACATAGATTTCCTTTTGATAATTATGAACCGAAATGTTATTTACCAATTGATTTTTTTTCATTTCATCTCACAACATATTTTTTGACCTTGGTCTGGAATCATACATCAACATGAATATTTTCTGCTACAGTATTCGTTCCTGAGACTTAAACAAGAAGATATAAATGGTAGTGAACTATGACAATGATGAGTTCCAGAAAACAAATATATGAACTTTGGAAATACTACTGATGTATACGTCACTTGTATCTTTAGGGTCATGAATCATCAATCCAAAATACTTGTCATCATGTTTAGGTCTCGTTCATAGACTAAGAGCTTTCGAAAAACTCCTGGAGAATCATCCCGAGCACATCGAAAAGGTGTCCCTCCTTCAGATCTCTGTACCATCGAGGACGGATGTCAAAGAGTACCAAGATCTGAAAGAGGAAATGGACCAATTAGTAGGTCGCATCAACGGAAGATTCACTAAGCCTAATTGGTCTCCCATCCGATATATCTATGGATGCGTCAGTCAAGACGAACTGGCTGCTTTTTACAGGTAAGATCATAGTCAGTTTCTCGAAAACAGGTCCGATTTCGAGTGCGGAATAGTCATCCAAGATCATTTCAGTAACGAATGATTTCCGAAATATTTCAGTGTTATTTCTCAATGACATTAACATCATACCTGTTTGATTAGTATCAATCTCTACCATATTGATATATCATGAAATTTCAATCTACAGCAGAATGTTGAGAATTGTTGGACAATTCGAGAAGAAAAACCTGAAATAGATCAATTATCAGTGAATATACCACCATCTGAATTGAAATTACTAAGCACTGTTATGATTTCGTGAAAATACATTGAATATATGTACAAATACAAATTGTCTATATCCATTGTATATTTAATGATGGAGAGAAAAACTTATTTCTATGAGAATGAGATTCGTATGCCTACTGTTGTTTGATGTTTCTATTCATCAATTTTGAGAATTGGTCAGTTCCATTTGATACTCCATCTGAATTTCTCTTCATAATCTCCCCAGGGATGCAGCCGTTGGACTGGTCACTCCTCTAAGAGATGGAATGAATCTCGTTGCCAAAGAATTTGTCGCCTGCCAAATAAACGTCCCCCCAGGAGTTTTGATTGTGTCTCCCTTCGCAGGAGCTGGTGAAACTATGCACGAGGCTCTCATCTCAAACCCGTACGAAATAGACGATGCCTCTGAGGTTATACACAGGTATGATCTTGTGTTAAATACAGTACTGTTTTCTCAAATCAATTGAGCGTAAAACATGTTCATCTTTTCATCCTGACCATTCCTTGAATATCAGGAATATAACTTCCTACGTTATCTCACGTACTCATTTAGATTGATGTGAAATTTTTCCGGAATGTTCTTCTGATTCGTTTATTTCTCGAAGAGCACTCACGATGCCCGAAGACGAGCGTATTTTGCGTATGAACTACCTGCGCAGACGCGAAAAGCTGAACGACGTCAACTATTGGACGAAATCCTTTTTGTCAGCTATGGGTTCCCTACTGACTCAAGATGGACAGGATGACGTAGGGTCCATCACTATGCCTGCAGTGACCTTGGATGATTTCGATGAATATCTGTCGAAGTGAGTATTATTTGTGTTTCAAATTTGCAATATATTTCGTTGAAATGATCGATAGTCCTGACTATTGACATTCATAATGCAACAGCTGGAAATTTTTCAATGGTGAAAATGATAATAGCCCAATCACGATCTTATTCTTGCATTGCACTTTTGCGATTAGACCAGGAATGACTTTGAATTTCTTTCTCAACCGGTCTATTAAATGTTCTTCAAATCGATCTTGGCGTGAAAACTGCGATATCATTAATCCATTCATGACACTCTAAACAGACAATAGGAAAGTGGGAATTTCTAGATAAAAAATAACAAGAAGTCACAAATGGAGTATTATTCTACCAACAATGATTCAATTGTCATTGATACATATGATCGAAGTATTTACAAGATTATTAATTTCTTCTCATTTTCTAGATATATTGGAAATACACATAAATTGGCCCTTCTTCTTGATTATGATGGTACCTTGGCTCCTATTGCTCCACATCCAGATTTGGCTGTCATCCCTACAGAAACGAAGAACGTTTTACAAAGGTTATCGAATGTATCTGATGTGTATATAGCGATCGTAAGCGGCAGAAATGTTAACAATGTCAAAGAAATGGTAAGTCGCCCAGGCTATTTAATAATTAACATTTGTGTGGAGGGAAGTCCTTGGCAAAATCGTTCAACAAATTGAATTCGCGCTTCATATGGCATATTGATATACATTCCCAGTTAATTGATCTGGTGATGAATTTATGTAAATTCCAATATGCCTATCCGATTACAAACGCGATAAACTTCATGCCTTTGTTTATTGTTCGATTTTCCATCAGAGAACAATTGAAATAATCTTTTATACTTTCACATCGAATAACCTTGCTGTATTTTTAATTGGTACTTGCTGTCATACACGAATGGCAATACATTTGTGTAGCAAATCTATCTGAGGAACGTGGGAATCTATTATTTCCAAATATTTTCATCTCTGTGTATACATATCGACACAATAATGACATTGGAAATCAATAATCCCACGATAGTTTGGAAAAATGAAGATTGAATTCTTCTTTGTAACATTATGGATTTTCATGTATATTTCTAGGTAGGAATAGATGGTATCACGTATGCTGGTAATCACGGTTTGGAAATTCTCCATCCCGATGGAACCAAATTTGTTCATCCAATGCCCACAGAATTCCACGACAAAGTTGGTGGGTTGATGAAGGAGCTCCAAGAAAAAGTGTGTAGGGACGGTGCATGGGTAGAAAATAAAGGAGCACTTTTGACATTCCATTTCAGAGAAACACCAGCTTCTCTTAGGTGAGTTTGTCAACTTCATTGAAAGTACTGTATTGAATAATTTTAAATTTTTTGTTTGCATTGTTCTACTGATTTTTGTCAAAACTCTAGTAGATGGAAATATGTGGTCACGTTTTTGAATTTCTGAAGGTCTCTGAAACTTGGTCACTTATAGAAGTATACCAGGTGGGGCACCACATCGACACGGTCTCTGTAAACCAAACCATTGAATATTTCGGAAATTTCTTCTCCTCATGATCTGTATATTCATTGAGGCTGCAAAAGGAAACTATTTTGGAGTATACAGGGTGGCTCAAAAAAGTGTGACATCAAAGTTGTGTTTTTTCAATGGAACACCCTGTATTTTGTTACGGTTTTGGATAGTTCAGGGAAAATGATATGATTTCATAGGAGGCACCATGTACCTAACTATAACCGTTTCCGAGTTATTGTTTTCTTTTTGAAAATGTTGGGTTCAATTGGACACTGAATAACATCGAAATGTATAGAAATCATCCCTTTCAATTCTGACCTAGCATTAAAGAGGTTTCAGGCTATTGATTCCAATAGGCGAATGAACATAAGCGATACGCCACCTGGTGCCATTAAAAATAACTTTACGAGCAGTCATAGTTCTTGTGTTTGGTATTATGTTTTGTTGATTTTATACTGAATTTGAATATTTGAAAGATTGTAAAACTATAAATCAGTGGAATAAAACTTCCAATACTAATTCCCATGCTTCTCCTCAAGCTGGTGATATAAATATCGTGAATATATAGATGAAATTCTGTTTACATTGAAGGTCACAGTCGAGTAAAGTATAGTTCAGGTATCAACAAAATTTAAAGGAGATCTCACATTATCTATTTTATTAAGCACTTCTCACCATTAAACATCAGAAAAAACAAATACTATAAACTCATAATTTATTCCATTACAAAAACAATTTTCTTGTCATCATGATATTATGATGTCCAGCACTCAAAACTTCTTCACCTTCAAGAACACTTTTGAAAGTGTTTGTGCCTTCAAAGTACCTCAAACTAAATATCGCCATTCGAATCTAAAAACAAAACAAATTATCAGAATCCTGTATACATTTTGATCGAACCATTCACATTCACAACAGTATTCCAACCTCGTATTATTTTCGATATAATACAATGAATAAAACAAATTATAATGCTTAACACTTTTAGAAAAATGAAAATACATACATATTGACGCCCTAGCTCACTGCAAAAGTCTGAAATATCTTTATTTTCATTATAAACTCACACTTTAAGAACGAAAAATCATGTGTAAACAAATACAACTACACTATTCAATGACTGTTCGTATGGTTCTCTGACTGCTCACTCTGGCGCTGCAATCTTAAATTCATTCGCCTATAGAACCCGTTTCCCAATATTATACAGGACGTTCAAAATTCATTGTCACTTTTTTATAATTTCGAACGGAGATAACTTTGTTATTTCAAATAGAACACCCTGTATTCTGTAATCTGAACAATACAAAATTCGATCATCTTTCATTTTATATTAGGGTTTCCTATACCTATAGGCTATTTATTCTGGGTAGATAGTTTCTGTCAAATCGCCAGATTGAGCCGTGTTGCCACATATTTTTCACTTTTTCAGCGATGCTCCGAGTTATAACTTCGAATAAAAACTTGGGTTAGGTTGCCTGTTGTTTTGTTTTCAAAAAGTGTTTTCGACTGATGAAATATATTAATTATATTTGGATTACTATTGATTGTGGATAACCATTGAATGGTTCGAATGATATAATGGACTGTCCACATACTAGGAATCGAATATTCAAAGGAAGTACATAATAACTACATAATGATATCTACAAATGTTCATCTTTCAATATCAAATCTGTTCTTTCTCATTTGATGGTTCTATATTTCAAAACCAATTACTGTCCAACTCTATTAGGTGTGTTTTAGAAAAAATCCAGAAGTTATAGATAAATTTATTTGTGGAACAAAAATAGTAGTGCATCATGTGCTCATTTTGTAAACGCTACACATCATTACATTTCAACAAAAATTACAAAACAGATTCAAATGTCTCTCAATTCATTATGTATCCATGTCTTTACATCTCACATCAACTCAATTGGATAAAAAACACAAATGTAAAGTGGGAGTCAAAGATCTTGATATCCATATCTTTCTGCTATCATTTCTTAGGGCTGGTTTGTTTCTGAAAATCAAAAAATATATTACATGCATCATAAAGTCTATGGCCTACAATTGTACTTAATTAGTTAGTAACTGAAGCTTCAACATTCCATAATCAAAATAAATTACATTGTTAGTAAGTCATTCTTGAATTGCTGCCTTATTAAAAGCAGAGGTGGAAACTTTGTTAATGACTGTGCTGTGATAAGTAGCATTATCCATACATAACAATTGTGGAAGGATTTTTTAATTTTGGCAGCAGTTGTGTATCGAATCAGTGGAGGAAGTTATCCTGGTTAATTTCTCCATGGTAAACTTCTTTAGCAGTTTCAGGAATTAAAACGAATTTTGTCCCAGGAATGAATCCATCTGAACAACCACCATGCAAAAAAATGAATCTAATAGACAACATAATTTCAATACACCATCTAACTCATATACAAATTAAAATACCTTGAATCTCATATTCTTTGTATTTTCACACTTTTGACACTAGAATCTTGCCAAGAATGTAGTAGAGTTCCATTCTGAAATATGCAGATCTCATTAATGAAAACAAATTACCCCAAACCTTCACTTTTCAACAGAACGTACTGTTGGAGAAATGTATTACGTTTCATAGCAATATTAGGTAACTCCATCAATGTTTTCCATTAAGATGTGAGGCAAATGTTGAGCAAGCTTTCATTTCAATGACTTCAATGTTATGTGTTCCTCTGCAATGAAGAATGTTCATCAGCTGATAATATGTGATATGCACTAAATACTCACTGTTCTTGGGTACATATTGTACCTAAGTACAGTTCCCTATTTGATATTGTTGAGGTTGATCAATATCCACAATTGGTTTCTTCCGTTGTGTAGTTCTGTAGAAGTCCTAGGACAGTTTAGTTCTTAGCTTACCTTCTGTGATAGTGTGCAGATATTCCCTACACAGTTCAATTCCTACATTTAAAGCAGCAATCACTCTCTGTAATAATCATATTTCATAAAAACTATTAAACCATTGTAAGATCGTGGTGAATGAATATTCATGAAGATTCTTCACTTACCTTCCAATAAAATCCAATGAAAGTAAGGGTCTCCTGTTATCCCTTTCTCGTTAAAAATGTTCTAATAAAGATGCAACCATTTTCTGGGCCTCTCTACTCAATCCTCTCGGCATTTTCATAAGAATACGATGAAATTAAGCTCTCAAAAGAACAAATTTAAAAAAATCGAAGAAAAGCACAATACGAATGTAAACAAACGATTGTAGGGATTCGCTCCGAACAGTCCGAACAATTTGGCATCGTTTTGAAGTGAACGATGCCAAATTGTGGAGCGAATCCTTAAACACGAAATGGATAACAGGAGCCCCTCACTTTCATTGGTAAGTAAAGAATCTTCATGAATATTTATTCACCACGATCTCACAATGGTTCAATAGTTTTTATGAAATATGATTTTATACCCAGTTATATATATTCGGACTTAATTCGGAGCAACGCTGAAAAAGTGAAAAACATCTGGCAACACGGCTCATCTGGCGATTTGACAGAAACTATCTACCCAGAATAAATAGCCTATAGCTTGAATAGTTTTCAAGATATTGGCATTTTCAATTATCATTTCAATGCATTCTTCGAATCGAGAGAGCTGTGGAACGACGTTTATTTGATTTGCTCACAGGCATCTCACTGATAGTTATTATACTTCATTTCATCTTTTTGCTGTTCACTGGGATGAAGTTTTTATTCAGATCCATCTTCCGACCGTAGTTCATTAAACAGACAATTTTTTTTATTATTCAACTGAAAAACTACAACAAAACATGAAATACAAATGTATCAAATTCAAAATAGGAGCTCGAATTGATGACCAGCTAAGAGCTAATTTTCTCTGAAGGAGCCCTTATTCTCTCCTTCATATGTGGTGGTTCAATGTTGGTTGGAGGAGTGTCGTCAATCTCATTTTATATCCCCATGGAAAAAATCAAGGCAAGTCAATTTTGTGGTCCTCCCCTACAAATCAAATCAAAACTGTCGCCCAGTGAATTTGAAATGAATATGGATCTGAATAACAGTGGAATGTTCGATGAAGTGAAGTATAATAACTGTCAATGAAAATTCTATTACCAAATCGAATGAATGTCGTTTCACAGCTCTATTGATTGAAAGAATGTATTGAAATGGTAACTATTTGAAAATGCCAATATCTTGAGAACTATCCAAGCTAGGTATAGGGAACCCTAATATGAAATGAAAGATAATGGAATTTTGTACCCAGTCAACCAAAAAAGTAACAGTAAGTCGCAGGGAATACCAAATAATATCACATTGAAGATCATCTTGGAAACCTCTCTGGGTTTTACATGGGACTTCGCTTTGTGGATATCAACATCCACATATTGTTATCGTTGCGAAGTCCCCATGTTAACTTTCTTAATGATCGAGTGGAACATTTAATCTAGAGATTCAGATGAAGTGCACATTGCTATTACTTTGCGACTTATCCCTGTTCATATATTTCGAACATAGAATTGGCGCTTGCGCAGCGCATAGCAACAACACGTGCACACGAATGAAAGTCAAGGAACAAAGGAAAGATGAAGATAATATATTATGATCTGTGTGGTGCGTATTTAATGGTTGGTTGAATTGTTGGTTTTGTGTGCAGTATTTTGAGAAGTTTGTTAAGAAGAATATAAGACAGCTCTAGGTGCATGTAAGTATACATTTCCAATGGCAAAATGATGCTCATAAATGTGCAATTGGGAAGGTGATGCCCATTGAAAAGCAATGCTTTTTAACAAGATGGACTCCTCAACCGTTTTGTCGTATCATTATCCGAATTATGTATCAGAATATTAAATGATATTCTATAATGTCAAACATGTATACACTGTTTTCAATACTCAGAAACATCTTTCTCTACAATAAAAGCTGAATTTAGAATTTTTCGATAAAAAAACATGATAACATCAACATAAGTGTACCTAACGTGTTCAGAACAGTATTAAACTATAAAAAAAACAAAATAATTTCTATTAATATTATTTTCAGTTGACAGTGGCAATCCATTATTTGGATCATCATAGTAAAATAATCAGATATGGTAACAATCAATGTTTTTGTTGTTTCCTTTGATTTTATTTTGTCTGTACAGCATACTATTTTTGTTTTGTGAATAATACTATTTTTATTTCATTATGTTTCGAAAATAATGTTTTTGTTTTTATATTCTATGATATTACAATGTGAGTTGAAGTTTTTATAAAGTATTTCGGGTGAGTCAAGCTGAATGCATTGGACTAATATATATCTGATGATTCTGTTCAGCCATATGCCTGGCTAGAAATGCGTACAGCTTGACTCACCCTGTGTTATATTCAAAATATACAGATCAGTATTTTATAATAGTTGTTTAATTATTTCCCCTTAAGAATGAAAAAGAGATTCAATATGAAGAGCAGGCATATATGATGTGTTTTATTGTTGGTTCTGATTATACCTACTGGTGTACCACCCTGTATATAAATCTCATAGACTTAACCTATGCACATTTCTTAGGCATTATGAAATGGTTGAAATATAAGGCAGCTGAGATATATTTAGTCTGCTTTCCAGGTACATACTAATTCCATGGGTGTTGCAAAATTAACATTATTTTAATTAAATTAGAAGACGCTTATAGAGAGCAAATTCAGTGCCACGATGGTAATTACCAAATTACATATGAATATAACTTCAACGGAAGACGTAATTTGAAAGCTCATTTGGTTCAATAATCTTTCCAATAAGTGCTAAAATGCGAAGTCGCAATGTTGCTATTCATGGTACCTTCCACACATCCACATTGTGATGTATTAGGTAATTACCAGTGATATACAATGTTGCGGACATCAAGCACTCCCCAGTAAGTACTGGTTGCAGTTTTTTATATCAACATTGTGAAGTCGCATTTCCACGATGTTAACTCCCTACAACTTTCCTGCAACCAAAACTGGTTGACTGGGTATTGTTCAAATCGAAAAAATACAGTGTATTCGATTGAAAATAACATCTCTCCGAAATAATAAGAAAGTGGCAATGAATTTTGAACGTCCTGTATAATATTGGGAAACGGGTTCTATCGGAATCATAGAAGGGATGGTTTCTATACATTTCGATGTTATGAACCCTGCATTTTCAAAAAGAAAACAATCTCGAAAACGGTTCCATTTGAAAAATGATTTCCTTTTGCAGCCTCAATGAATATACAGATGATGAAAAGAACAAATTTCCGAAATATCAATGGTTTGGTTTACAGAGACCATTTCTATGTGGTGCCCCCCCTGTATATAAAGTATAACATCAAACATTCAATGAAATTGGAAAGCGGACGTCCATAAATTAAGTGAGGCATTTTTTGGGATTTTTTGACCCCTCCGCCCCCCTTGGAGAGATTTCGCAAGATTTTCCTCAATAACCTCCCAACCCCCCAAATCTCACGTGAGATTTTTAAAATTTGGTGTTCTGGCTGTTATTGCGTTGGATTATAAAAATAAATAAAAACAAAAACATATATTTGTTCCATTAATTTTATTTGACTAGCAATGACTAGTATTGAAGATTCGAGAGTATTGCCGCGTAGTTCAGAATTACTACGATGAAATTGAACTAATACTATTGTGTGAAATTTCGCCATATTTTCACTCTAGCAACATTTTTTACCTTAATTTAACTTTATTTTCACGCAATTTCACATCGTTTTCTACTAGAAAAAAAAATTACGTGATATTTGCTAAAATCCCCCTCTCCCCTAAGTGAGATTCAGAAAGATTAAGCTTGACCCCCTTCCCCCCTTGAACACCTCACGTAATTAATGGACGCCCCCAAACGATTACTAACCCAAGACTCTCTTGATTCCATGATGATGAACGTAATCAAAAGAAGTCAACTTCAATGCTTTCTGAACGTTCTAATTCATATCAGTGGTGATATTTCATATCACTTTTTTGGTGATCAAATATTTCATGGCATGATTAAAACTTCACAAGTTGATTGAATTATATTTTTATCGATAATTACAGGCCGCTTTTAGAAAAAGAAGCTACTACTTTGATCGAAGCTGCAGGTTTCAATGCTGCTAAAGCTCATTGTGCAATCGAAGCAAAGCCACCGGTACAATGGAACAAGGGCAGAGCTTCCATATACATTCTCAGAACAGCTTTTGGAGTGGACTGGTGTGAAAGGGTCAGGATTATATATGTTGGTGATGATGCTACTGACGAAGATGCGATGCAGGTGAATTCACAAGTTTCTAGTCGAAACGAAGCAGATTTTCGATAACGTGCAATGTTTTCCAGGCTTTAAAAGGAATGGCCGCCACATTCCGAGTCACTTCGTCACAAATTACGAAGACTTCCGCTGAACGCCGCCTCCCTTCAACGGACTCTGTTTTAACGATGCTCAAGTGGGTGGAGCGCCATCTAGCCAGAAGGAAGCCCAATCCCGATTCTAACGTCTACAACAGACGCAACTCCGCACAGGTCGAACGCCACACCATCGAAATGGAGATGTCAATTTCTCCTATTGCCCCTTCTACCACTACCTCTGCGAATAACCACCATTGAAAGAACCATTTGGATGTATTGTAGTTCTGAGACTAAATTATGATAGTTCTTTGTAGGAGAAATACTCATGTTGTTTGTAAAATAAGTCAAAGTCGAGTCATATGAAAGAATGAATTTTCAGCGCCTACTGACACACAATGACGCTTCATATCAGATTTGTTCATATGGTTCTATCTAATTTCCAACAGAAAATGAAAAAATATGTGGAAACTTCATATTATAATTGTAATTGAAGATACTGGAATGGATTTTGGGGACAGTGTTATTCTCGTTCTTTTGTTGAACTGTTTTGATTTTCCTTCCATTTTGACCCTTTGACTAAATTCACATTGATCTATCATCGAATTCAACGAAATGAATATGAGAACTATAGATCACACAAAATATATCACCTAGAATGCCAATGAAATCATGACTTCTAGTTCAGAGAATATTATACGGATGAAATCGAATGTTGTTTTCAATGAGCCTTGAGTATATACAGAACAATATATGGAATCAAGCGACCCACTGTCTGAAGAAATTTTATTTTACATTAACATTACTCATCAACAGAAAGCTGCTAGAAAATACCTCAGATATTGACTTTTCTTTTGCTTAGTGAAAATTTTCATCTCTGTGAGGATCTGATTCAGTACCTGTCTCAGACCTTCAACTTCCTTGAAAATTCTTGGTTTGATACTTTATTATTCCTAGCAACTAGTTCATTACTCATTTTTCAATTACATAAAATATGATTGTAAATATATCAATACATTTAGAGAAATATTTAATATATATGACGAAATGTGTAGGTTCAAATGTTCCAATAGACTGATATTTAATGCGCATCTCTAACTCAGTACCTTTAAATAAACGAACTGAATACTTTATTTTTGTATTACATTTCTGAAATCGATGAAAATCGAAGCTTATTATTGAATAATACTTTTATGCACGACCGGGCGTAAAATGGCACTTTATCGCCCGGATATGCGGGCGTAAAGTAGCACTTTACCGCCCGCTTGGCAATAGATCAGTTGAGCAGGCGCATAACTGAATTTCATTGTCATATCAACGGAAATCTATATTGACTGAATAACCATGGTAACGTGGATTCACTTCTTGATTTATTTTTCCGATATAATCTGAACCTCACTGCATCGGCGATGTATTCCTATCATGCTTGAGAAGTGAAGAGGTATTTACAATGGAATATACTGGTCGTGCATAAAATGTTGTATGTATTTCGGGCGTAATATGCTTTTATGGACCTAGGCGTGTTAATAGCCCTCGCTATCGCTCAGGCTATTACTTACACGCTACGGTCCATAAAAGCCTATTTTACGCCCTTGATACATAAATAACTATTATATATTTTTTTCCACTGGGAATTTGATTTCACACCATTCAAGCAATATCAACAGGAGATCTGAGTGATGAGAAAATTTGAAGAAATATACATTTAGAGATCCTCAGATATCATCGGATTCAGTTTTTTATGAAGGGTAGACGTTTTGAGTTCATTGATATCAGTTTATATACTCATGATCGGGATTGCATTGATGCATTCTTATATTTATTTTATTCGCGTAGCTGTAGGTATATAAGTACTAATTGTGTAATATAACTCTCAGAAGTAAAAGTAGTTCTTTATTGTGAATCTCAAAACATAATTTCCCACAGTTCATGGGAGAATACTCCAATTCTTATGTACAATATATACATTGTGACCAAGATTAGGACGTCTATCATGGGGATATCGGAAACCATTAGAGATACGGAGATGGTTGAATTAGAGAGAAGTTGCGCATTTTCAAGTCTAACAATGTGCCGTTCAGAAAGTTTTGAAATTCCAATCAGTTCCGGAGATATGCCTGAAAAACGAAAATTGCCGATTTCGTTATTTGAAGAGATAAAAGAAAACAAAAGAGACTTTCCCATTGCCATTTTTGAATCCCTATAAAACAGCGTAAAGAGATTTCTCGTACGACGTTTCGTTTCGGAGAAATCACCATCAACTTTATTTTTTTATATGGCCCGTGGAAAAAAATACCCTGTATTGAATAGCATATTTTATTACTAATACAACGATGTATGACAGGATATGACTCTGCGATATTTGAAATGGAAAAAATTGTTTTTATTAAATATCGAACGTTTTGGTGTAGTGTGCGGTGAAATGATGACTGAGTATGATATGGTAGGCTATGATTACTCATTTATCACATAATGTCCTAATAGTGCGCGAGTTTCTATCGAATAGATTTCCGGGAAAATGGATAGGTACGCACACATTTAGCAATTTCGTTGCCCCCTCGTACGCCGGATATCACTCCGATAGATTATTTTCTCTGGGGGTATTGCGAAAATTATGTTAATCGCCGTGTTTTCGAATCTGAGGATCAGTTTAGGAAACTAGTTCTTGAAGCGTGCGAGAGCATCACACCCGATGTGTTGAGAAGTGTTTTGAATTCAACAGTTAGAAGGTGTTATCTATGTTTAGAGAATAATGATAATTTGTTTAACATTCTCCATAATAGAGATTCGTTTTTTTTTAACTTTCTAGTCAGTAGTTTTTATATAAATCGGTTAATTGATTAAGTGTATAATATTTTTTGCATATAACCAACATCATGAACGGCATAGGAAATATAAAATTGCAATATGCCCTGACCGGCTCCTTTCCCACCTTCGTCTATCCTACTCTTTCATTGACGGCTCGCGAGAATATGGCATGTGGCGGCATCTAACATTTCAACGTAACACAATCTCAGATTTCGCATCCAAATTATCAGCAATACGAATTTGTACAGGCATTGACCATCTATACTATTATTGATCTATGATGCTCTATAGGTATCTGTAAATAGATGACGAATTTTTCAATGGTTCAGAAATTGAGATATAGATAGCGCTGTATTGGGTCATGATTTCTCGTAGAAGGATATGTTTTGCAAAGAATCATCAATCAGCAAACAAATCAACCAAGACATTCACTCAAACTTGATGAATCCAGAGGAATTTTCTCTATTATACATTAGAGAATATTCACAACGCTTCTTTATTAGGGGATACTTTCAGTAATGGAAATGAACTTTTGCAAATACAAATTGACTGTTATTTTTCATTAACAAAAACGAACACGAATATTATTTTTGTAAATTGTCATCTCTTTCATGTAGATAGCGCTATCAATATACAGAGGTGTGCCAAACAGAAAGAACAACAAAATGAACTCCACATCAATCTTTATTATTTTCAGTAGCATAGAAAGAGGGGCGATAAAAAATCAATTACAACAAATACCCAAATTGACCCCCATTTTGTGCAATGTATTACTGATACCTTCTATCTACATTAAAAGTTGCGTTGTGTAAAAATGCTTGGGGTTTAAATTAATGGGCACACTGGTTGAACATTAAAACATATTGAGGAAATTTCATTTGACATTTTGATCCGGAAAAACTACTGGTGTATGTAAAATGATACCCTGAATCTGAAAAAGGAAAATATACAAGGAATTCCATTTGAAAATCAAAAGTTGGGGTCATTTCCGGATTGACCGGAAGTGATGGGATACAATTTTTTTTTAAATGAACAATATCATATAGTTGCTACCCACCAAATTTCAAATTTCGATCTCGAATGATTCAGAAGTTACAGCTCTGGCCGATTTTTGTGCACACCTCTGTAAGGGAACAATTATATGTTGAGTGCTTTCGATAATCAGTCAAGTCAGGTATCGTTTTTGTAAAATGCTCTCAACTCAACGTATTGTGTAAAAACGCGTACGTACCTACCAAGAATACATAGGTTAATGACTATAGTAGTCGATGCCCCACACCCAATGTAAAAAGATATAATTATCAAGAAACTGAAAGAAAAACATGAAACGGCAATTGATAACCCCAATTATTTTATCTGAAATGAAAACATGTTCTTGTTCACCATCAACGAGATAAACGGAGGAGTCAGCTTTCGTCGTAGAATATTAGGAATGCAGCAGAGAAAGCTCGATTTGTTTTCACACATCCAAAAACCCATCGTCCCAGATCGTTCCGGTTGTTCATCCGGAATGATATGTTTGCAATTCCCATTCGTTGAACCAGGCGAATGAAAAAATGAAAAGACGCGAACGGCCGCTGGGTTGATTGTGAATCAGAAAAAGTATACGGATGGCTGGGGAGCCACAAGGGAAATTTCCACTAATGTACGTTCGCTTGTTCCCAGAAGGGTTCCTCGCGACACGACGGCTTGTTCGGCATGAGGGATGAAAAAAGTTAACGTAACACCTACTCACCACGCGGCGCTTACTTTTTCAATTATCGCACCGTACGCATCGATGACGTCATTGGCGTTATATTGAATTCCTAAACGGATTTGGTTTGACAGATGAATTCATATTTCTATCATCTGAAGAGTCAATATGAAATGCTTGTTTGATTTTTTTGCATATCCTCACCGATGATATGATCTGACATTTATAATTTTTTTGAGATCATAGACTTGCAAAAAATGAATGGTGTGCTGCCATGATGTCGGAGGGTAAATGTTTTGGTCTTTTGTACTACTTCTAACTGTTACAGATGAACTGGACTCTAGAGCATCTCACATATTTTTATATATTGTATTATTGGGACCGGTATCTTGACAAAATTTTCAATCGATAGTCATGAAAGAATTGACATTGTTTATTTGGGATCATTAACTTTTGAATTGTGGGTAATGATCGTACCAGTGACACTTCGTTATACAATTATAACATATATAATTATGATGTTCGATAATCATAAATTCATTGTTGAGAATTATTTCATAAAAAATTCGAGATTATATGATTCTTAGCATTCATTTCAGGAAATGAATTGGAGAGAATCATATATTCAACAATGGTCAAAATATTTAGAGTGTTCAAAAAGACAATTCAGCTATATTCCAGAGGACTCGTTGATTTGATGTGACCTAGAGTAGCTAGTAGTTCTAGAAATTGGGTGATTCTACATGGAGTTTGTTGAAAAATTCGTGATAGCGATATGCCTCGTGGGAAATACTGGAAACACATGGGGAGAAAGTCAATTCTGGCGCGCATCATTATTTATTAGTCAGGGATCCACATCCTACACCTGAACCCGCGACCAACAACCACCACAACACAATTGTAATAAAACTCTCACGTCCCTCTACGGCCATTATGCCTGAGCCGTGGATGTGCTCTCCGGAAAATGCCGTATTTGTTTTAAAAATGTATGTGACAATGAGATATTCCACAGGCGCTTACCGAATGCACACCATTTCCATGAATACTTGCATAGAAAATGACTTTCGACTTGTCATTGTTCAACCTTCTCGACTACTCACGATAAAATGACATTTCTATATATGCTGTATCGAGTATTTGAAAGAATTGTATTTTTCTGTTTCCCGAAACGGTGCTATACTGGTAACGAAACATGTTGTACTTTATTTAAAGACATAAAAACATGGTCCAACATCATCGACTTACATACAGGACTGGAAACAGGTAGGGTGGAGGCACGATCATATACACAGGTCTGGAGACTACGGCATTTTTGAGTGGTGGGGAGTGGCACCAGTTATGAATAAAAAGTTGACATAATGATCCGCGGAGGATTTAGGGGTATGATCATGTGATCAATCTTTGACAACTAAACAAACGGTTATGACTTGAATGGTGAATAAAATCAGACTGAGATATCATATCTTGCGAAATTCTCTCAAATAAATGTAAATCATTCCTACTTCCAAAAATCTGATCGGATCTGATTTGTGATTTGCTGACAAAGTGACAATGACGGACAGCGTTGCAGGTGGCGAAACATGAGAACCACAAAAATTTCCTCAATGTTTGGGCCACCCCCCAACATATACGAGTTGCCAGACTTGTGTATATGATCGTGGGTGGAGGTTACACAAACATTAAAGAACATTTGGTGGTTCTTGTGTTCGGCCACCTGCAGCGCTGCTCCATCTTTGTCACTTTGTCAGCCAATCATAAATCAGCTGTGTGAAAATACAACTGTTTTTGATTCCTTTGAGAGAATTCTGCAAGAAATAATATTCATATTATTCTCATCATTCAAGTATAACTAACAATTTGTTTCATTTACAATAACGTTACGAAATGTCAAAGATCAGTCATGCCCTAAGACAACTACGCTCCTAGCGTTAAGAATGGTGAATTATTCTTTGAAAATGGTGACACTTACCACCACTCAAAAATGCCTTTGTTTCCAGACCTGTATGTGAGATATTGTCACACATTCCATCAAGGTAAACATTCTCACCTAAGATGTAAGTTTGTATTGCAAAAATAATGTTGATACCAAATGAATTATGAATTGTGATGTGAATATTGTTTTCCCTTCTAGGAATACCCTTGAATGCAATTAAGCAGACATAGAATAAGGGTTGAGTTATATGAATTCGACCAACAAATAGCTACAAAATCCGCAAATGCCAAGCAGGTCTTCCATTTACCACAATTAATCTTTGTACAATGCTTAATAAAGAGAAATTTCGTGCCTAATGAAAATGTAAATTTATAGCGTTTCACCGCTGCCAGGGATATTACTTAATTAAGGTCTCCGCAAAAAATTACATCGTATCAGCAACCTGCAAAAAGATAACACACAAACTGGCTTCTAATGAAGATCCATGGGGATTTAACGCGTCCAGAAGAAGATGATTAAGTAGGGGCAGGTCGCATTCTCCCACAAATGCTGACCATTTACCTTTACAGCAATCCCTTCAACGCATTTAACATTTAAATTGCCATTGAGATGGATGCGCTCACATTTGTATTCTTCTCTAAGGGTGTCTTGATACGGATAGTGTTGATACTTGAAGTGAGTCAAAGCATTTTCTCATCCTATTCAATAATCGTACACCATCCAACACATGAAAGTAATATTCGTATATAATTTAGAATTTCATTAAGGAACGAAAATATCAGTGCGAATACTTTCGCTTACGGTAGAATAAAATTCTACTTAACATTGAATATGGTTCAGTATTTTCAATATAGTACTTATAGTACTGTCACATGTGGCATTATAACTCGGCCGACTGGGAAAGTCTTCGTATGTTTTTCTCAGCGTTTCCATTGAAGAGGGTTTGTTTTTCCTCAGAGGATCCAACACGATGTGCAGAGTCAATTTCTGAAACCATCGTGTTGGGGATGCTAACTTACATACCAAACACCGCAAGAAGAACATCTTTCAATAAGACCTGGTTAAGCGGAAGCTGCTCTAAAGCTGTCGCTTCCAAACAGGCAGCATTCCATCGATGGCAAAACAATCCGAGCCCTGAGCCTAGAGCAGTATATGTAGAGGCTAGAATCATATGCAATGAGATAATCAAGTAATCGAAAGATGCTCACAATGCCAAAATAAGATCAAAACTAGTTGAATGTCCTAACGGATCCCGTTCATTTTGGTCTTTTGCCAAAGCTGTGGGGAAAATTTCACTTCCAGCTCGTTTCCTTCTCTAACCAAGGTAGATGGAACACAAGCCACGACTGCCCAGGAAAAAGCCAACATTTTTGCCCATTTATTTGCTGGCAATTCCAATCTGGATTAATCGGGAAAGCAACCCCCGAACATTACACCTATTGACAGTCACATGCCCGAGATCACATTTCGCCAACGAACTATCCGAAAGATTTTGTTGGGTCTCAACACCGGCAAGGCCTGTGGATCTGACGGAATCCCACCCTATTGTTCTCAAGAAATGTGCCGCAGAACTAACACCTATTCTTTACAAGTTATTCGACCACTTTTGAAAATTGGGGATATTTTCGTCCAACTGGAAAATCGCAAGAGTACAACCAGTCCCAAAAGAAGGCAAAAAGACCCTACCTAGCAACTACAGACCTATCACACTGCTGTCTATTATTTCAAAGGTCATGGAAAAAGCCATTAACATCGAGCTCATGAAGTATTTGGGAAGCTCAGGAATCATCAACGAGAGGCAATATGGTTTCCGTCATCAAAGATCAACCGGTGACCTGCTTGCTTACGTCTTACATATATGGCAGTTATCTATCGAGAAATATGGTGAAACCTTAGCCGTGGCACTAGATATCTCCAAGGTATTCGATCGAGTCTGGCACCACCTGCAATCACCTGCTAACTTGTTTTCTCTCAGGCAGATCACTCCATGTGGTGGTCGATGGAGTTTCATCTGACTCTCTAATTATAAATGCTGGTGTTCCGCAGGGATAAATTATATCACCAACACCATTTCTACTCCACATCAATGATCTATTGGAGGCAACTTCATGTCCAGTACACAGCTTCGCGGATGATAGTACCCTCCACACTGCCTTCTCTTCCAGGGCTCCAATACCAGCCTGCCAAATCGAAAACGAACGAGGAAGAAATGAATAACATAAATATGGATTTGGCAACAATTCTCGAATGAGGATCCAGAAACTTAGTGGATTTCAATGCAAACAGAACACAAGCATGTCTTTTCTCCAAAAAAGCCGACCTCACAATGCCCAACATAAGCTTGTCAGAGGTGACCATACCTTTGAAGTCACCCATAACGTTTCTTGGGAAAATCACGTGAGATCAATTGCTGAAAGTGCATTCCAAAAATTTGGTTTTCTGTTTCGAGCCAGGAGCTATTTCACTTCCAGTCAGCTGCTTACGATCTATAAGGCACAAATCCGACCTGTCCTGGAATACTGTTCCCACATTTGGAGTGCGGCACCTAAAAATATCCTGAAGCTGTTGGATTCTGTCCAAAAAAGGGCAATTCGTCTCGTCGGTGATGCTTCGCTTACTAACTCGCTCACTTCTCTGGAACACCGTAGAAGGGTTAGCGATCTGTCTCTATTCTATAGATATTTTCAAGGGCGATGCTCATCTGAAATATCAACAATTGTTCCTCCTTTGGCGGTCTCTTCGAGGTTAACCCGTCAAGTCCAGTCTTCACACACCTTTGTGATCAATATGGTGACCTGCATAACATCTCTTTTCAAAGACTCGTTCATCCAACGAACAGCAAGGCTCTGGAACACATTGCCCAGGGAGGTGTTCCCCGAGGCGTATGACCTTCAGAAATTTAAAAAGAACACCAATTCCTACCTCCTTTCCCTTGGTTCTCACGATGTTCTCTGAACATTACAGGATGTCTCCTTTCGTGAGAAGTTTTATATACAATAAATACTTAGTTTCACTATATTAAATTTTTTCGTGAACTTCTAGAAGAAACTACAAGTCTCATTGCACTGATTACACTCTAGGAATATGAAAATTTGCATATACAGGGTGCGCCAGAGAAACTTACTTATTTGAAAGGTCAATAAAAAAAAAAGTACTTCAGTTATTTTTTTTATTTTTTTTTATTCAAGAATACAATATCCCAATTTTTTCTTATGCAGTTTTGAAAATTACATCGGATAAATGGCGACCCCCATTGCGCATACACTGATAAAGTCGATTTTTGAAATTCGTATCCACTCTTTGCAGCATATCAATCGGTATGTTGGCAATGGCGTCGCGAATGTTGTTCTTGAGGTGTGCTATGGTCCGTGGTCGATCGACATAAATCAGGGATTTCAAATAACCCCATAAAAAGAAATCGCATGGAGTTAAATCTGGAGAGCGTGCCGGCCATTGGAGATCGCCTCTGAGAGAGATGAGGCGGTCGGGGAAATGTTGTCGCAACAAATTCATTGAGTCTCGTGCTGTGTGTGCTGTGGCTCCATCTTGCTGAAACCACACGTTCCTAACGTTCATTTCTTCGAGTCTTGGAAGAAAAAAATCCTCGATCATGTTCCTGTAACGAGCTCCATTCACGGTAACTGCGCGTTCGTTTTCTTCAAAAAAATAAGGACCAATTATTCCCATTACCGACATCGCACACCAGACAGTAACTCGCTCACAATTAAGTGGCTTCTGGTGAAGCTCACGCGGATTTACATCACACCAATAACGCATGTTTTGCTTGTTGACGCAGCCGGAAATGTGGAAGTGAGCCTCGTCACTGAAAAAAACGACCGTGTCTTCAGGCAGGTTGTCAATCAGCATTTCACATGCATTTTGACGGGCAACAAAATCGCGTTCAGTTAATTCTTGCACAACAGCCAATTTTTAGGAATGAAATTGAAGGTCTTCATGGAGAATTCGTCGAACAGTGGTATCAGAAATTCCTATAGCAGCTGCGTGTTTGCGAGCCGAACGCCGGGGAGAACGCACAACTGACTGCCTCACTCTTTCGATATTTTCCGGAGTTCTGATGGTCCGTCCTTTTCTGGGTTTGACGACACTTCCACACTCCCGAAATGAGTTAAGCCACGACAGAATCGAATTACGGCCAGGAACGAGTCTGTGAGGAGGAATTTCAAAGCGAGCGCGGAAGGCACGTTGCGTAGCAACAAGTGAGCGACCGTTAGAAAAGAAGCTCTCAACTGCGAAGGCCCGCTGCTCTCTAGACCAGAGCATGATGGCAACTGACTGGAGAGAGAAACAAACTTGGGAACTTCCCCCTCCAGATGCGCCCCTCTTGCTCCTCTACCCGCCCAACTCACCGCGCGAGAATTTTTTCAAATAAGTAAGTTTCTGTGGCGCACACTGTATTTCTTTGCAGATTCCTTATACAGTGCTTTTCAAAAGTCCCCTCCCCCCCTCTTATCTTTGGAACGATTATACAAATGAAATTTGGAAACTGAATATTAAAGGTTGTCAACTGCCCTATTAGGTATGATAGATGACGAAATCGTCAAAGATGACGTCACAAGGCAATTGTGACCAATAAATGGAACCCTACGGCAAGCGACACCTATTTTTGAAGGTATCGAAAAATCCTATTCAATGATACTAATTTTGTTTGTGTTTATGGCAGTTTTGGCAACTCACTTTTGAAATTTCAGAAGATAATCCAGATGACTTCGACAATTTGGAAATAACATTCCAACAGGATGGTGCTCCTTCACACTTTCACGGTGCAGTAAGACGGTATTTGGATGAGGAGTATCGAGGTAGATGGATTGGACGACGAGGTTCAACGGAATGGCCACCTCGATCACCGGATCTCACACCTTTGGATTTTTTTCTTTGAGGTTACCTTAAATCGAAGGTTCACGTTGATGAACCTGACAATATTGACGTTTTAAAACAACGTATTGTTGCAGAATGTGAGGCTGTTTCCGCAGACACGAGAAAGTACGAGAAGAGTTTAAAAATAGGATGTTTCAGTGTCAGGAAGTATATGGAGGTCACCTCGAGCAATTTCTTTGGGTAGATACTGATTCTCAAATCTGCAATTAATATCATACTGAATGGAATTAAAATTTCAATGTTTACTAATGAGCCATTAAAACTGCCATAAACACAAACAAAATTAGTATCATTGAATAGGTTTTCTCGATACCTTTTAAAAGAGGTGTCGCTTGCCGTAGGGTTTCATTTAAAATTATTGGTCACAATGGCCTTGTGACGTCATCTTTGACGATTTCGTCATCTGTCATCCCTAGTAGGGCAGTTTACAACCTTCAATATTCAGTTTCCAAATTTCACTTGTTTATGTATAATCGTTCCGAAGATAAGAGGGGGGAAAGGGACTTTTGAGAAGCACTGTATATTATTTTTCTGTATGATTTCATATACGCGACATATTTTTTCTCGTACTTTCAATAAGTCTCACCCAGAATTGTTTCTTTAGGGTATATCATTTTCATGGTATGGCCTGAAAATAAAATTGAATACTAGTTATTCCAATGAAAACTATGTTAATCCTTTACATTTCATCATTCCAGAATCCCAGTTGGAAATTCTTCAGTATTCACTATTGATAATATATCAACCTCCACCCAGGATAGGCCAACTCCCTAGTTATATCTATTTAAAGATCAGTATCAACCTAAAAGAAATTGCCTCACATTCTGCACCAATACGTTCACACAGACACATTCGAAAAGTACGGAAAGTGTTTGAAAATAGGACATTTCACTGTCAGATGAGTAGGTTTTTTTTTTCGATACTTTCAAGTGTCGTTTGTCGTAGGGTTCCATAGAGAATTATTGTCCACAATGGCCTTGAGACGTCATCTTTGCCGATTTTGTGATCCGTCATCACTAGTAGGAACATTGACAACCTTTGATATTCAGTTTTCAAATTACACTTGTGTATGTATAATCGTTCCAAAGATAAGAGGGGAGATGGGACATTTGAGAAGCTTTGAATACCCCTAGAGATTATTTGTTGTGAATAATTATATCACGGAATGAACATAGAAAAATATATTCAAACTCAGTTATGACTTTGACACGGAAACATCACAATCTATTTTTTTTTACTCTCAATACTACAGAAATTGCATATCTTGTGGAAAAAAAAACATCGAACTACTGAATTCTACCATGGTGCGAGTGTGAAATTTCACCTCAGTTATCGATTATATTGATCATCTGTCAATGTTCATAGGCATTGTATATAAGTATTCGGTGGAAGCTACTCAGGTTACAAAGTAGATTTAGAAATTTATAATAAAATTCCTCGAGTCATATAATTGAAAACGATATTCATCATATTCCTATTGTGTGCAGCCATCGATGGCGGTTTATTATATTCGAAATATGACGATTAAATGGAGTTTCGTGAGCGAGATCGCAGAACAATTGAGAATAAATTGGATATTCCTGAATGTTTCCAGGAAACCACGGCTCTCATTTTATCTCTCATTCATATTTATAACATGGGCTGGGATGGCCAAAATAACCATGGAAAGAGAATACGTTACGTTGATATTTTCTGGAATGGTGATTGCCTAGCCGGGTTTCTTTGATGATAAAATACACATAAATAACGTTAGGCTGACAGAAAATATTGGATACACAAAAAGAAAAATGAGGAATTCCGTGGGACCAATATTTCTGGCATCTTGTATTTGATCGAATGCATATGAATTGAATTCCAGTATGAGTTGTGGGAAATCCACACATGGCGATTGAAATAATAAAGAACATTTTCAAACAATTCATATTCTATTGAGAAAATTCAAGAATTAGTTAGTCACATGGATGAGAGAAAAATATCGACGTGATCCAGAGTTATTCTTGAAGATGGCTTGCATATGACTATTTCCTTCTTAGGTTAAATTCCTATTTAAAATAATGAAATTCTCACTGATACAGCGACAATCTGCACTTTAGCAGGTGACAAGGGAGGTTTTTGCTGAAAATTCGCATACTAGCATTGTGACAAGGACGATTTTCAATTGATAAAATGTTTATTAATTTTTTGACACAAAATATGTTTCGTGCATGTAGAATTTTTGACAATTCAACATTCAAACATTTTGCCTTTAAGAAAGAGCATTCATGCATTTTTATTCACCTGATTCAATCAATATGCTCGAAATTTCCGATTGTTCATTTCGAAATGAATACTGGTAATGATATTCTTATCATATCATAGTTGTTGCTTAAAGGTGATAGTTTTTCCAGATCTGATATTTGAATTGATGGGAGTATTTCTCAAAATGCATTATTTGCTTGAATGAGAGAAAAATGGACACAGGTACGTAACTTTATTGGGATAACTTTTAGAAGGCTTAAAATTTACTAAATCGAGATCAACTAAGCAGTTCTTAACAATACCATACTTCATGAAATCCGTCATGGATTGCACTTTATGAAAAAATCAACAATTACTCAAATTTCTGGAAACTGTACCCAATTCGGAATAAATTTCAGATCCTCACTAGTGAGTGAATTATTATAATTATACAGTTGATACTAACGAAATATTCTCCACAAAACCATTATATACTGTTCTAACAATACATAATATGATTTACAACCGTTATAGAAGCCTGAAAGTGCCCACTCATTACCATAGACCTCTTGAACAAACATAAACCACCCACTCTCGCAGCACTAACAACCACCGTCAACGTTTCCTGGAAACAAAGCAAAGGCGATATCCTAGCCGAATAACATTATAAATTATCGAAATAGCGTGTGATTACGCGAGCAACCTGCAATTTAAGTGGATAGAATAAATCAAGGCAAAGTATAAGTCTTGCCCTTATCCTGACACATGTTAATACACAGAAAGAGCTGACGGGCCCTTGTGAAAAATAAAGAATTGCTTTGCATCAGGCGCGCACTTCCGAGACAACTATGAAGAGTGGGGGCGTCACTTCCTGCCGAGGATGATCAGCTTGAGGGGTGGCCAATCATATGCAAAAATATTGAAATTGAGCTACGCCGCCTCGGCACATGATATCGGGAGTAGCGCCTCGTGGTTCGTTTTCCCGACCGAACTTCGAATAATTTATGAACAAGACACCGATTCCGTGGTTAGTCACGAACTGGGGCCCTGATATACGAGAAAATGTGTTGCTCTGAGGTTACTGTACACTCATTAACGTTACCTACACATAACCACAAAACATTGTTTATTGTTGAAATTTACTAATAATAATAATAATAATAATGATAATAAAAATAATAATAATAATACTGAATACTTTCTTCCAAAATCTTATTCCAACCTGTGAAATATTTCATAGAAAAATATTACAAGAACGTGTGATCGATATATTTGAGAGGATTATCGAGCGAATTCAGAAACCTAGCTCAATTCCTGTTTAGGGTAAATTGAAAAACGTTCACATTTGTGAAATCACATCTGAATCATGAAATATCAGGTTGATTGAGTGATAGATAATATAATGGATAACTCATGTAGATCATCAATATGGATTCAACGAGTGTTTCTACGTTGAACATTTTGTAATGAACAAGGAACTGATGATAGTAGTAATGGCATAGACCTTTCTTCCCATGTAGATGAAAGTAATACCCAAGGTGTCACAGCAACATTCGTCAGGCTTCAAAGAGTTGGAGTAAAGCTATTTCTCCGCAGCTCTGACCATCTTCAACATCCATTAGAAAAGCTAAAAGGTTCGTAGGCAGAATGGCGCTTCTAGTATTCAATTCGATTTATATTTAGTTAGACTAAATTTCAGAAGACACATGTGTGGATTCGAAAGTTGTCATTAGTTAGAGCATTTTGAGAGAAGTAAAATCTGAAAAATCAAAGAAAAATATGAATAATAATACCGTGCATCGCTTTCAGACGGAGAAGAAATATTATTGATGCCCAGCCCTGATGAACATTATGCAACAGAATACTCAACTGTTGAGAGGTGATTTGTTGAGTGGTTCAAATGAGGCATTCCAAACTGGTTGCTACCGACAAAACATCATAAATCCACAAAATAATTCCGGATAATCATGGACTGGAGTTCATAAGGATACCTGAAATATCAAAGGAACGTGTTGGATATTTGGTGAATGAATATTCAGATACTTACATGAAAGAACTGTTCAGAGCAGGTGTTATGTGAGCTCACAATCAAGACACCGCACTGTGTCTCAAATCAATGAAAACGATGATAAAAAGTGCTCCAAATTGCTTTTGCATCCAATGCGTTCTTCTGGCCTCTAGAGATTTTTTACTGTTCTCGTACCTCGAGAATGCTCGATGAACAATTTTTTTGCGCCGATGAATAGTTACTCACCGAAATGGTATTGGAAAATTGGATCGCCACAAGACAACTATATTGAATAATAAAATCAAATTACATCAAACATCCTTCCCTATGCTAGCCTACGAGCATTTCTGCACAATTGTTATTAGAAACCGACGTATATTATGTCATGTAAGAACTACTAGAAACTGGACTCCTTGTTATGTCTTCTAACTAATGAAGTACAACGTTTCCTGAACAAGATAAGAAACAGAGGAGAATAAATCGAACATTGTCGACGGAGAGGATATTGGGAAATAAAATAAGACCCCTCAGGTGATCTGAATTCACTGAAAATCCACCAACTCAGTTTAACGGCCTGCCAAACTCTCGACCTATGTTCCCTGTCACCTTCAATATCTTCTTTCAAGCGTTTTTAGGGATGCTCCCTGCCCTCTACGTGACCCGCTTTTACCAGAATAGTATTCACATGCAGTGAATTCCCGATAGACTATGAACCCATTTGCTCTTCATTTACTTCAATCAGAGGCTCGCAGCTTCATACCCGGGAGATATCGCTCGGACATAGATGAAAAAAATGTCTAAAATTTGGGCTAAATCGACTTACAATCATCTCTGGTAATAACTGCGGTTTCCGTTGGACAGGATAGTTTCTTGACACCCTATATATTGAAAATCATTGAAAGTGTTTGGACATATGTCTGTCAGTTTCAGTTAAGTAACGTCTTAACTTTCAATCTGAAAGAGATCGTTCGACGTCAAGTCGACTTTCAACTGTATGATATGTCTGAGCTGTTATACCTATTTGATCTTGATACCCAAAATAAATAGAACAGAAGTAACTTTCTGTCTGTGGGAATTCGTTGATATCTTGAATCTCAACATACAGTTGATGCAGATGGAATGAATATTTCATTCGACTCATTTCGATTACTACTCATAACCTTCTTTCAAAAATAACTGTTAGGTACTGATATTGTAGATTGAGATAAGGGGAAAACTATATCCATACCTCTACAGCATACCCCCTGAGGTTTCACAAAACATTTCATGAGAAATCCAAGATCGCCGTAATTTCGAGAACTCTTCTGTCAAATGTTGTGATATAAAAAAGGTATGAAAAATCAACATTTATGAAACAATTGTTTTCTCAACTGATTTGAAAAACTCTCGTCATTTGAAATATTTGCGAGTGTAGTAAATATTTTTTCGACCCAAAATATTCACTCGTTTATACATACTGTATATGAGAAATTTATTTATTTATTCGTTATCATCACGATAAGAAATATGTTGAAAATACTCTGTGACAAAACAATTTGACAATATCCATAATTCAAGGATGAGTGAAGAATGATTATCTTCGGTGAAACAATCAAGAATATAGACTTGGATTCGAGATTGAATTCATAAATTATACTTCTTATAGGAGGTATTATTAATAAATAAATATTCTAGAACAGTGGTTGCCAACCTGTCGATCGCGAGCTACCGGTAGATCGTGGAGGCAATTCTGGTAGCTCTCACAGCGATTTTGATCTTAAAAATACAAAATTCAGAGAACTTTCCGAAAATTCCACAAAAAAATCTTCAATCAATTGTCATAATATTAACCTGGGTAGCTGACTGTTTATTCCAAAATTAACAAAGTAGCTCAACACATTGAAGAGGTTGGCGACCACTGTTTTAGAATGATCAGATATTGTCGGATATAAATCTTCCAAATATTAGTTTGAAAATATCGGTCACAATATTTAATGCAATCTGATTACCTCAATGAAGCATAGTGACGTGACCAAATATACAATATAATTATTAAATGAAATGACATTTACATGGTTATGAAATCGATACCATAATTTCTATTGATTGAGATATATTTTTAAGAATCTATGAGATTGAGTCTTAGGTGGATTGAAAGATATAGATGACTTTTTTTAACTTCCTACGAAACAGTCTATGCATTATCCAAAATTGTTTCACTTAATTTCATACATAATTTGCACTATTCAAAGATTCAACAGTCATGAATTGATTTGGCTTTTTCATATCAATTACAAAAAACATGAAATGAGAGTGCATTATACAGAATGGAGTCGGTCCCCATATCACCTGGACTATCATAATTAGTAGTTATCAATGGATAAGACGCTTCAAAATAACATTAGTATGGGTGGTTACATTGAAATCAACGGAATTATTTCAATCATAATAACGAATTATGAATGAATCTGGTTGACAAGTATTCACAAATGTGAAGTTGGAATTAATACCACGTGCAACATCAAAAAATGTTGTAGTTAAGAACATCAGAAATTGTTCAATGAGAAAAGAAAGCACAACCTCCCATACTAATATCCATAATTCAATCGGTGGATGTATTTCAAGTTGTGATACATATTTTTCAACGTTCATTCAGTAGCATACCACACGGAGAAAAATAACAGAAAATATTTCTTAAACAATCGATTTCGACCATCATCGTGAACGTTTCAGTGAATTTTTACCAAAATCAAGTCTAGATAAACTGGCCCGCTAACATGTACCATGTGGGGTGAGTATGAATCTTCAAGCACGATAAATTGATGACAGGAAGTAGGATATCAGAATGAATGTATTCACAATGCCTTTTGAATCATTCATTACTTCCTGTTACTGCTTACATAGTACTTGTTATAGAGGCATGATACATAAAACGTCAAGGAAAGTTCAGTGATGGTACGTGAATATCACTTCGGACATACTTTAGTGAACGTTATTTATTGTATTGTTATGAAAGCATATATTAACCCTTCATCCTAGTGGAGACCGTAAAATGAAATGAAGAAAATGAAGAAAGAGAATGTCTCCATAAAAATAATTGATACAGCAGTCATCGAACCAAAACATTCACACCTCTCAATTAGTAGATAATTTTCTGAGAGGACTACTCTATACATATAACATTTGTATAATTATTTTTATTTCATGATATATTCTGATGATTTTAGTGATTCGATAATCATAACAGAATTATAATAACAGAAAATTTCATGACAGAAATATTCCAACCTCGAAACTAATTGAGTACAAAATTCTGATAAACATTATCTTATACGGAAATACTTCATATCAGCTGGCATATATTTCATTTAATAACACTCTTAGTATCAAAAAATAATGATACATAATAATATAATCATTATTCACCACTAAATACCCGTTGATGAGTTTATATGACAATATTCACAAAACGTTAAAATTAACATAATATACTGCAATTCCGACTTTTTTCCTTATCCTTGGATGAATGAATAATTCTCAACAACAATTTTCAATTGGATTGTTATTCACAAAATCCATTCGACGATGAGATGCGTTGGACAAATTCATATTCAATCACATTATCCGTTGGACATCCATTGTCCAACACTGAAAGCTCAATAGACTTTCATTGAACGGTAAGCGAAAGTCAGCTGAATATTTACGATTGGAGAAAAAGATGTCCAGATTCAGTAGATGAATAATATGAAAATTTGGAAATATTGGAATTTTCAAGATATCTCTATGGATTGAGCCAAATTGAATAACTCTTGATCAGATTGAATAAACGAATCAAATTATCTGTTTCCGATTCAGGAACTACATATAATGAATTTCGTACCGTAGTTTCGAAGTCTTGTCAACTGGTGTTACAGTGATGAGAAATAATTTTTCTGTTTTTCACCTGCGATGATGAATTTCTCCTAGAATTATTATCATTCAATTCAGATGATGAATGAGTTCTCATCAACATCAAGATAATTTTAATCAGGATTATTTCTTTTAGACAATGAACTTTTGTTGAATTACTCGAATGTGAGAAACTTCATTCAGGAACGTTCAATGCTAGAGTACGTACGAAATATATCTCAATTTCAAAGTGGTTCGGAATTAAATTTACCAGTATATTGAAATTATATTTGAATATAATTTGAGCTTGCATATTGAAAAATAAATTTTATTCGAATGGATTTTCATAATACTGGAACAAATTATTATTTTCAATTGAGTTTATAAATTCATTATATTTTTCCGTGTAATAAATGAAATTAGGTTGAATCTATTGACATCAATTTTGGCTATGTTATGTTGATTTCGTTATAGGATTTCACTACTCACAATGCTCTGGATATCTTCGAGCTGTCATAGTCTCAATATTCTTGCAATATTTCCTCATTTCGGCAAGAGCCATCAACTAGTCTTCGAGCCCCTTTTGAAACAATTATCACTACGAGGACATAATCTCACAGTCATCAGTAGATTTCCTCTAGAGCAAGCAACACCAAATCGAAGGGATATCGACATAGGAGATGGAGAGAAAGATACTGAATATTTGGAAATAGGTTAGATACTCAACTCAAGTATATGTAAATAATAATCTCAACTTGTTATATTAATTTCATTTTTACATGAAGGATTATTAGAAATCGATGATTATCCATGATTTTTTTCTTTAAAAACGAGCATGGAATGTATAATTGAAAGATACCCTCGTAGTAGTTTGGGGTCGAAATACCTCCTATAATCGAAGATGATATTCAGTCCACCTCAGGAAGATTATTATGCCCCACGAAAACTTCTTCAATTAGTCCTAACTATTGTCCTCTAGATGAATTTTCATCGAATCATATCAATGATCAATCGATAGAAAGTTGAATTCCAATCTGATTGCATTCAAGAGATGCCATAAATTTTCGTATACAATGTTGGAATCAGTAGAAACAAAGAATTCTGACAAATTCAGATAAAGGTTTATAAACAATATCACTTCAGATTATCAAGTTTTTGGATGCATTCATCTATTTTCATTTATTTTTTCAATAGGAAAGATGAACGGTACAAGGAAAAGTCAGTTCTTTTGCCGTTTCGTGCTGGCAGACGTTGGTCGACTTTCCTGTCAGGATGGATTGGCCAAGAAGAATTTGCAATTATTTTTGAAAAAACAGAATCATTTTGATTTGATTTTGATGGAGTTGTTCACCTCGAATTGCTTTATAGGAATATCGAGACTAATTGAAGCACCTGTTATAGGTAACAGATTTTCCATTAACTTATCGATACGTATTCTTTCAATTAACATAAGAGCATAGCATATTCGATTTAGCGTCGTTTAGCACATTGCAATCTCAGGCCTTTACTTGCCAATTTTCACATTGATATTCACAATACAGAGATTACACTTATATTCAATTCCAGGTTTATCTTCGAGCAATCCAATTATATGGAATAGCCAACTGTTCACACCTTTTGAAAATCCATCCTACATTCCAAACCATTTCTCTAGTTTTTCTGACGAAATGACATTCCTACAGCGTGTAGAAAATACACTTCTATTTTGCTGGGACAAACTGATGTATGACTATTTCATCTCCGAACCCAGTAACGAATGTTCGAAAGAACATTTGGGAATTGATATTCTGAAAGGTGGAAATTTGATGTATAACATCAGTCTCCTACTGTCGAATACGCATTTCACGTTGAATCTACCCAAACCAAACGTACCTAATGTGATAGAGGTGGGAGGACTACATATCCAGAAGTCCAGAAAAATACCAGAGGCAAGGAAATGATTTTTATTTATTTGAATTGTCATATCCGGACAAATTTCAGATTTTTGGTCAGTCATACCAAAATGATTTATTTTACTGACTATTATCGATATTGGTTGACCATATTGGGATGAATTTATTTCTAATCATTGATCAAATATTTCAATGATTATACTCCATTAAAAATATTTACATAAAATTTGATAGCGATCACTACTGAAAGAAAAATGAGATATTCTGTATTTTCAGAATATACAAAAATTCATCAATGAATCCTCAGAAGGAGTTATATATATGAGTATGGGTTCAACCTTGAAGGGCAGTAGTTTTCCAGTAACCAAAAGAGATGAATTTTTGAAAGCTTTCTCACGCATCAAGCAGAGAGTGATATGGAAATGGGAAACTGAAATGGAGAATAGACCAGATAATGTAAAGACATTGAGATGGGCTCCGCAAAGAGAAATTCTTTGTGAGTAGTCAGTATGAGATAAGCGTATTCTCACATTATATATTTTCAAATTGTATATTTCAATATCTCAAAAATTCGTTGAATCACCATCTTCACTAAATTCAATTAGTTTTTATGTATTTTGTTTTTTAATTCGTTCTAACTGGTGAAAACAGTATCGTATCCACTCATTTTGAGAAAACTCAGATTATTAAATATTATTTAAGAAAATGATTATTGACTCAAATAAATTAAAAATGACTTTTTGAGTGAAAATTATTTCAGCATTCACATGAATATTTTGTTACCCAGGTCATCCCAATGTGAAAGCATTTATATCTCATGGGGGACTACTAGGAACAATTGAAGCAGTCCATTGTGGAATTCCAGTGATAGCTATACCTCAACTAGGAGATCAACCCTTGAATGCCAGAGCTTTAGAAAAAGTTGGAGGTGGTATCGTCCTCAATTTGGAGGATACTACAGAGAAGACCATTTTAGAAGCCCTGCAAAAGGTTTTGGATCCCAAGTGAGTCTTGTATTCAGCATCTCAGTGATAGTAGTGAATAATATACCAGTACCACAAGGACGAATCAATAGTTTTTTTTTCGCATTCACTACTTATCAAAATGAGAAGAAAATATGGGAAATATTTTTTTTTTCATTCAATACAATCTAATATATGATTTTTCATACGGAGAATGACACAGTTGGTATTTATGAGTTCTTTAATTGGAAATAATTTCGTTTGAAGTAGTTCGTGGTTCAGTATGCAAAATATCATTGCTTTCATTTCCCATTCAATAATTCTGTTGATGTTGTTCTACTATTGAAATAATTCACCAGGAGGCATTCTCACTTCTTTTCTCAGATTCTATCGAAGTGCCAAAGATGTATCTGAACGATTTCGTGACCGTCCGATGTCACCGATGGAAACTGCAATTTACTGGATAGAGTACGTGGCCAAATACAAAGGGGCACCTCATATGAAGACCGCCGCAGTCTCCATGCCAGCCTTCCAGTACCTGTTGATAGATGTGATAGCGTTCATTGCGTTTTTCATAATATTTTTCATCTATATGTTTCAAAAGTTCGTAGTGCTTATGTTCAGGAAATTGAAGATACGAAGGAAGGTCAAGAAGTTATGATAGAGTATTAACAGACAGAGTACGAAAATGCCTCATACCTAGGTGGTTGCTAGAAAAAACATCTAACGCTATTTTCATCATTGAATTCAAATAAATTGTAATCAATTCAACTCATTCAAATGATAATTGACAATCCTAAAACATATAACATCAATTTCATTTCGAGGTTTAGATGGCTGACTGAAATAGACATATTTGTATGTAATAAATAAAGATGGAATGTAAATGATAGAGCCTTGACTGACTTTCCTGTAATGACGATTGAAGAATCAGACCAGGAAAAAAAAAGAAAACCAGTATTCGAATGCTTATGAGAGCATGAAGTCAGAACCATGAAATGAAGGAATTTTTCATCAAGTTTTCTCATACAGTTTTGCTTTGGACCGAGTATTTTTCGAATATTCCTCATTGCTGAATTGAAGGTTGCATTCCACGCAGTGATACAGTAACTTATTATAGATTCGGTAAGTGACTTGTACAGCATTCCGAGAGTATTTTTGGATAATATGTCACGTAACACGTAGAAGATATGTATCAGAGGTCGAATCCGTTTCATTACTAAATATACATGTTCTATTTATTTCAAGTGTTGGTCTATTATATTGCCTAAATCTTCCATTGATATAATCTGTTCAATGGTCTAACAGCCATGAGTATTTTAATTATCACAGTTCGAAATGCATTTTCGATTTGAAGTTCTAAATAGATCACGAATAAAGAGGAAGAATTCAGACACTTAAAGAGGTAACTCAGTTATTATTCAACCATATATATATGTATGTTATCGCGAAGGAGGTTTGTTTGATCAAGTAGACACACAATAATCTGACACCCTTTATTGACCAGCGTTCACAAGTGTACGAACGAGACAGTCTTTTGGCTTAGCTCTCAATCACTACCGCCTCTGGCGTACTCTGGTGTACTTTGGACATGTGCTCTGTGCCCTGATTCATACGGGGTTGTTCGGGGCATAACCTAACATGTATGGCAAATTTTTATCCTCCGCTATTTCCTATACTTTTTTACATTCTTCATCATAAATAAGTGCAGTAAAATTAGGGTAGTACATGATTTTACTTGTAGATTTTCATCGGCTGCCATTTTGACACGTTGGATCGTAAGGTAAATTCTCATTAACATCAATGCATTGTCCCGGATACCATAATCATTCACTTCATTCTTTCAGTTTGGAATTTCCTTTCGATCATTTGGATTGAGTTTTCACATTTCTTTTTAAAGAATCAAATTATTGGTTCAGATTCGAGGCTCCATATAGGAACGACCTCCACCAGACAAAAATAATATTTTATTCGATTGAAGCAATTTCTGAACATACCCTAAAAATAATAAACGACTTAGACTTCAGTATACAAAATATTGAACGGAATACACCAAGGTAGCATATAGTAGGTAGTCCATATAAATTGGATAACTATATAAATCATGAACATTTATTCAAAGAATTGTGATTCATATAGAGGTAATTCTTCAGATAGAAAATATGAATGAATGTGATAACTCAATAAATGAGTGATATTGAAAATGGAATTTTCATTTCTATTTGGGGATACCATAATCTGAAAAGTATGAATATCAGAAAGATAACCAGAAAATTGTGTTTATAGTGTTCCGTACATAAAATTCTCACCAGTGGAAAAATAAGAACCTCTGCTCCTTGATATTATATATACCTTTTACCGGGAGATGGTTACGCTTGTGGAATATTTGGTAAAGCATTGCTTTCCACACAATACCCTAACAAAAGGCATCCTGCAACATGTTATTCCCCTCCGACACCTGTCACGTGCCTATCAGTTTCCGCTTGCTGACGTTTCCGTTTTTAATCTAGGAGATATTGTTTACCCTGTAGTCGACTCTCGGCTGTTTTGGCCTACTGGACTGAGAAACGGGTCGTAAAAGACATCCATCTTCTTGTCAGTAGAGTAACATGAGCGTCCTAACATCCATTGTATAAATTGAAATATTCAACCTAGGCTAATGTCAAATCTTGATCTCGAGTGTTAAAATTCTCATAATCGACTGGAATCAACTGAATAATATACGGAATAGTCGATACATCAGTTTAGTCGATATTATGTTGCATTTTCAATAGACTCAGCATCTGGAGGGTATATTTTCTTCAATTGAGGTTATAACTGCCAATGAAAAGACGAGTTTCTGTAATTATCGGCATAATGTGATCGACATTTATTACTTTATGTCATTCTGATGGTATGAAAGTTGTCACGTAGGTGATGATTTCTATCTTGTAATAATGGAATAGGGAATTGACTCATCAAGTGAACAAACGATATTTATTCTTAATTCGATAGCTACCTGAAGATTGGAATATATTGAGAATATTTTTGTCCAATTCGATTTCACGATGACGATATATGTAATTCTTTAAACATGGTTTCACACTAGGTCATGGTCAAACACTTGATATTCAGAGCATATATTTATTGATTCACATCTAATTCATCACGATCTCTTGATTTTCGTTTGTTTCCTCAATTTGATGAGCAGGAAAGCTCCAAACTTATATGAAACATAAAACAAGATGATGATAACTAGCGCAATGAACGCTATCACATCTATCAACAGGTACTGGTAGGCCGGCATGGAGACTGCGGCGGTCTTCATATGAGGTGCCCCTTTGTATTTGGCCACGTACTCTATCCAGTAAATTGCAGTATCCATCGGTGACAATGGACGATCCCGGAATCTTTCAGATAGATCCTTGGCACTTTTCTGGAATCTACAAATGATAGTATCGTTAGGATGAACTTTGAATTCAAAATTGAGAGACAAAAAGTCTCTTAAAAATGATGATTCTTCATCACACATCACAGAAGACTTCTCTCATGTGTGATGAAGACCAATTAAAAAAATCACTCTGCCTGAAAATGAAAGTTTCAACTCATGGACTTACTCGGGACTCAAAACTTTTTGTAAAGTCTTCGAAATTGTTTCTTCTGTAGTATCTTCCAAGCGAAGGACGATACCACCTCCAACTCTTTCCAAGGCTCTAGAATTTATTGGTTGATCTCCAAATTGAGGTATAGCTATCACTGGAATTCCACAATGGACGGCTTCAATTGTTCCTAGTAGACCTCCATGAGATATGAATACTTTCACATTGGGATGGCCTGAAATAGAAAATATACATGATTGTATGATAGTCGTTAATTTGAATGGAATATCCTACAGATTATCGCAGATTCAGACATTATTTCAGTTCACAGTTATCTTCATCTTTTCACTCAAGTTTTCATTACGAATGAAATCAGAATGACAATAACACATAATCTACTCACCACAAGTACCAATTAAAAAATAACAAGTGAACAATGCTATTTATAGTTTATATGCTGAATATATTGTTAGAATACTGAAAATATTGTATATTTTTTAAGTAATTTTTCTTCTATTGACTATAATTCATTAATTCTTGCAACAATGTTCATGTTCCAGATAATGAAGAGAAAGAGGATTTCTACTTCTATTGGGAATGCCAGAAACATTGAGTTGATAATATCTAGGATATGGCCGGATCATTGATCGAAAGAATGATGCTGAAGCCTTTTATTTCCATGGGATGCTATAGAAAAAGTGAATGAAGAGTTAAGAAATATATGTATGTACATTATTGAATATTTTTGATATTGGGAGATGTCATAAATTCACGCTAATCTGAAAGAAGACATACATTTTCTATCAGGTTTCCATGGAGAACAGACAATAAAACTGTTCATCGTATATAATTCACTCACAGAGAATTTCTCTTTGCGGTGTCCATCTGAAAGTTTCTACATTCTTTGGTTTATTCTCCATTTCGGTCTCCCATTTCCATATTATCCTTTGTTTGATATGTGAAAAAGCTTTCAAAAATTCATCTTTTTTTGGTACTGGAAAACTGCTACCTTTCAAAGTTGAACCCATACTCATGTATATTACTCCATCCGAAGATTCGTTGATGAATTTCTCTATTTTCTGAAAGAATAATAGAGTAGATGGAAGAAAAAATAATTGACAATGCAATAAAAAGATTGCAGTTCAATTTGGACATATACTGCAATTTTATAAATATTTGGTTAATTTTGATAACATCCGATATCTTGTTTTGGAAAATATAGGAAACGATCAATGTTAGACAATACATCACGAATATCAAGTTATTATAGAGAATGCGAATGAATAATCGCGAATTGCGTTGGGTGATAGAGATAATCGAATAACATTGGTTTTCAACAACTGTTTCGTCACCGACACTAAAATGTCTACAAAATAAACTCACCTCTGGTATCTTCCTGGGTTTTCTTATATGTATTCCACCCACCTCTATGACATTTGGCACATTTGGTTTTGGCAGATTCAACGTAAAATGCGTATTAGACAATAAAATACTAACATTATACATGACATCTCCACCTTTCATAATATCGACACCCAAATACTTCTTCGAATTGTCATTTCCAGGGCCGGAGATAAAGAAGTCATATAAAAATTTATCCCAACCCAAAAGAAGTGTGTTTTCCACCCGCTGTAGGAAAGTCATGTGGTCCGAGAACCCAGAGAAATGAGTTGGAATGTAGGATGGGTTCTCAGGACTAGCGAAGAATCGATGGATCCATGTAGGTGCACTGCACGAGGTTAAACCTAAAATGGAGTAACTTGAATTTTTGATTTAATAGATGAAAGAAAATAATGTTGAAGAGGTGAAGGAAATTGTTTCATCTCCAGTTATCCATTAAATTATCCAAAGTAACGGTTAGTCTTGTGACAGTTGGCAAATGCAGAGAGGAGATTTATTGAAGTTAACCCATGTTCGAGAATTTGTATATATAGGACATGTATCCACAAATCACCAAGAGTAATAAAGAACGGAATTGTATAAAATCTGTTTTCATTCTCTTTCGACTGTGATATAGTCACTTAGAGTTTATCGATATCCCTTCTTCGAGCTATTCGTCGAGTAAGTGAAATACTCAAAATCCAATAGTTTTATTACACTCCTATCGAATCACAATATCCAATTCAATATTTCTGAAACTATATCAATTCGGTGAAATGGAATTTGAATAATTCAAATTTGATGTGAAAAAGAGATAGCCTATTGAATTGAAGGTGAAATACGCGTGCTATTATATTATAATAATAATAATATCGATGCAGAATTTCAGAAAATAGTTCAATAACACTCAGTACCTCGTTTGTCCATTGATTTTATACTATTTTCTTACCGACAATAGGTGCTTCAAATAACTCTGCCATTCCCAGAAAACAATTAGTGTTGAACAATTCGGCCAGAATCAGATCAAAATGATTCTTCTCTTTCAGAAATTGTTGCAAATTCTTGTTGGATAACCCATCACGGCATGAATTCTTACCAAATACTGCGAGTTCGGATCGACAAAGAAATTGACTCAATCGCGTTCCTGTCAGTACACCTGTTCAGTGAATGATAAAGAATTTTTAATTATCATCAGGAAAACCTTTGAGTTTCTTTTATGTAGGATGATGGTACGAAATGGAAATGATTTGTTATCGAAATGAAAGGTGCAGTGATGAATTGATTATTCAGAAATAACCGACTTCGATGATATAATTCAGATATGGAATGGTATCTGAGCATCGAAACCGAAGAAATTTGTGAATTATGTGATTCAATTGGTTCATTCGATATTAATCGTACCCATATCAAAAATTTCAGTAGTTCCATCATTTTCTCCCAGGATAATATCCCTCCAATTTGTCGTAACTTGATTTTGGGGAAATCTCGTGATGACTGTGAGGTTGTGACCTTTGAGAGCTAGTTGTTTGAAAAGAGGTTCAAATACTAGTTGATGACTTTTACCAATATGTGGAAATATTACGAGAATATTCAGGCCATTGCAGCTTGTCGATATCCAGAGCGATATCAGCAGTAGGATACTGTGGATTAAAAATTGTACCACATTGAAAAATATATCAACAATAATACATCGAATCATAAGAGGAATTATTGAAATAACCTATGCTCAAGATAGTATTGATCAATGATTGTAGTTATTGATATGTGAAACTCTTGAAATTGTGATTCATGGTCGTAAGACAGAATGAACTCACTCTTGAAAAATTCAATCGTTCCATTTTCTCTTCTGGAAGTGTATATCCAATAGTATTGTTTGGAGGTATGGAACTTAGAGGGTATCTTTGACAATAAAAAAGGATATGTGTCTCGTAAAAATATAGATCTCAAAATATTCACCTTCTTCAATGAATTCAATAACAATTATAATCTTCTCTCATATACAAATTGGAACATTTATTACATAATATTGTCTCTCTTCAGTCCAAAATATCATCTTCTTTTCTTGAACATTTACGAAAAAAAATATACAGATACACATTAAGAGAGGGTTTACCATGCATTCAACCTTAGAGAAATATCAAGAAGAGGAAGTGACTGTGGAGTAAATCTCGAAAAATAATATCGTTTTTTGATCAAAATACGTACGAACAAACGGAAAATTTTTATTAGAATTCAGATCGCACGATAATTGAGAAATCATCAATAAAAATTCAGTTCATTATTTATTTGACAACATTCACGAGCAATGCGCTTCGATTTTTCAAATAATATTGAAACGTGCTAAATTGAGTGACTTCAAGGGACCACCAAAATAAAAATTTATTCTCACCTAGGATACTTCATATTTGCAAACACTATCACTGTCGCAGGTATTCGGTTCGTTGAAATTTATCGTAACTAGATCACGAGCTTGTTACACAATCATTTTGTATATGTTTCATTCACTTATAATCCACATGTTGCAACCCAGGAACTATTTCGTATGGCATATGACTAGCCTGGAAATACATCTATACTATACATCAATACATCTAGCGACCGACTGAATGTATGTTATTCTTTCAGGACGTCATGTTGACTATCACTACTTGGTAGAATTCGATTGAAATAGTCTAGGAAATATGAGACTCGTTTCAAGAGTTATCTGTTAGATATGTGAATGATTATGATAACATATTCGGTTTTTGATGAGGTATCACCTGATTAGATATTATATAATGTTTAGTGTGAAATGTTTTTTTGATATCAGATTTATTTTTCATCATGAATCATCTTATACTCAGTTGTGCTTGATAAGTTTACCGTAATTGTTTGTAGTCAATTTATATTGGACATGTGTTCTTCGATTCTGTTTCTCACTTATTTTTTCCTGATGGTTTATTTTATGAAAAATTTTTTCGATTCGATAAAAATACTCGTTTTTGCAAATACGTCATGAGCTTAGTGATAACATAGGTGATAGTGAAGCTTATTGGATTCTTTACTCATTTGGTAACAGAGATGACAATCAGAAGTATGGAAAATTTCCCAATTCTCTACACTGAATTTGCTCTGCAGGGTCTGTACTGTATTTATCTGTATATTATGGTCCAGGAATAAATATCTCTAATTGATTTTGAGAACCAGTACAACATGAAATTCATCATTTGTACTGACGAGTCTTGTGGTAATAATAATCACTCGTTCGAAGATGCAGATTGGACTTTTGAATATCATATTTTCATTTCCCAGTCTATATTCATCGAGAATAGTTATTATCTGTCCTGGAACTCTGGGTTCTATATAATTGGTAACCATTTCTTCCATTATTCGCTTCTCGAAACAAAAAAAATGTAAATGTTGCTTTCGATTCTGATCAACATTCGATGACTATTAGTTTTTCAATAATACATAGTTTCAGTCATAGGTATATAGGTAGATTTCGAGTAACCAGAAGTTAATTGAATTTTGGAGTAGAAAACTCATTGTCTCGATCCAAAATATCCTTGAATGCGTTAGGATGTTCCATACAAAAAAGCTGAAACAAAGAAGCCATCAAATTTATGACAGATAACATTCCAGCAGAAATCATTCATGAACTTTGGTTCTTCAAAAATTGTTCAGTGGAATCAAAAACGCAGACATAAGAATCAATACATTTAATTAGGAATAATAAGTCATGACTTTTTGACCTTTGCTTGTTTTCTCGAATGCCTAAAAAGAAACGCTACGAACTTGTACAGGCAGTATAGGAACGATATCGTGACCAACGTAACGAATGCTATCACATCTATCAACAGATACTGGAAGGCTGGCATGGAAACTGCGGCGGTCTTCATATGAGGTGCCCCTTTGTATTTGGCCACGTACTCTATCCAGTAAATTGCAGTATCCATCGGTGACATTGGACGGTCACGGAATCGTTCTGATAGATCCTTAACATTTTGTCGTAATCTACGGATGGAATTGTCGTAATCAAGCTCGATTCCGCTTCGATTATGGTATCAGAAATTCAATGGTGATATTTGTTTGGATGGGTAGAATGGGCGACTGAACTAATTTATTGAAATTATGTACAATTGATTTCCAATCGAATATTTCAGTAAAAGTTCCTAATTTGGTAACCAATTATTATTCATTTTATTGTCATGTGCATACCTAATACATAAAATTATACTAGATATTGTTAATGAGACACCACCACAACTTCGATCGTGCAAACGTCGAGAAATAAACCTGACATTGAAATTTGTTGAACGTTGTAGACATTCCAAATAGACGAATGATAAAAATGTGTAACTATTTCAGGCATATGGTGAAGTGAGTAGCTTTGTTTGGAAAGTATAATGTTATACGTCATCAAAACACATTGGGATGGGTACAAGATTCCATCAAGGGCTATAACTACATATTGTAGTTGATTAATTCAAGTTGATATCAGTATAGTCACCTATTATGAATTGCATCCGAAAAAGGAAACAGTGGAAACGATTCCAGAGAATTGGGCGAATCGTATTCGTATAAGTCATGTATTTTTCTGAAGAAATACTTGATTACTCTTGCCATATCGACTTACTTTGTACTCATAACCTTTTGAAGAGCCTCTAGAATGTTTTCTTCTGTTATATCGTCCAAGAGAAGGATAACTCCAGTCCCAAGTTTTTCTAGAGCTTTGGCATTCATATTTTGATCTGCAAGCTGAGGGATGGCTATAACTGGAATGCCGCAATGAACAGCTTCAATTGTTCCTAATAGACCTCCATGTGAGATGAACGCTTTCACGTTAGGATGACCTGATCAAATAGATCTATATATTTTCAAAATATAATGCGCTAATATACAATGAGAAACATCACGAATAAAGAATGATTAAAAATACCTGAGAATTTCATAGGAATATCTATATTGATTTCGAGTATTCTTCAGGGAATAAGTTGTAGATGAATTCTTCAATATCACTTGCTTCAAATGGACACATTCGAGTAACGAAATAAAAATCGTAAACAGCAGTAGAATTCAATACCATTCACCAATATTCTACATGTACCAATTAAATAATTTTTTGATAACCAGTTCACTCATAAAACTTCATTCCCACATTCGAAAGTTGCGATAAATGTTCAATCAAGTAGAATGTTGGATAACAGAGCTTTTTTACTCACAAAGAATTTCTCTTTGTGGCGTCCATCTGAAAATTTCCACATTCTTCGGTTTATTCTCCATTTCCGTTTCCCATTTCCATATAACTCTTTGTTTGATACGGGAGAAGGCTTTCAAAAATGCATCCCTTTTTGCAATTGGGAAACTGCTGCCACTCAAAGTTGAACCCATACTCATGTATACCACTCCTTCAGAGGAGTCGTTAATGTATTTTTCTATATTCTGAAAAAGAATTAGCACAATTTTATATGCATCAGAATGCTGCAGAAACTGGAAATGCGTATAATGACAACTGAATAAACAAAGTTGTATTTTGAAATGACGAGCTCACCTTTGGCATTGTCTTCTGCTTCTCGATATGTATTCCACCCACCTCTATGACGTTGGGCACATTTGGCTTGGGCAGATTCAACGTGAAATGAGTATTCGACAACAAAAGACTAACATTATACATAATGTCTCTACCTTTTAGAACATCTATACCCAAATATTTCTTGGAGAATTCGTTAGATGGTCCAGAAATGAGGTATTCGTAAAGGAAATTGTCCCAAACTAACGAGAGCGTATTCTCTACTCGCTCGAAGAATGTCATCTCGTCAGAAAATGTAGAATAATGGGTTGGAATGTAAGATGGGTTCTGAGGAGATGCAAAAAATTTGTGAATCCACGCAGGCGCGTGACATGAAGATAGACCTGAAATGGAGTAATGAGTGAACGAATTGTCAAGAATATTCGACGAAATAGGCAAATGAATTTAAGATTGCAGCGCCAAAGTGAGCAGTCAGAGATCCATACAAACGGACATTGAATGGTGTAGTTGTATTTGTTTACATATGATTTCTCGTTGATAAAGTGTGGGTTTATAATAAGAATAAAGATATTTCAGACTGTTATAGCGAGCTAGGGCATCCATGTGTATGTATTTTTATATTTCTAAAGGTGGTAAGCATTATCATTCGTTTTATTCATTGTATTATATCGAAAATAATACGAGGTTAGAATACTGTTGTGAATGTGAATGGTTTGTTCAAAATATATACAGGTTGCTGATAATTTGTTTTGTTCTTAGATTCGAATAGCAAGATTCAGTTTGAGGTACTTTGAAGACACAAACACTTTTAGAAGGGTTCATGAAGGTGAAAAATTTCTGAGTGCTGGACATCATAATATCATGATGACAAGAAAATTGTTTTTGTAATGGAATGAATTATGAATTCATAGTATTTGTTTCTTCTGATGTTTTTTGGTGAGTGCGAAGTGAATAAAATAGATAATGTGAGATCTTGTTTCAACTTTGTTCATACCTAAAAAATACTATGCTCAATTGTGACCATATTAATGTAAACAGAATTTCATCTATCTACTCACGATATTTATATCACCAGCTTGAGGAAAAGCATGGGAATCAATATTGGAATTTTGATTTTACCGATTCAGAGTTTTACAATCTTTCAAATATTCAAATTGAATATAAAATCAACAAAACATAATACCAAACACAAGAACTATGTCCACACGTCTAGTTATTTTTAGTGCCACCAGGTGGCGTATCGCTTATGTTCATTTGCCAATAGTGTTTTCATGTGAACCTATTACCGAGACGCACAATAAGAAATTAAATAACGTTGAGATTCAAAATATATCGGATTCAGATTAGACTTTGAACGATAATTTCCATCAGTTCGTATGCAATGTTCACCTACAGGAATACTTCTCAAAAATTTCCTCATACAATATTAAAAAACTTCTGGCTCAATATGATCTTTTGAACAGTGTCTTCCAAAACAGTGGTGATAACATCAATGACGTCATCAGTCTGACCAAAATGCCAAAAAATGTACTTTTTTTAAAAAGCTAGTTATTTCTGAGATAACGAATTCTTTTATCTCAAGTACAGTCTGTATATAGCGATTTATCTTGAACAATGTTTGGTAATTTGTTCAATTTGATATGAGATACATCAGTGAGGACAAAATCATTCAAAATATTGTTCAGCGTTCTAGATCCACTAGAGATGGATTGATATAGGCATACTCAAGCAGGATGATTATGAGTAACTAGAACCTTGTGTTGGAAAAAAGTACTATCATTCATTCTTTCTGATGAATAAAACATTCAACAATGATGGTTCATCCCATGATTTCGTAGAGGGGCTTTCTATGTTAACATGTTCGTCTAATATTGATCAACTTAACAGTCAATGTTGAAATAATTCTTGTTCAATACCAGTGCAAATATACCTGATACTGAGTAATTCGATTTGTTTTTTACTTAAGGTTGTTTATCACCGACATATCGATTTCTCCTCACCTATAATGGGTGCTCCAAATAATCTTGCTATTCCCATGAAACAGTTCGTGTTGAACATTTCTGCTAGAATCAAATCGAAACGATTATTCTCTTTCAAGAACTTGAGCAAATTATTCCTAGCTAATCCATCCCCACATGAAAATTTACTCTGTTCCACAACCATGAATCGAAACTTGAATTGACTCATCTTTGTACCCATCCAGACACCTGTTTAAATAAACAAACGCAAATTATTATTTGGTATGTATATGTTTATGTATACTGTTCATCATCGATCACCCAAAATCCAAATTGTGTGAGAGTTACTCGATGTCTCGATTGTTGACTAATAACTTACCCATTTTCAAGAATTCTGTATCTTTTTCTCCGTCTCCTATATCGATATCTCTCCGATTCGACAGAGTATGTTCTTGAGGAAATCTACTGATAACTGTGAGGTTGTGGCCTCGTAGTGCCAGTTGTTTGAAAAGAGGTTCGAAGACTAGCTGATGACTCTTTCCCATGTGGGGAAAAATAATGAGGATGTTGAGGCCATCACAGTTTTTAGATATCCAGATGGTGATGAGTATTACAATGCTACAAATACCACATTAGCACATCATTCAAAAGATAAATTATAAAATAAATAAGTCATAACAAATTTATTGTCAACGATAACGAATAATATTTTTAATTATACTTTTTGGTAGACTAAATGAGTCAGCTTTCTTTTTTTGTTAACGGCATAGTACAATTTATAATCACCTTGTATAAGTATTCATCTTTAAAAGACACCCTCACTCGATTTGATATGGAATAATATCACAGGACACCGTAGGCCGTAGTGACTGCTCCCATCTAATCCAAGTAGGCAAAGAAATATCAGAGTCCGATTCAAATGTTTCGTTTGCTAAACTTCTGAACGAAAATTTCACATTAACGCCAGTTGTATTGTTATCGATAAAATAACGAATTAGTTAATGTGAAAATTTCGTGACTCGTGGAAAATGATTATTGGATTTGCATGCAATGATTGTTGATGATTCATCGAATTTTTCTGGAAAGTATGGATATTTATTTAGCGACCAATAAATGTATGCGTCACTCTATACACGTTTCACCATCAATTAAAACTGTGTTGAATAATTATTCGTTATTCAATGATAGTAGGCTCCAGTAGTTTTATTGGTATGGTGTTATTTTCATATTTTCCTATTGATTTTTTGTGATATTATGAATCAGTCTAAACCATTTTATTCAAGTAATAATCTTCATAAATAACACAAGAGTTTGATTGATAAGCTACTATTTATGATGCTGCAGAATATCTGCTGATTTCTATAATTCGACATACCTCTACCATCGATTATCATATATGAAAGCCTTCGATCTTTGAAATTTGGATTTTATCAAATCATTTACGCCCAAATAGTTTGAACCATCATTCATAATTGATAGATATCCACCAAAGTATCGTTAAAATTCTCCAATAGCTGCTATTTTTACATTTCTGAATCCTCACAAGAAACAAATATCTTCTTGCGAATACCATATTCCACTAATATCAATCTCAAATAAACGAGCAAATGTATCTCTGGCTCAACCAATGAACGAAGTTCATCAGTTCCGAACACCGTTCCCTTCTATTAGCAAATGGCTCTCTATTCGAATGAAGTGGAATATTTCAATACAAAATTGCGGCGTACTGTGATAAAAAGTTTCAATATGTAGCCACAATATTATCCCTGCCGGTGATTCCCAGCAGGAGCGCCGATCAGCCTTTATTGAGAGGCCAAGTCAATACACCAAAATGATATTACTATGACTATGAAGGAGAATAAATTAGATTATATTAAATTTTTTTATCGGTCAAACTCCGCACATTGGTATTATTAACATTAACCGATACAATACACGCAATATTATATATAGTTATAGCCTAACACCCAGGCAGCAAGCTGACGTCATAATGACGTCTCTTTTTGGTATTTATTGGTCCGCAACGTCATATTACCAAAAAATGACGTGAATACTGACGTCATTTTTTGAATGTACTGTAGACGTCATAACCAGGACGTTAGTTTGACGATATTTTTACGTCATTATAAAACGTTAACTCATTGTTTTATATTTTTGCATTTTGATGATTATTCCAATGATCCTTATAGGTTCCTAAATATTTTTCATCGAAATGCAAAAGTTAAACGAAAGTTTACCATAGATACCTTAAAGTGTGTATAGGCAAGTGTACATTGTAGGTACAGAATGGAATCAAATTTCTCTTTAGGCGAATAAACAGACGCAATATAGGTATTATTATTCAACCACAGCCCATCTTTTATGAGGTTCGTATGATTATCAACTCATTGAAAAACAGTTTGAATTTGGCGCTTCAAAACAAAACGTTCATTATTTGTTTGGCGTTCGGCAATCTCCGGAGTTATCGGTATCGGACAAGTTCGGCCACAAGCCAACACGCAACGTTGACGACGCACACGGCCACACGCCATTATCACAAAAATTTTGAGGTTGTTATGTATTCGATTTCGATTGAAATTTCCTATTGATTACAGAAGTCGATTTCCGACCGTCGGTTGTGAATTGTGCATTTCCTTTACTAGTGATTTGTAAGGTAAGTTTAATATTTGGTCTATTGCATGTATTGGATTTGATGTCATGTACTCACCACTTACTATGATTCCTGTACCTATATCATGATGCTACGTTATTTTAAGGCTTTTTCCTTTTTGTGAAAATAATTGTATCCTTAAGGTTAGTGGGCTGATTAAACTCACTAGGATTTTTTGTCGAGATACTGAAATAATTTGATGAAAAATCAAGAAACATATGATGAGAGTCCAAATTAATGTGTTAATACTGGTGAAAAGAAGCTTCTTATCAGTGAATCTACCTATAGAAAAAGAAAGAATCTTAGTTATATATACACAATTCACTTATTTTGGTTAACTGTATAATAAATAGAGTCGACTCTTCTAAGCTATGAAAGATCTTGAGATGAGTCTGCACAAATAACTTTCTGTTCTGACAACTCAAGGTACTTCTTTCTTTCTTACTTTTCCAATGGTTTTTTCCTACATATCTGTTATAACTGATGGTAATCTAGAAGACAGAACTTTCAACAATTTGTTCAACCAAATGAAATTTTTAAAATACTATCACATCTGTATATTCTTGAAATTTGTTGTTTTAATAGTTTGAGAATAATAGTAGAGTTTTCATTTATCTATTGGTCATTAACCATTAAATTATATATATTTTTTAACAATAATTTTTTATTTCTAGAAAGTTCCTGTGCCTTGGGGATTTCTACTCTTCTCACATCCCCAACAAGTGGAGTCGACTCTTCTAAGCTATGAAAGATCTTGAGATGAGTCTGCACAAATAACTTTCTGTTCTGACAACTCAAGGTACTTCTTTCTTTCTTACTTTTCCAATGGTTTTTTCCTACATATCTGTTATAACTGGTGGTAATCTAGAAGACAGAACTTTCAACAATTTGTTCAACCAAATGAAATTTTTAAAATACTATCACATCTGTATATTCTTGAAATTTGTTGTTTTAATAGTTTGTGAATAATAGTAGAGTTTTCATTCATCTATTGGTCATTAACCATTAAATTATATATATTTTTTTACAATAATTTTTTATTTCTAGAAAGTTCCTGTGCCTTGGGGATTTCTACTCCTCTCACATCCCCAACAAGTGGAACAAGTACCCCTACATCAACTATTCACAATAAAATTTGGCATTTTTTCTTCCTAATGAGCTAATCAATTTTTGGTTTAATTCAAATGTTCTGAGTTAACAATTTTACTCTTGATAATTGTAATCCTCATAGTTCAAAAAAATAACTCCCTCTACTCAAACTGTTATTTTATATATATAATATAAATATATATATTATATTTCATTATATCTTTATTATATCCTTTGATGCCGATGGAACATATAGATTTTCGTTCTCTAATTGTGATTTTATTTACAGACCTTATAACATCATAGATAGGATATTGATTTGTATATGCACTAACATCCAAATAATATGAGCTTGAGACTAGCAAGTGAATACAAATAATTTTGAACCAATATCAATATATATATATATAATAAATAGGGACGGCCCATTAACGTCGAAATATAACGTCATAATGACGGTACAGAATGACGTCTTTGGTCTGTGACATAATCACGTCATCCTACCGTCTTTATGGCGTCATTCTTTTCGTCAGCAGGACGTGTCTGGTGTCGAAAAAATGACGATAAAATCACGTCAGCTTGCTGCCTGGGCAGTGAATGATAGATTACAAATTGTAGATGACATGAGCATATTTTGTAGGTATAAATATATATATAATTATATATATATATATATATATATATATATATATATATATATATATATTAATCATTCACAAAAACATTCTTTTTTCAGTTTATGATTCCAAAATGTTCAGAAAGAAGGTTGATGATATATCGTACTTCATAGAAATTATTGTTTTCGAGAATACTTCATTTCCAGTTTAATGTATGCATACATGTATAATAAACTGATACTTTTGATGATTTGTTCAACGAAATCGATTGAAATTGTACAAAAATAAGTGGGTAACGACAAATAAAGAATGATTATATTTTCTTCATTTCACAATAATGACTGTTCTGTTTGATATTCGGAAACATGATAGTTAACTTCCATACAATAATGTACGAGATTGAGAGACAGCTACACCTACAGTTCTGAATTTTTTTGTTTCATTTTCCTCAGTAATTGCAGATATTTTCTATAATTATTTTTAAAAAACGTTAAATTCACAGATAGCTTGTTGACACTTTGGACATTTCCATACCTTATGTTAATTAAGTTGTTTCTACATAATGGAATTCTCTACATACCTCATTACCTGATTACAGTTATCACCGTTTTTGATTGTAGATAATTACCAGTTTTATTCTGTCACAATTATCGAAAGTACAAGAGTATTCGAAAAGTCACATTCAGAGCTTGCATGTTAAAATATTTCAAATCATAGTTAATCAAAATCGTGGTATGGAAAGCTGGGTATTCAATGAAAAAAATTATTTTTGCTCTAATTGAAATATTCAGAATTGATGTTAATCTGAAAAACACAAGAAGAAACGATTATTTAATGTCACAATTTCTGGAGAAGAGGAATGGTAGCAGATGTACAGGGTTTATTGACCAAAACAAGTGAACTTCATGATGTCTAGCTTCATCCTTTATATATCAAACTTCTTCAGAAATATGTACCTGTACTAATAGGACAATTTTTATTCGAGATGTTTTTACTTCCACTGAAAGGCCACCCAGAAGCACATCAAATAATGATAATAAACGAGGAGTGCATCATGTGCAGCAATTGTTGTTTGAATATATCAATAACAATATAACATGAATCGAAGAGAAACAGAACTGAAAGAACATTGGCGTCAACAATCTTCATTACACTGTGTGGAGTGAAAAATATTTCGAATGCCACCCCTTTTGTACGTCAGTGTTTCGACGAGCCCGGAAGGGTCGAGAACTCTAAAAACGTGTGAAGCACGGCACAACACTTCAAACTGCGAAGAGTCTTCAGGCGTAAGAATTCACATTTTACGATTTGGTCTACTCCTGGCAAGCCCCTCTAGGATTCCACTTCACATTCAGGTCGAGAAATATCTACTTGGAAAATTATTCCCGAGATTTCTACCCCTTCGGCAATGTGGTGAAGAACAAAATTGTTTTTATTGGTATCTTATTTTGCTTATGCCAAATACCAATGCCTGAACATGGTCGAGACCAACTTTTGGAAATCATCATGAAATCATTTTGAAGATACCACGGCATCATGAATAGAAAGCGCGTCAACTTTTCGATCATGGATTTGAAGGATGACTTTATGATGTGAAAAAATAATCACCAATTAATAATTCAGAAGTTTCATTTGAGCGTCTTTTGTTTTCGTGGTATTGATTGCAATTCAATCTTTACCCAAATAATCTATTCAATAATTAACTCTTTGAAACTTATTTGGATTCTTGCTACCATCGATATCAGTACTCCCAATTGGGAATTATATAAATGAAAAAAGAACGTTGATTATCCGCGGATACACTTTTTTATGTCTACCAAAAAGGATTTGTATGTAGTCTCCTTTGGAACAATTGCCACATTGATGAAAATACTTATCTATTGTGAATAAAAATTCGAGTATATAAGGAAAGGTATCTGCAACTTCTACAGCTATGTAAGGTCATGATTATCATATCTATTGAGAGTCTGGCGTGGCCTCAACAAATATATCTTTGTTGAATAAAAAGAATTATTGCAATGATTGATTTCGTGAAATTGAACATTTTCAATGTTTAGGAATATCCTCACTTACAATTCGTTATTTCTGACTATTTCATAACGTCTCAGTTGAATCTCACATGATTTGTTTTTTGAGTTGTTTACATTTTCTGCGTGATTTTTTCATGAAACAGCAATATCCATACAGGATATTTTCCGAACTTTATCACCATCAAATCTTGATTGCGAATCATAAATATCAATAAACAAATATGAAGTAGAACTGTTTACTGGAAGGTTGATTAGCTTTCGAATACTAAGCAAAATCCTACTTTTCGAAAGTTATAATTTTTATATTACGAAAACAAATGCGAAAACATAAGTTTTTCGAAAGAAATTTCATAGAAGTATCGAACATCAGGAATAATACAATTTATATAAGTGACATTCATGAAAATATTATGAATGAATATATTTCACCACTAACAAGATCAAAACGCGAATAAACCTGAAATTATCATATACTCAATTTGAATTATGTATATGTTTAGAAACAATAGTTTCCTTGAAATAACATGTAATCATATATTCATTACTAACTATTTGATTCGAATAGAATCTCCAATATTCCTGAATTATCCGCTGTGTATTTTCCTTTAATGCACTGAGATTTCCCATTACCCGTATATAACGGCTCGTTTAAATACCGTCGTTAGTTTTGAGTTTCCACATTTCCCGGAATTCATGACAATTTAACGTTCAATTCAATCTGGAATCTAATTTTCTGGAGAGTCGATTTCCCCGCAGAATCAAGGCATACAACTCCGCATTTCCATTCCTCAGATACGACCCCGTACTCTTTTATTTCCGGATATTTATTTCTTTCCGTTGGTCGTTACCTCAGACTGAATAGTGAAGGATGAAATATAATACGGAGTTCGCAGAGTTATCATTCTCCTAATTGAAAAACGCCAACAAAGGAATCCAGGCCATTTGCAAATGTAATTGGTGAGATCTGATGAGTCAGGGAGTTATCAGGGATTTAATTTCTCCAAGAACAACATACTCTAATTGAAGATATATGAAAAATCTTCCCCATATCAACAAAGCCCAATGACACTCGAATATCTCAAAACACCTCATATACATATACGCAAAAGGCCAATCTCATGTTTTCAAATCAAAATATGACACATCAAATAATGGATATTTCAAATGTAATGTACATATGTAGCTCTCGTTTAGTTCTTCCTTCGACTCACAGGGATCCTTATTCAAGAATCTGAAGGTGTAAGATCGAGATATCTTGGAGATCAGTGTATCAAATCTTCCAACTCTATCCATCTTCCTGTGAAATATTCATCTGTGTATTTCTATTGTGAAATGATTCGATATGATTGGGGTTAGGGTCTTTATTGGTTGGAAGAAAATTTTTTTGGGGTTAAAAATTCAGTCCATAAATAACTTCATCCTGAGTGAATTGAAAACGAAACGTAAGGAGAATGTATTTATAATCAATGTTCAATGCATTTATATTGAACATATATCTCTCGATTGAATTTGAATGGGACCAAATTGATTGATTGATTGATTGATTTCAACAACAATAAGGTTATATGTTCGGATATTAAATTTTCCGAAATGTATTCATCAAGTGTTTGTGCTAATGTGAGTTCAATTATTCATCCAATTGATCTAAAATATGGACACGTTATCTACTTCACTGGCATATGCACCAAAAAACATTATGAATATATTATTTTCTCTAGGTCAATTGTTCATTTCTGTTGAACAGTTCGTGAAATTGATACGATTCCCAACTCTGAAATCGTGCAATCAGAAATACGTTTCAGAAAAATTTGTAATAGATTGCGAAGTGAAATCAAACAATCAAACGTATCCGATCTCTAAATCGAATCAGAAATCGAACGACAATATAAAATTGAAGACGCACCATTGTGTATTTTCCCAACATGTCTATAGATGGGATTGCAGCAACGTTTGACGATCTATTGTCTCCAGAAAGTCCAAACCAATTTTTCGCAAGCCCACACTCGATTTCCGGAAAGGAATTTCATCGAATTTGGCGTGCCAATTCAGAATCGATTGTTTTCTGTTTTTCCCAGAAGAGTCCTCAATATTGAACACATATTTATTATGATAGGTCGGTAACTACGAGTATATGAATCAATCGCGATTTTTATTAAGGGGAAGATATTTCATTATTGTTAATATCCAATAATTCATCGACGAAAATGATTTCATAAAAAATGTGACATTTCAGACCAGTGACGGACGCACTATGCTGGATTTTAACATACTTCTACCCAGGTAAAGGTAGGGCAAGTAAAATCTAATCCAGAACAAAACATTCGACAGTTGATTAACACAACGTGACAGCAGTTCCAGTTCCCCCAGGCATTGTTTTTGGAGTGTTTGAAAATTTCAACGTATACTGTCTCCCGGAATTTTTCAATTATCCAAAGTTAATGAAGATGAAACACTATTCCGATTATATTTTTATATGAAATATCCGAACTGCAGCCGCTAAGATTTCATTATTTTGGAATATTGTGAGATAAATTCATGCCTCAGTTTGGGGATACCCTTTATAAAAATGAATAATCATTATTCCTTGTTTCGTTCAGTAATGATTCTGAATTCACCTACACTTTTAATAGACTCAATATTACTCTAGTAATACTGAAATACATTCAGTGGTTCATTCCTGAATACCACAAGAAGTCGTTTTCTCGAATTTTTTGTATCGAGAATGGTGAAATAGCGATTGATTCGTTCTCGTCATACATTAGTGAAATTATTTCTCTTGTCAAATCGATAGAAGATATGAAATGGAAAATGGATATGTATTCATCAGATTTTCATCTGATCATGACTATGATAAAATTTCAAATGGTTTTCATGGTTCACTTGAATTGTAGCCGATGAATTTTATTTTAACTGTTGTAGCAACGTGAACGTCCAATTTTCGTTCAGTTATCCGTAACACCGCATTACACACGTTTTAACAATTATCGAACATTACCTTCAATACCTGTGAACTCAATTCCTATCAAATCGTTGTAGGTTACAAATGAATATAAGTTTACCAAAAACACCCGAGAAGTAATGAATTGTTTCATCAATAATTATGATGAATTCAACTGATTCATTACAAAGGATACCTCTAAATACGGTTTTTTTACGAATGAATATCTTAAACAGCTTTAGAATAATACGTTTTCAGTCCGATTCTGATTATTCTGATTATTTAAAATAAGCCTTGACGTATTTGATTCCAATTGTCATGAACTGTGCTTTGAATAACACGTTGAATGAAACCGAACATGTAGTTGTTGAAAAACCATTTCGAGATGAAGTTCACTGTAGATTTGATGTCGATGGAATGAAAGTGTCAGATATCAATCGATCTCTGAAGATAACCGTATCTACATCTCAACAGTTATTAAGGAAACTTCTGTACTTCGCAAGGTAGACACTAGCTAGCTGTGACCTAGTTAATTCGAACAGCCCGATTTTGAATGCTCGACTGGAGCGTATGCCCGGATTCCCTCCAAGACTACACACCGAACTAATTATCCTCATCACCCTCTAAGTACATAATAACATTGGCGAGCGTGCATAATAGCCACAGCCTCGCTTCTTCACCTTCCAATAACCATGTTCCAATTTCAGAGTAATTTTAAACTTAGTCTTGCTATAGCGCCCTTCAGACGACGATTTGGAATTTTCATTATGTATATCGAAAATTTTATTATTCAGCTAACGAAAATCATCAAGTATCGATAATTTAGCATTGATATATTCTCATTTTTCATCTGATTTGTTCTTTGAATAGACTCATGGACTGTTTCATCACCCATAATAGGAAAATAAGAAATATCATTATTTCATGTCTCAAGAAAATTTCCATTTGAAAGATGTTGACTATTGGCAAATGCAACCACCAAAGAGGGCGCTGCGGTATGTGAATAAATATAGCAGAGAGCAGTTTCTGTTTCATAAACGTATGAAGATATTGTGATTCAATTGTGTTTTGAGATAGTTTTACTTGGTATATTCATTTAGTGAGTGTATCTCTGGTGAAAACATAGTCACTCACGAATTTTTGGACACTTCGTTGAGAGCAAATGAATATTGAGAATATTTTATGTTAATGGATTTTCATTTCAACGTGACACATTTTTGCCGAAAGTAACTGTTACTTTCGATTTTCAAACGGGACACCCTGTATTTTATTACCTCTTAGGATTCTGTACAATTCTCTGAATTCAACGATATCAAGAAAGTGTCATTGTAAATGTCAATGTGTTTTTGAATATTTTATCATTTTTCATTCTAAGTGTGCTATGATGATTCCGATTCATTAAAAAAATAATACGTGTAGGGCTAAAAAAATCTGAATATCATAGAAAATACTGGATTGCATGATTTATAATCAAAGCAATGTTATGAAAATGGTTTTTGGACCAAAACTCAGAATATATTGAAAAATATTGACATTCAGGTTGTCACTTGCTTGGTATCGTTGAATTCAGAAAATTGTAAAGAATCCGAAAATGTAATAAAATTATTTTGTATCAAAAGAGCATTTATCTATGCCTTTCTTCCATCAAGTGTCGATGCTCTTATCATTGTTACTACTGGGATCAATGAAAACGCTTTATTCATATCAATGTATAGAAATAACTACTAAATATATCTTTCGACATGTTTCAACGCGTTGTCCACGATAGTTCACAATTTTTTCACCAGATAGCGTCGGGATTTCTGCAATCGCTAATATGCTATCTGAATCTTTATTCGAATCATGTTTTTAGTCTTTGTTATGGAGTACTCTCGAAACTGAGGATCTAAACCTATAAGTGACATTCGTTTCCGAATGCTATCAGGTATTCAACTGTATCCTCTATGAAATGTAATTAATGTTCTTCTTCCACCTGGATTTTCCAATTATTCATATGATGATGAGACTTTATTGTTCTTGACCATTGCTAGTCCTTTATCAGTCTTACGGGTCACTAGTCTCTAACAATACGGGCTGGCAAACCTCGGCTCTATTTAACATATACGACACTTCTCGAGGAAATTAACAGTGGATATTTGAATAAGACCCTGGAGAGATATTGCATCGGATGGACCCTCGACGAAATTATGTTATATTCTATCTCTCATTCTTTATTTTTGTGATGAAACAACAAGGAAAAAAACTGTAGAATTTGATGGACTGATATTTTGAATGCAGGAGATGATGAAATTGAACTCCGTATTGCTTATTCTCACCGTAGTCACCCTGTTAACAAATTTAATTGCATATTTATGGCGATGTTTTAACGTGACATCCTTATCTGATATTCCGTTTCATTGTTCAACTATACAATGAGCTCTATATTGTCATGCATTTTTTTTTAATTGCTCATGTTACAAACACATGTTGCACAACATTTTCGTGCTTTCGACCATCAAACACGCAACATCGTTATGTTAGAGTTTGTATCAGATCCTCATAAATTCGACATGATTATACTCTAATTGAAAATATTCAATATAAGCATTGATTAATCAGAATAATGAAACAACGAAAACTGTCATTGTTATCATAGTGGACAGTGTAATGATATTACGTTAACGAGTATGAATGTCAAGAGAATTGTTCTGATCGATGTTGATTCTCATTGTGTATAATAATCATTTGAATGTTAGGTCGATGTTGCGATATCAGTTCATTATATTGAAGTTATGGAAATGAATTCAGAGATTGAATTTCTTGGAAGATAAATGGGAGCGTTAGTATTTTCGTTATTTCATTTCAAATATGTTTAACTTACCATCATTACAGCAATGCATTTCAAGACAGTGTATCCTACCTAGGAAATTCAATCATTAATTTCATAATCAAACAGAGTCAAATGAAGATATTTTCAAGAAAGCCATGTAGAATCATTTTCTTCACAGTTTCATTCGTTGATTTCAATATTTTGTAATATAGTTCAACATCCATATGAAAATTGATTCCTTTGAAAAGGAGACTCAAAAAATCATAGGAATTTCCCCAAGATTCATAAAACTGCTACAAATCAAAAATATATCTATTTGGTATTCGCGTGATATTTCATAACTTTTTCAATATTCACGTAGTCCATCATTATATATAAATAATAATCTGAATATGGAACAGCTGTCCTTCCTGGAGAATGGAGTATGTCTAGGAATTATAAATTATTTAGAATCATTTTCATGAAGGTTATTGAAAGAATTCATAGTTTTTTTCATACTATGTTCAACACTACAATCCATCTATCACTCTGTGAATTTAAATGCACATATTCATAGAATTCTCTTTTTTATCGATAAAAATGAGCACCGATATTTGATATCGTTTCACAAATCGATATTCCATTTATTTCAATGCTCTGTTTTCTGATACTGGAATGGAAATATCAATAGTACCTAAACAACATCGCATGTTTGCGAAATATGAAATAAACGGTTTTCATGGAATTTATTCAATCGGTAATGGCGATTATATCGCTTTACAATCTAGTTAACAAAGACCAATTGGAAATAAAACACATAAACCATTTTTATCGATATTCACAACCCGATATAAAATTCCAACAAAATGAATATTCTGTGAAATATTGATTCGGCTTTCATGCCAACAATTTCCAGGCACACGATGAGAGTGATGTCATATAAGCTACGCATCTTTCGAAACGTTCCACAACTGTTCCAGAAACTGGTTGAGTCTTAGTAGAGTACTGGTCTCCTGAAAATTCTCGCTCTAGGTTCACGTTACCAAAGTTAATTTTTTCAGTCGTTATCAAACATGATATTTCTTGTAATTTGACTATTGATGAACTAAGTACTACTGACATGTATGATGTCATATGAGATTAGAAAATCAGAATAATCACTAAAAATTAGTCAACAAGCCTCCGTAAGTATAATCCATAGTATCTACCAGGATCTGAGATGTATCAATAGTATTTCTGACATCATAATGATAATGAGGGATGAACTTGTTGGCTGTATAACATATAACAATAACTGTATAACAACTCTGGATTTTGTGTTCAACAAAATTTTTGAAATCGATATATTTCAGTTACAACTTCCTATTTCAGTCTGCCATAGGAAGAAAAATGGGTTGCTCTGAATATGTTGAGCAGGATAAACATTCAAGCGATACAGGTATATATGGAAACTATGAAGTTTGCAGTTCCAGCACAAAGAAGAATAATGGCCATTTGCCTGTGATATATACGATGGTGGAAATTGAACTACGGAGATAACCGAACAAAATTCTAAAACATTACACCTATTTGATTCCAACGCAGTAAGCGGGTTTTGACAACGAGAATGAATTGATAGGTGAAAATGAGTTGTTGGTGGAATTTCACTCACATTGTATGGAGTCTGGGCGCCATATTTCTGTGATACTTTGAAAGGGTTCAGAAACTTTGATCTCGTTATGTTTGCGATGTTTTTTAAAATACAGAGATGTTCCAGTTCCAGTTGTGAATGTGAATGATGTTTATCTATTGAAATTTTAATCCATTTCCCTGATACCAAATCAACTATATGTCGTTCTGTAAACTCTCAAAAACAACAACTCGATTCTTGGAAATTTTATATCCATTTCATTTGTATAATTGATTGCTATTCTTGTGTACTTGATATCGCCTATTTCACTATGGAAAATCAACTGAAACGCAGCATGTGAAATTATATCGACAATGATCTGATATTATGATTATTATGTCAATGAGATGGTTCTGCTGTATACAATGTTCTTTATCACAGTGGCCTATTGAATGATTATGGAACACTGAACATTTCGAATTCTGAAACTATTGCTGATCACGATCTCTTCGACGAATATAGTTGCTCAAAATGACGTACATATTCCTTTTTGGAATATCATGTTTCATATGCTTGAAATAATATTCGTGATGATAACAGTTTGTGGAATGATGGAAGCCTTCAATCATTCCTGGGATTTCACACAATTCCATTGGTTGTGGTTGATATTTAATCACGAACATTATTATTACCCTCGAAGTACAAAAATTCGAGTCGAATATTATCAGACATTCTGATGTATATTCATTTATGTTGTAGGTGTATATTTCTAATTATTAGAATATATTTTGTATAGCAATTTGAAATTCCACCTTCATTTAAGATTTTCTCAACATCATCAAATTGCTCATTAAAAAAAAAAAGGTTAACGATATTCTCAATCCGTGATTTTATGATGAATGGGTTGAAAAAAATAGAAACAAACAGAAACACATTTTTAACTAATGAATATGTTTTTTTCCAAAGAGTCCACTACAGATTCTGATGCGATTTCCAGATACCAAAGCTGTCATCCAGACCCTCCACACGATGCAAATGAATATGAACCCGGCAATCTAAATATGAAATAATATGGCAACAGTGCGTTCGCCAGTCTTGAACGTGCCCACCTCCTTCATTATCCGGATTCAACAATTTCAAATGTCCGCACTCCATATTACATTGTTGTCGGGACTCCTTCTGTAGCTCCGGGCTCAAACCCCCGGTAAATATCCTCCCGTTCCATAAACAATTAAGTCCATGCGAAACTAGCAACTACAGCGGAATCGGACATGTTCGTTGCTCGCCGAGGGCGCCATTGTGTCGAGTAATTGCATATTGATGTTCTACGGACAGACAAAACAGTTCTACAAACCACCACGTCACAGAATCCGGCGTGTAAATATTAACGACGCGATATTATTCATCCCCCGGCGTTTCGGAACGATGTCTTGTGCTGAATTCGGATGTCAGGCGTATATTTTGGCCCTTATTGCAGGCTCTTTGATAGTCGCAGTCCAAAGGAGAATACAAGGGTTGCTTTGAATGCCAATAGACCCATCGATAAATGACGCTGTCAGCTAATAATTGAAGTCCTGAAAAAAAATCCCATTTCACGTCCTGCAGATATACGACAATCAATAGAAAATGATAAAGAGGAAGAGGGAAATTATAATTCTTGGAATGAGTCAATCTGATTTTCAACATCAAGAAATATGGAATCGATTACAAATCCCCCATATCGATCTTCTCTATACAGGAAGATAATTCAGTACATGAAAAACAGGAGAGCTATTTGTTAGCCTGATTTATTTCCACATAGGGTCAATTCCTGCCTCTTAGGGTTAACCATCAGCATGGAAGAAAACGAATCTTATTAATCTGATTGCGTTCTCATCGTATTTGGTCTTCCTTCAGAATCAGTTCTCGGAAAACGATTAATAGAGATTGAGTACTTGGAAATATTTCTTCGGAGATCACCCAGTGCATGGTCCTTTTGTGATTTGATTCCGAATTTATTTGAAGAATAAATATTTTTGTCCCAACGTTAGAACGATACATCTTGTAAATGTATTTTCATATAAAAAATATTCAGAAAATTATCAGTCACAGACTTTGTTTTTCAGTCTTCTACTTCCTGAGATGAGGTAGACCATGCTTTATTACTAGTTTGATCGATGTTCAGCCAGTGAGAGAGTTCAATTATATACTTCGATATTCTATGTAGAAAACCACATTTTTGTTTCTACTTTTTCGTATCGCCATCGTAGATCATCTTCATAATTTTTTCCATACTGTTTCTAGCTTCTTTAAATGAGGCTAACTTTTTTCAATGTCACTCAATTCGCATCTCTTTCTTCGAGATTTAATTGTTATTATTGTTAATCTAGACTGAAAGAGAAATTCATCATCGATATCATGAATATAAATTTGATCAGGAATTTCCTGAATGTCAAAAAATTCATAACTCATCGTCTTCAACTAAAGAAAAATTCGATGAGTCTGTATATATACAAGACCACTGAACTTTGACAATTTGATAAACTAATCGGAAGTATTTTGCCATCATCTATATTTTTACTGAACAGATATTTATTTTTGTGTATTCTCAAATTAGCGCCATTCTCAGGACTCCAAATATGGCTTTGCGTTTCATACAGTCTGTATAAGAAACACAGCGTTCATTCATCTACCACGCGTTTGAGCCTATACCCTCCCCCTCCTCTGAGACTGACAAAAGCTAGTGATGTCACAAATGATTCACTGGAATACATATTAGATATCATTCTAGCTTTCCTCCAGAAGTAATAAATGGAAACCTTTCTGTCATATTTCCCTGTTCATCACCTGCTCTCTCTTCAATTCAGTTTCAGTGGCGTCATTGAAAGTATAATCAGGTATTTCAAATGACAAATGGAATCTTCAATATTGTTTCAGACGTTTGATAAAGAGTAATTTACGGTATTGTATGTATCATGTTGGTGAAAAGTATCAATTTTTAAAGTATGTATTTGAAATTGAAAAATCAGATGAGCAATATAGATGAATATCATGTAAGAGTTACCATGCATTCGAAAAATAACATTACCAATTCGTTATGCTTCTGTTCGGTGTTTTTTTTTTCAGATAGAATGAAAGGGAATGACCTTGCAAAAATTATGAATTAATCAATTCATGATGTCTATTACTTCGCAAATATATAAATTCGATATATTTTCCTAGTTAACGATATTCCTCTAATCGCCGAAACCATAACCGACGCTGCTGTGTTGCGATTGTTGACAAAAATTAATCAACCTACGACGACAATGACAAATTGAAAATTTTTCATCTCCTGCAACAAGTCAAGATGTCTGTTACATTTCTTGCCGTATGACGGCTGGAATTGTTTCGTAGCAGATGAGGAGAATATAAATCTCCAGGCGCTTGGATTCCAGATATGTGTGCATGAAGTACGGGGGGTCGTTTAATGAAAGAATGATATGTGATGGAAGGACGAGAACGCAATTATAGCTAAAGCTATATTTTTCGTTCTGCAACATTCATTTCATTTCATCATTTTCTGGATATGGACAATATCAGCTACTGTTATTGTTTGGTGTCAACATGCAATTCCAATTCCTCATTTCTTCATGCAGAATGTTCAGGAAGTATTTTTTAATTCATCAATTTCACAACTGAATCAAATAATCACCACCATTAACTTGATAATAAGAAAACATATTTTGAAATCCACATGCAATGATATAAACCATATCTCATCGTGGGTAATTTGATTGTCAATGGATATCAAATTGATGAAATTCTGATCATCTCGAGTGAAAATGATGATTTTCGAAATCTACCATAAAATATCGTGAACAGTGTACCATGCGTTGATCACGCGTTGAGAACGTCTTCATAAACCAATATTCGATAAATAATATTGAATAAAAAATTATCAAGTTGAACTTTGGTGATCTTGATAAAGAATATATATGGTCACAAATTTTTTCAGGTTGGCCTCTATATTTTGGATGGACTATAGGACACCTATTGCATTGATACCTTCACAAATTATTATTATTGTCGACCTAGTGTCGACTGTGGAGTTGGGGCACGTAGCGCCCCCAGACGTATGGGTAATCCCTTGACGTCCCCCATATAGCTGTTGGCTCTAATCAAAGATATCCCTCCAAAAAGTCAGGATATTCCTGATAGTGCCTTCCTCGCATTGGAATCCCTGTGGATCTGGGTCGCCTAGTTGAAGGCGCCTCTTCTCCATTACTGCAGGGCATTGGAAGATGATATGCAGTGAGGTTTCATTGTCTAGTTCACAGAATCTATATAATGGGTTTTCTTCCAATCCCATTCTGTGTCTGTGCTTCCGCAGAGTACCGTGATCGGTCAGAATACCGATGATCACTTTTGCGTTTTTCCTACTCAGCGTGAGAAGTTGTTCTTCCCATTTCTTCATTTGATCTGGTCTAATGAAGATCTTGGCTATACTGCACCCAGAGGCATTTCTCCATGCCTACCTGCGCTTTGCCGCAGTCCAGTCATCAATCTTCTTTCTGATGACTGTGTTGCAAATTCCAGTTGCCGGTTCTGGTCCTATAAACCTCTCTAATCGCGCTAGTCTGGCCAGTTCGTCTGCGATCTCATTGCCCTTTATCCCTTTGTGACCCGGCAGCCACATCAAGGTTACAGGTCCGACTTCGGCCAGGCGATTTAAGGTTTGATAACAATCGTACACCAGTTTTGATGTTGTGGTGTACCCTCCAAGAACTTCTGAAGCGCTCTTGCTGTCCGTACAGATGTACAGGTGCTCCTGGCTTCTGACATCCAATGCCTGAAGCGCGCTGTTCAGCACTGCCACCAGTTCGGTTTGTAGAACCGTGGTATGGCTCCCGAGCGGAAAGATGTGCTTCTCCCCTCCTCGGCGCCGATACACTCCGGCACCTGTTTCGTCTCCTGCCTTGGAGCCATCCGTGTATCAGATGTCCCCACTGGTAGGTAGTTTCGCCCGTTCTTCAATTCACTCAATTTTACTTGCGAGGCTGATGCGGTATTTTTTATCAAAGATATACCTCGTGATCATCTTGTCAGTGGGCACGCCTCCTTGTCTCATGATCTCCGGTTTCTTCTCCTTGTATTTCCCTTCTGAGAGGACGTCTTTTGCTCTTTGCATCGATTTTGCGGCAGCGGCTTCAATGTCCAGTTGAATCGGTCCTATCCCTAGGGCTGCCCCAAGGGCTGCTGTAGGCGCTGACGCACTTGCGCACACAGCGCATCTTGTTACCAGACCTCACAACCTCTCCAATTGTTTCGCCGCCGTTTTTAGCTTCGTTCTATCCCACCAGACTACAGAGGCGTACATGAGTCTGGGTTTTAGAATTACCTCGTGAAGCCATTTCATTGTGCCTGGTTTGATGCCCCAACTGCTGCCCATTTCCCTCCTAAGTTGCCATAGGGCAGCCACAAATTTGCGGCTCTTATTCTCTAGGTGTCTTCCCCATGTTAGCTTACTATCTAGGGTGACTTCCAGATATTTCAATTCTCTGGCTAGCTCAAGAGCACCTTCACAAAACTGGCGTAGACTTTTTCAATCAGATTTCGATCTCATTTATTCGTATCCCTTTGTGAATTTCTAGCAATAGTTTGAATCGTTATGACAATCGTCACTGTTTCCATCGAATTAAATTAATCGGATTCAATTCTCCAGATCATTCCGGCTTCCAGAATCAGGATTTTCATCCGATTCCGAGTCATCCACGATTTCGAAGATGGAAACGATGCACGATAGCGAGCGATTGATGAGTGGCGACAAGAAAAAGCCACGTTTAACTGTGTCAGAAAATTCTACCGTAACTGCAAATCGACTTCAATCTGCTAGGCAATCAAGCAAGCTTCTAATCAGCACTCTTTTCTAGATACGTTGTCGCTGGAAGATTCTACGGAGATAGCAGAGTTGAAAATTCGTAGTTTTGTACGTGCAATCGTTAGCTGTTCCATCGAATTATTGGTATGAAGCATTTGATTCGGAAGAATTGGAAAATCGGTGATCATTTGTTACAATTCTTTTTTTTTTCCCTGAAACACATGATCATCGATTCAGAAACTCTGAATCGGTTAATTATACTTTATGTGAATGAAATACAGAATCAATCATCTGGAGATAAAAAAAATTTTCGAAACAATCCGCGAACACGTCAACTTTAATATAATAATAATAACACATATTTCTATGTTTTCATAATTTATGTTCCGAATATGATATCATGGACAATTTCTTCAAATTGTTACCGTTATTTCCTATATACTATTTGAAAGAGCATAACTCTTTGCACACGTGAAATCAAGAGTTTTGAAATGTTTGAAAAGAAATTGTGTTGAAAATGATGACTCAATTTTGATTGATTTCATTAAATTAACTGAATAAACATCAACCGAGGGTTCAACATGAAGTGATTTCTAGCATAGTAATGTTCCCTTTCGGCACGCCCCAGATAACGAAGCCCTAAAATCACTATTTCATTATATTTTCATAATCTTTGGACCTCACTCCATCAGATTTCATTATCGGGAAATTGGGAACTAGGATTTCAAAAAATTGTAACAATATAACTCAATGAACTGTAACTATATTTCAACGAGGTTACATCCATCGTGGCTTAGAAAGGACATGAAAAAACTTATGGTTTAACGGGCGCAAAGAAATACATATGTTCTGTTGGATAGCTTCATCAGAAACAGTGACAATGACGTTATAGTAAAAGTATTAATTACGTCATCGAGAATGTAGCGTATGGTTTTTGAATTAAAGATTGGACTTTTTATCACATCTAATGAATCCTCTTCAATGATGAGAAGTTCATGATGAAAGATAAATCCTTTACATTGACACAAATATGGAAAATTATATTTTTATGAATAACATAGACATTATTTTGCAGACCATATTCAAATATTTGATGGCGTGACAAAGAAGTGATAATCTTATTTATAGAAAAAGCAATATTTGAATAGCATATATTCAATTCAAAGCAAACACATTTGGTGTGTGTATTTCTATTTATTATTTTGATAGTTAGTTTTGAACACCCTTTTATCACTACTCCGTTCTTATCCATTATCATCTATCACTGTATTGATTCTTGGTTTGAATATGTTTGAGAAAGATCACATCCAAATCAGTAATTTCTTCTTATCCCGTGATTTAATTGGCAATCATCTGACCAAAACAACTACTCCTAATTGAAATTGATGAAAAGCAATAAACATGAGCCTAGGTCTAGTATAAGAAAACCATGATACGAATCAAGTAAAGAAATTTTGGCTGCAAACCGTTAATCAGACCAATGGAATAGTTACTGCTAAATTGAGAGAGAATTGATAACCTCCAAACGAAATATGGACTTAGTTTCGTATTTTCTCAGAATTACTTCGTTAGTTTCAGCAAATTCATTTCACTGAAAGTCTCCAATTTGTTTTTCAGAAACCTACTACTGTATGATCATTTTAGTTCGAAGTGAAATCAATTATAGATTGCTGGAGACCGTGAAATGACAAATTTCACCAATTCATCAGAGAGCGATAACTGAATTCGAACCTGAATCTGGTGGACGCCGCACCATAGAAATCAGTATCCAGTTACAGGGGTATGAAATGGGTCTCTGCGGTCAGTCGGATACATCACATGCAGACTGATCCGCACATAATGCGTCCCGTGTTTGGAGGCCTGATGAATTTGTTTCGAATATGCGGTAACCAACGGTATTAACATTGAATGAAAGAGGCCATTTCGAATGCAAATGGGATTTGGTTGAGTCCATGGATGTGGTTTCAGTGGAAAGTTTTTCCAAATTATTGATATGTAAATATGATGGTGTTGTTATTACGAACAAAAAGCCAAACCTGCAGCACGTTTCAGCTGCTCATCTAGGTCATAGCCCATGTTATCAGCATGATGATTTATTGTTGCTGTGAGTATACAAGGTTATGATAAAGTAATGCACAAAATTCATAAAACGCAAAAACACGTCAAACTGTTCTTTTTATTCCGTATCTTTCGACATAAGTTACAAAAATAACATAAAGTTGTCAAAGGTATGACGCCATCAACAATTTTTTTTTAATGGGAAGCTAAGATTTTTATCACATTATGTGATAGAGCTTGTGTTTTTACACACGGGCAAAATAGTTGCAGTAGGGCTCACATAGGAAAAAAAAAGAGGAAAGGAATGAAAAACTAAATGACATAACCAATTATAAAAAGCGGTCAAACTCACACGCCCGGCGGGGTAAAGTAGTCCGAGGGCGGTGAAGTACTACTTTACGCCCGCATATCCGGGCGATAAGGTGCCCTTTTACGCCCGGTCGTGCATAAACGAATATAATATAAGGTACATTCTGAGATCAATTTCAATTTATGAAATGAATGGAATTCATTCAAAGAAAATAAAAAGGTCATTTCCATACCTATATTAAAATATAAAAATGATATATTCGAACTGATATCTTACTTGAAAGAATAAATTTTAGGAGCCAGAAAAATATTGATTTGTGGTCGACTTCTCGGACTGACTCCTTTTCTTTCCTCTCCTGAAGAACTTCTGGATAGCATCTTCTATTTGTTTATGACTTCGAATTCCTGTTGAAGCTTCTATAAAAAATTTGTCAGATGATGAATTCAATTAGATGGTATATGAACACAAAATTGAGTGCAATGATTTCTCTAGGATGTAATAATAAAGTTCTTGCATTTGTGTAGAGAAGGAAATTTAGGTTCCAATATTTGTAATAAATCTGTTATTGCTGAATGTGTAATGTTATGTTTCAAAGTTCATTCTGTTGACTTTGAATTTGTTTCTGAATCAAGGATTCCATTTTGAACTCCAAAAATTGTTTCAGAGTAAGAATTTTGAACAGAATCCTCCTTGAATAGAGTTTGGGTTCCTCTAACTCTTTATCAGACATGTCTGAATTAGAAAGGTTGTTCTATATTTGCAGGTAATATTGTACTTTCAATTCTTATTGAAGGTCCAGCTGAATGTAGGATGATAATAATAATAATAAAAATAATAATTCATTTACTCCAAACGGATTTTACATATTATTTCTTTTGTGCATTACATTTTTTGTAGCAAATGAACAGGGGTTTCCATTATAACCGTTAGGTTGTACATGGATGATGTTTGTCTATTTACGCTAGATTATAGTTTCATAGAAAAATGACAAATAAATGAATACAAGAAGGGAAATGCAATGAAATACAATAAGATTAGACATAATGATTTCATGAAGTACTTTCACTACATAGCATCTAGAAACAAACACATTTATTACACTCTGAGGGAAGCGTTACATATTTGGGGAAGATATTGTGTAGATACAATATATGGATGAAAGAAAAAAAAAAGAAAACTTTGTTGCCCGGTCATTTGAGATTCATAATTTTGTAAAGAGTCTGCCTATCAATTGTTTTCATATACTTTTCGAATATATTTTTGATCATTTGTATTGAATTTATTTCCTTTATGTATGTTCTATAAATATTTGGAAGTGTATTATGAATTTTTTGTATAAAATAAATCAAGGATCGTTGACCAATTGATTTTTTCATTTTGTCGGTTGGTATATTTTACTTAGTCCTCGTTTCATAGCGATGTTCAATTTTTTTAATATATTGTTTGTTTTTGTATGAATATACTATAGCATTGAAAACGTATATTTGTTTGGGATCAAAAATTTTGGTTTCATGATAAAGGTTATCTGAAGGATAGGAAGCTTTTTTTGAGTATATTATCTTAATAATTTTCTTTTGGATAATTTCAAGTTTTTTCATATAGGTAGGTAGTGCAGATCCCCAGCTCAGTATCGCATATTGAATTCGTGATCCAACGAAAGCATAGTACCTATAGGATTCTCAAATATTTTGTATTCAATATGTTTCTTAGGTATTTGAACTTATATAACAAGGGTCTAAGTGTTCTAACGATGTGTTCTATATGGTAATTCCATCTCAAGTGGGAATCTATTGTGATACCGAGGTATTTGATATAGTTTTTGGGATATATTTCTACCGTTTTTTATTGTTTTTTTATCTCAAGTTTGTTATATTCAGGAAGATTAGAAACATTATTATTTACTGATGAGTTTTCTGAAAGTCCCACTATTGTGGGCTGATATGCTAAAGTATAATTCGAGTTACATTTTATTCTCTTGAACTACTTGTTTAGTATTCGTTTCCTGTTGAAATCTATGATTATGATAATAAAAAATGGATACTTACCTCGAAACGATATTGAAATTCCTAGGCACGAATCATAACAGCTTTCCACTATATGCATATAACCACAGATATAACCATTCAATTCACCACACCAGAAACAAAAGAACACGTGAATCACGTGATACATGCCTTTTGCCAGACGCCTCTACCGCAGAATATAGGAAGAAAGGAAAAGCGTGAAATTTTGAATCCTGGTAAATTATTTTATGGATCGTGAACTGATTTTTTCAATCGCTATATGTCGTTGCCCATGAATTAGAATATAACATAAAAGAACATTTGAGATATACAGTAACGAGAGAAGAGCATAGGTTTAAGGGATATACCGATTGGTACATTCCTAGGATGTTCCATATATGTCCTTGTACCGACAGTACACATCTGGGACTGAATGGAACGTCCCTAGTATGTCCTTGTATTATTAGGGAATGACATTGAGAAGTTACCAGATCTGACACAAGTATCAACCCAGAGTAAATAGATTATATCTGTATATCCAGCATCTGTCTGACCGAAAAATCTCGAATACAACGTGCATTCTAAGCACCAACTATAAATATGAAAATAGTCAGCTTTCTGATTTCACGATTAAAGTTTTTCCATCATTCCTTGCTGAATATGATATTTTTCAGACTCTCAACTAATATTCATCCATATTTGCCGTGAGAATATCATCGAAACCATCGGAAAAATATCCGGCATTTCTTTTATGTTTTGAATGATTGTAGGGATATTGAGATAGCTGATCCTGATATCCTTTATGAATTATGTGATGGCCTTTGGTGAAATTCACTCTGAATATTTGTTATTTCTTTACACAACAATGGGTACTCATTTTTATAATCGATAGAATACTCTTCATCAGGTACTGATGGCATTGAAATTTTCCCCAATTAGTCACATCTATTCTTCTACAATGAATATACTAGAGTATTCTTCGGATTATTCAATATCAACCCAATCAGTTATTGCAAAGTATCCACTTGCACATATACTATTGTTATAAAAAATCAATCAAAACATTTCTCCTTTAAAAACCCATTCAATCAATTCAGGAATACATGGAGACTCCATTCACCTAGACATCTGAACTTTCATCACATGACCTTTGTCTGTCTAGAATATATGTTTAGTGTAGTATGTTATTACATGTGGTTTCATTGTATTTTATCTATACACTGAAATATCTATTCATAACTATTTTTTTCTTCTCATACGGGCTAGATAACATTCTTACACTCATAGAGCTTCTTTTATTTTATATTGTATCCCATTTTGACCTTCTACAAATGTATCTATACATGACGTGGTTAATAAAATTCTATAGGGTGTACGATATTTCTACAGGGTAACACGCTAATAGATGGGAGTTCCATCCTCGATCTCCTTTTTCAAGATGAGTTCACTGGTGAAAACAAAAATGGCTGTCATCTTGTGTTTCTGTTTATGAACAAAAGATGACCTGAAGTTATATTTTATCATTTATACATAAAATCATAATTGGTGAGTGTTATTTTTTTTTTCTTTTAACCACGTATCACATGTTTGGTCGCTGTCGATGTGTGAGAAATATTGTTGATAACACAAGAATATAAGACGATAATAAATTTTAGTTCTTCTCGGTTGACTGAATTTAAAGAAAGAGATCGAGAATGTCACCTCAATTTTTCTATATCTCCTATAATTACCGAGCTACCCTATACCAACATCAAAATTTTTCCACCCAGTACTAACGACAGCTGATTTGTGAAATTTTCAGGTAATTTATGCCTCTGAATCGAATTGGGATTATAATAAATCTTGAATTCATCCAGAATTTTGTTTCACAATTGGATTTTCATTATGAATATTGTCGCGTACAGGGGGTGTTTGTTGGCGGTCATCCCTGTCGCTTGGGTCGTACTCAGGAAATATATATAAAATGATCTCAATTACAAAATGAAGTACAAACAAAATATATAATTTGATGATAATTTTGATGGTATATTATTAAAGAGAGATTCAATGATACAAACAAAAATAGAAATGCTTACCCTAGAATACGCAAAAATGCTGATAACTCAGTATTCAGGAGGAGTGAGGGGCAATCAAGGAATCAAGGAAAACTGTAGCATATCTACCATTCTAGACTGACTGAGGACTCCCTGAAGACTCCCCAAAGACTCCCCCGAAAAAACCGTCTTCAATTACTTTTATCAAATCTATCATCATGACTCAGCAACATCAGCAAAATTGTATTAGTTATTCTCTTCTTGTGAAAACACACTTTTCATAATACAGGGTGGGGCACCACATACGACACGGTCTCTGTAAACCAAACCATTGAATATATCGGAAATTTCTTCTTTATATTATCTGTATATTCATTAAGGCTGCAAGAGGAAATTATTTTGGAGTATACAGGGTGGCTCATAAAAGTGTGACATATCAAAGTTGGGTTTTTTTAAATGGAACACCCGGTATTTTGTTGCAGTTTTGGATAGTTCAGGAAAAAATAATACGATTTCATGCAAGGTACCATGTACCTAACTATAACCGTTTTCGAGTTATTGTTTTCTTTTTGAAAATGCTGAGTACAATTGGAGACTGAATAACGTCGAAATGTAGAGAAACCATCCCTTCCAAATCTGACCAAGCATTAAAGAGGTTTCAGGCTATCGATTCCGATAAAACCAGTCCCCCAATATTATACAGGACGTTCAAAATTCATTGTCACTTTTTTATAATTTCAAACGCAGATAACTTTGTTTTTTCAAATAGAACACCCTGTATTTTTTCGATCTGAACAATACAAAATTCGATTATCTTTCATTTTATATTGAGGTTCCCTATACCTAGCTTGAATAGTTTTCAAGATATTGGCATTTTCAAATAGTAGTTATCATTTCAATGCATTCTTTGAATCGAGAGAGCTGTGAAACGATATTCATTTGATTTGGTAACAGAATTCACATCGACAGTTATTATACTTCACTTGATCGAACATTTCACTGTTATTCAGGTCCATATTCATTTCAAATGCTCTGCCCTACAGTTTTTGAATATGTGCTTTTCGCCAGATTTGACTTGCCTTGATTTTTTTCATGGAGATATTTGAAAAATGGGATTGAAGACACTCCTTCAATCACATTGAAAAATATGTAGGAAAAAATAAGGGCTGCTTTTCGAAGAGTGTCGCCTCAAATGTTATCAAATGTTGGCAGTTTTCCATAGAAAGAGTAGCTCTTTGTAGTAATCATTTCGAGCACTTAGTATGAATTGAATACATTTGTATTTCATGTTTTGTTGAAGTTTTTCAGTTGAATAATGAAAAAATTGTCTGTTAAATGTCGGAGTATGGAACTGAATGAAAACTTCATTTCAGTGAACAGTAAAAGTTCGAAGAAATGAAGTATAATATTTATCAATGAGAATTCTGTTACCAAATCAAATGAATGTCGTTTCACAGCTCTCTCGATTCAAAGAATGCATTGAAATTATAACTACTATTTGAAAATGCCAATATCTTGAAAACTATTCAAGATAGGTATAGGGAACCCTGATATAAAATGAAAGATAATAGAATTTTGTATTGTTCAGATCGAAAAAATACAGGGCGTTCTATTTAACATAACAAAGTTATTTGCGTTTGAAATTATAAAAAAGCGACAATGGATTTTGAACGTCCTGTATAATATTGGGAAACGGGTTCTATCGGAATAAATAGCCTGAAACCTCTTTAATGCTTGGTCAGAATTGGAAGGGATGGTTTCCATACATTTCGATGTTATTCAGTCTCCAATTGAACCCTGCATTTTCAAAAAGAAAACAATAACTCGAAAACGGTTTTAGTTAGGTACATGGTACCGCATGAAATCGTATTATTTTTTCCTGAACTATCCAAAACTGCAACAAAATACCGGGTGTTCCATTTGAAAAAACCCAACTTTGATATGTAACACTTTTTTGAGCCACCCTGTATACTTCAAAATAATTTCCTCTTGCAGCCTCAATGAACATACAAACGATGAGAAGAAGAAATTTCCGAAAAATTCAATGGTTTGGTTCACAGAGACCGTGTCGTATGTGGTGCCCCACCCTGTATAATTTTTACTGACCAACTTTTATCATAGACTTGTAAATAGAAATGATTGGTTCATTACAATAATGAAATTGAATTTAGAATATAATTATACTTGGTGGTTCACTAAATTGGATTTTGGAAAATGTATATCGACGAACGAATTGAAATAGAAAAAAAAACAATCTGACCTAGTTTTGTTGTAATAGTAGTATATACTATTGTCTGGATACCTAATAGGGTGAAGGGTGGCTCTTCCTGAGGTACGATATAATTTAGCCAGCAATCTGTAGCAGGCGATAAATTTTCCTATTTGACGGACTTGAACCGGCTGAGAACGAGCATTTCAGTCGGTAAGTCAGCCCGATATTAACTACTCCAGCTTCATGTTGCGACGTGACGTATTCATTCTCATTACTCGACGTTTCGCCGCTACCGTCTAACGCCCCGCTCACCACCGCCTCATCACATCCCAAGAAAGGGTTTCAGGGGGGTTATGGCCCCCTTTCCGCACCGAATTTGTTCCAAGCGAGTTGAAAAATGATGCGTTTACTTCAGGCAAGTTATCTTCGTTAAAAAATGTACCCTGCTTCTTGTTGAAACATATCTGATTGAGAAAAATATTCAGAGTTTCTCTCTTTTCCATTCTCTAGAGTCACCTCCATCCAACAAGAAAAACATTGGAGTACAGGGTTTCTTATGATTGAATATTTCCATATGAATTATTCAGTGTAGAAATTTGAGGAACTTGCATACCAACGAGCAAATCGTATCAGTGAAAGTATTGAATATGCCAAAATTTTATTCACGAGAAGTTCTTCACGAGGTTTCGCAATAGATAATCTAGAATTTGCGAAATATGGAAACAGACCAGAACTTTCACAACAACATTCCCACCTCCAGACCAATACTAAGTATCACAACATATCAATCAAGATAAAGGATCCAGATAAGCATTCTGCTAATAACTTTAAAATTCGAGGACAAATCAACAATTTTCTGTAGTGGGAAAAAAATTCACTATGTACCTAAATATTAATTGGAATTCTAATATTGATGAGATAAAAATCCTCAAAAACTCAGGATATATGAATCATTCATTCACTGAATAATTCGTTACCATTTTCAGAACACGCAATCAATACCCAAGATATAAAACTGTACGCTCAATCTGAACTATACTACACTGACTCAACATCCTGACGTGAATGTTGAAAACATCTACAGTGCTTCTCAAAAGTCTCTTCCCCCTCTCATCTTCGGAAAGATTATACATACATCAGTGAAATTTGGAAACTATTTCACAATCTTTTTTCATGAAGGATTTCAATCAATGCACAGTCCGTCAACGGAATCAGTACTCATATATATGCATCACATTACACGTATTGAATAAAAAAGGATAGCTTCGACCCCCAGTAAAATTATAAAATCATCGTTGAAAATCTACGATCGTCAAAAAGCATACATGCAATCAGGTCGACTCCATTTTCTGCAGGAAATTGTAGACATTTCCAATTGGAAGTTACTACTCCCAAATGATACATATCGTCGTCACGGGTATTGCTCTAACAGCAGGAGATTGGACAAAACAAGCTCCTGCATTTTTCACTCCTCATCTATTATAAGGGTGGGTCTCCAGTTCAGTATAACCATGATTGTAGATTCATTTTAAGCAGTCAGCCTGTTGTTATGATAATAAATAATTTCATAGCTTGATACGTTTTCGTTTGAACGAGACAGTAGGGAGTTAATTAACTTTGTCGTGTTCAGAAGCTCGGTGCCAGCAGGGTTGGTATTCATTTCCTGATGCTTTAGTAATATTTTATATGCTTTTGGATATTGTGATTTGGAGTCTCGCATGGAAAACTTGATGTTTATAGTATCCACTCAGTAGGAAAGTTAATTATCCCAGATTAAATGAAATCGATTCCTCAAAAATTTTTGAATTGCTATCATTTGTGAAAGGGTGAAGGTGATTGAATCTGAGAAAGAATTTATTGGCCAAAAGAATTGAATCATTTATCTAGCAAAATTATATTCATGAATTCTGATACAATACGTAGAATGGGGAAAATAATTCGTTTTGTAGTTTGATGAGGTCGCCTCAATTTACTTCCAATATTGAGAATACGATCTTGAAATCCTCGTGGATCTTTTCATAGGATCTTATACCTCTTCAGATTCTTATTATTCCACACATGATCATTATTTTTGGATCTGCAATATTTTCTGATTCATTATGGTATACCTCAAATTTCAACTCCATGAAAAAAAATTTACTAGAGTCAAACCTATGGCTCTAGGTGAACATTCAGTATCTGTCACTCCATCTTTCGGAAAGTAAAATTGTTGAAATCCATACTTTGTGTCTGATTATAGATTATTTCTTCATGGCGGGGTCTTTTTGAGAACGCATCTTCACCAGTATTATAAAAGAAAAAAACTAAATCTCGATGGATATTTATGTTCAGTTAAATGTAATATTCAGTATCCATTACCACCTATGTTCAGAAAATATATATTCCAAATTCACAGAATCAATTTATACTATCGTAAAGTAATTCTACCTCCATTCTGTTGATTCAAATGACAACATTTTCATGCAACTGTAAGTTGAATACTCTAAAAATGCCAAATATATCTGATGATTTCCCTTCAATATGTTCAAATTTGGTTGCAGAATTTCGCAATACGTGATTTTCCTGAACTTTTGAAGATTTTGAACTGAATATATCTGTACTTCGGAGGGATACAACACTATGTCCATTTTCATAACTTTATTGGCACAGCTATTTATTGAGATGTTGAAACAATATTTTACCAGAACATTCTATTTATTGTTATTTACATATTCCTCTAAGAAATATGAGAAAAGCTGATTGTAACTCTGTGATAAAGTCAATATGGAAACAAATGGACATAGTGTTGTATCCCTCCGAGGTACAGATATATCACTCCACTTCAATCTTCTTTAGATGAACATGGTGAATCGAGAGTAGCTTATAACAATTTCCTAATGGCTCGAAACCATCTACCGAATGAACATTATCTCCCTCGAACATATGACATTCTCGAAGGGATGCAATTTGTTTTATTTGAAATTGACGAGAATCAACAGCGATATGCATCCCCATGGGTTACAGAATACATTTCCAATGAGCTGGGAGCGTATAAATTGCACAGTACAGTATATTAGGATGTCGGGACCCTCCATGTTGCTGAAGGAAATCTTGGTGATAAATGATGTACAGTATGAACAGTGACTGAATTAATATACTGACGCAATAGGAAATTGAAAATCAGTTGAAGAATGTGTTCATTGTCGAATGTTCATTCAGATAATATACTACAGGTGGATTTGGAAATGCAGTGCTGATGTTTTCAGTGTTTATTCACTATTTTTGGATGGAGTTCCTTAAAACAATCATTCATCCAGAAACCTGAAATGAATGAATGTAGAGAACTGTTCAACATCGGAATCACAGTTTTGTGCTTTTTGACTCATGAGATAGTAGAATAAATATTGATTGTTTTGTTGTGAAAAAACTATGTGAAATTGAAAAAATTGTGACCAATAATTTTGAATGGAAGTCAAGGCAAGCGACATCTCTCTTTTAAAAGGTATCGAAAAAACCTATTCAATGGTTTCCCAGGATACCTGCCCAAACAATCACCTTCTGGGAAAATTGAGCATGTGTTTCACGAAACAGGTGAGGATTTGCGTCACTCCATTACCTCACATTCTGTGTATTCACATTTCCATTCAGATAGAAAGTACTTTCGTCACTAAAACAAATTGTTCTGATAAGTCTGGCTGTTGGTTGATTTTAGTTTCCATATTTTCATAAAATTCTAGTCTTCGGTCTGGGTCGTCGTCTGAGAGTTGATGAACCATTTTCAATTTGTATGGATGAAATTCGTTTTTTTTTTCAACCCCCTGTGTACTGTACGTCGACTGACTTCACAGGTAGATGCAACGTGAGCTGTTGAAGAAGTAGGATTAGGTAACTATTACTTCTGCCGGTATATAAATTTTTTTCTCGTTAGAAATTTGTAGGTCTGCCAGATCGTTTCGCATCATTAATACTACCCGTTGTTTCGAACTTACGAAGAAACTCCCTTGAATAAGTCCTCGAAACGGGGCGATCGGGAAACCTCTCATTAAAAATGCGTTCTGCTGCATGAATATTTTGTCCAGTTCCACCAAGAATTAGGATCGATGCTACTTTATCACCTAAAGCACGTACCATTCAGCTTCTTGAAGCACTTAAACGTTCGGCTCAAAACAGTTTAACAAATTATTGAAATGTACAAAAATATCAAAAGTACCAAAAGTTGCTGAAACAGTTGAACGTTCAATTAACAATACACAAATTATTAAATGTACAAAAACTTGGACAATTACAAAAACATCGAATTAGGGAGACTAACAAAAACGTCAGCTAATTTGACAAACTATCCAGAGGCGGAGCTCGAATTTTGAATTTTAGTATTAACTGATTCAATTCATAACAGCTCTGCGTTTTTTCAAAAGCGAGTTGCCAAAACTGCCATAAACACAAACAAAATTAGTAGAAAAATAAGAGGGGGGAGGGGACTTTTGAGAAGCACTGTATATGAAATGTTTTTTAAACAATTCAGAGTTCCACCGTGCATTTCAATCAATATTTCACCAATAACGAATCATATTCACTTCCAGAATGGAGGGAATATGTATTTGAGAATCGATCTATATTTTAAAATTGTAACGTTAATTGAATCCCTAACACAGACAGCTGTACCGTATTACAGTAGTCACAGTTTTGCACTTCTGGATATCCCTACTACTCTAGAAAACTATTTGAAATTCAAAAGCAATCCATCAGAATAATTTGTAATGCGGCCTACAGGGATTCTTGCCGGCCATTTTTCTGCCAACTCAGTATCATGCCTTTACCAACCTTGTATATCTATCAGTCTCTGCTCGAGATTCATAAAAATGAAAATGAACTCCTGACCAACTCAAATTACCACGACTATAACTCACGCAACGCAGATCTGATCAGATCTCGAAGACTTGAATACAATAAGTCTTCCAAAAACTCGATGATTGCTGATCTTCACAATATACTTTCCACCTCACTAAAAAATAAGAATCAATTCACGTTCCAAAACTCCATCAAAGTGATATTGCAGGAGGAGTGCTAATACAGTATCGCTGAATATATGGCAGACCCACCCAGGATGTGACTTGTGTCCAATTATCCCAAAAGCCACTAGATAATAATCAACTCAAATGCAGGCTTATCTTAAATATTTTTTTCATGGATATTATGTATATCATGTGTTTGTTGTGTTATGCTGACCAGCATTCAATAATTGAGTTCTTCTTTTCATTGTATATCTCTGTAATAATTGTTACTATTATGTTTGTGTATTATGTTATACACATTATTTTGCTTATTGTTGTTTACTCGTGAATTTTGTATATCTACTACCTGACTTGCTACAAATGTTTATAACATCAAGTAGTCTATCTATCTATTTATCTATTTATTCATCAATTTGTAAAAATTGAGTGTCTGAGCCATGGATATTCTGGTCTAGTTGATTATTTTGCATAATAATAAATGTTTAGTACAAGTTGTTTCACATTAAAAGTTGGGAGTCTGTAATTGTGGCATATCTGGATATCTTTCAGTCCATCTTAATTTTTATATAGATAGTCACAAAAATTGCAAATGGAGCAGATTCTATTGATATTGACGAGGAATCAGATCTAACCTAACGCTGTAATGCAATACTTATATTTCGATATAGTTGGCCTAATTCAGATATTGTGTTGAGCCACGCATACCATATCAAAGGAAAGTTCATCATCAGGTATGTGAGTGGAGGTATGCAAAGTGAGAGCTGAATTGAAGTTTTGCTCATCATCAAGAAACGTTCGAAAGAAAAATAATCAGCTCTTTACAAAAAACCCAGTCACTAGCCTACTGATTTTTAGTTGGTGGCACAGGCCAGGACAGATTAGTAGACAAAGCGACAATAAAGATACGAGTCACGTGGAAAATAGTGCTTCCATGGGTGTTGAACTGAACGAAATTATTCATTTCTGATTCGAAGAGTACTTTTGGACCCTTATCAATTAGTTCAACATGTTGTTAGCTGAATCTATTTGTATCATCAAACGAAAGTGATCGATGTGATCACTCTCTGTTGCTTTACTGACGTTTTGGGCAGTACAAAACTTAATCTAACGTTCCATCCGAACGATTTCTGCTTCCTATCGACTTTGTCGAGAGTGGTGGGTGGTAGGATATGATCGTTGGGGCGGTAAGCGAGTCGAGAGGGAGGTGGGTGGTGTTAAGCGGCTTATCTTCGGCGGCGCGCAGAAACGCGGCGTTTCCCGGACTCCCGAACTCAAATCCGACATCGCCAGGGATTATTAGTCTCTTGTTCTTGTGCCGTAATCTGAGAACAATGATCTGGTTGCCTGTTTCGTTCGGATCTCTTCGTGCTCGTTAGCATTATTATAGATCTCGATCGGGACAGCGTAGCGTAGAATGTTGAGAGTTCGTTATCCAACGAAATATTCCGTTATCTGTCTGCGAAAGTATTAACGTTAAACCAGATTTCTGTTCGATAGTATAACAATTGAAATGAAGTTATGAGTGGAAGTCACTGTTTAGTTCTAGATAATTGAATGAGAAACAATTATATGAATGTAGGAGAAGTTAAAAATGCTCGCAGCTGTTGTCCTGGTGATATCTTCACCTTGAATAATAAATTCTTCTCACTCAATCCAACTTCTCAGATTGATGTCATGCATATTTTTTTACATACAATACATACATTTGTCTGAGATATGGGGAAGAGAAGAATATATACAGGGTGTCCCAAAAAGACCACGTCACACCGAGAGAGAATGTAGATCAAAGGATAACCCACCTGCTGTGACAAGATTCCCATCATAAAAGTCCCACCGTTTTCGAGTTTTTTTTTTGAAAATGATGAAATTTTGCACCTTTCAAAAGTTTTGTCTTTAAAATATTGCTGAAGAATGATTTCCACCTTTACATAAAAAACATTCTCCGAACATTTTAAAAGGGGGCAGTGAGAAATATTTTTATTGAAAATTGTGGTTGTGGATTCTTTTGTTCATGAAGTTTAGCCCATCGTAGTGGAAGCAAAATGTAGTAAGCTACTGCTGCACATTACACCAATGAATTGTCTATTTTATAGTGATTTCAAAAAGGTATCACACAAGTCATTTGTTATTCAAAGAAAAAAGATATGGCTGTTTCTATCCAACAGGGTACGTTTCTGACAAAGTCAAGTTTGTCAATTCTGTTAAAAAATCTTCGATGTTACATCACCTAGTGAACAATGGTAACTATTTACATGCGAAAATATTACTCCATATTGATTCACCTTAGGGTCATTTGTCGCAGACTTAGTGAAGTACTTGCCATCTCGCTCATTCATCCACCTGGATTAGCCAATAGAGGCAGAGGGTGTAAAATTGTACCAACCGTGAAGACAAAACTTTTGAAAGGTGTGAAATTTCATCATTTTCAAAAAAAATATCTCGATAACGGTGAGACTTTTATAATGGGAATTTTGTCATAGCAGGTGGGTTATCCTTTGATCTCCATTCTCCCTCGGTTTGACGTGGTATTTACGGGACACCCTGTATAAGAGATATTCAACAGATTTTTTAACGATTCAGAAATATTAGGGGTATCACCAGATATTTGACAATAAGAATATATTTTACGTAGATGTAAATAAAACCCATCAACTAATAAAATATTTATTTATTTATTTATTTATTCATTTATTCACACTGTTCTACAGAAAAAAGATTTCCAATTACAGAACTGGAATCAAGTAACAATCATACAATAAGAATAACAATAGAAAGAAAGCTAGTTAATTCAGGAACATTGATACTGAAGGTAAAACTTCTTAATTTTATACACATCACAGCAAAATATATCAAGTTACCCACCTATCAAATTAGAATTGCCACACGAAGTATGAACAGGGGACCCCTTCAATACATTTGTACAAAATATATCGATACTTGTCTTTTGTCGACGCTTGTGTATGCTATGATTTTTTTTGCTCTGGCCTTTTCTGCGGACGAAAAAGGTAACATTAGTCGTATAAATCTCAGTAGTTTTAACTATATAACTATCTTATTCTCAATTCTTTCATCTCTTAATCAGTAATATTTATTCATATGCCAATCAATGGATAGACCTCACTATTGATTGGTCAAACAAATCGAAATATTGAAATTTCAAATACTTCTATTTTTGCACCATTTCTGGAATGATATCTCTGGTTATTAATACATACTCTGTGGTGAAAATGTTATCGGATCGATGGATCGTTGATATCGAACATTGGGGCTTTCACCTAACTAGCAATATGTGGGTTTTCTTGAAACTCAACCATGCAATTCAATTCGATGCTATGTGTATGTTTATCTGGCTTCTGGATCTTAGTAGTTAAAACTGTTTTTCTTTTTAATCAATCGCCCTTTGAGATGTGACAGCAAATTTATTCATTCAAATGCCGTACCAGTTATATAAGTAATGATGAATACATTTTCAAATGCTTTCATGATTCCGAGTCCAAACAGAAAAGTTAGTAATGAGTATTCAGTGATTTATTTCGGTGGTTAAATAATTCGATTTTCCTCATACTTATTTTCACAATGAATCTGAAATAAAACTCCAGTAACACTTGAATATGGATATGAATGATCACAAATGAAAAGTTGTTGAATGCATTGATATTAATGATGTGTGTTTTTGTTGTTCATAAGAAAGCGAAAAACTTATGAAATAACAAGGCTTCAACTGTTTGTGGTGTTTGCGTGAAATTTTGCAACGATTGCAATTTCAATCCTGATGAAGCTATTGAGGTATAATGAGTCATAATAAGTGTTATCACTGAGATGAAGTCAACTACAAATTATGCGGCCCTCCTGCGATTCCCGGGAAACGAACATGTCGGGAATTCGTTGTCAAGATATTGTCTGACACAATGCACGAATTAAGCACAATAACTAGCTTGATTAGAGTGATTAGTCGGAATGAGACGGCGACTGTGTGCCTCATGCATGAACCACAATCAAGCTCCGAAAACATCTGCCACAGGAATTATAAATACTGCAGGAGTTAGCTGTATAAAAACATGATTAGTTTGTTTGACGGGGAGACTCATGATTGCTGCACTGGGACTAAATTGATTCTTTGCATGGGACTTATTTCAAATGACTAATTGGTAATGAGTTTTCCACATTGATTATTTAAATTTGACTTCATGACTGCTATTCAACACTTCATTTAAAACTTCTCCAACATCACTTGGGATAGTATTGTGGAATACGAGGGGGATTCAAAAACATGGGATGATTAATTGCATTATTCCCAATATTTTCATACTAGATTTCCATCACCTTCAAATTATCCTCTCCTAATAATAACGCACTGCCGTAAACAATCTTTTTATTGTGCAGGCTTCCAGTTATATCTTTGTTTCACCTACTTCACTGTAACAAAACGTTTTCCTTCCATGTCCGTTTCAAGTTCAGGAAGCAAAAAAAATCACACGGGGTCAGATCCGGTTGACAATAGATTTCATGTCGTTTCTAGTCAAAAAGTGTATTACGGAAACAACTGTGTAGGCCGCCGCTTCGTCATGATAAGAAAACCAGTCGTTTGCGTACCACTGGTACCGTCTGGGTCCACTTCTGCTCATTGTGTATATTATTGATTTTTTTTACCACATGCAACCAATAACTTGCATATTATTTGCTGATGATTCAACTTTGATTCACTCAACTCTTTCAGATGTGTGCTCGAATGTTTCCATCGCAACAGTAGAGAAAAAAGCGGAAAACTGGTTTTCTGCAAATTACTTGACTCTGCTCCAAATTGTCTAGTACGATCTTCATTATAAGACAACTGAGGAAAGTGGTGATTAGAGATATTCTGTTAAATGCCTACTATTCACTTTTTCACTCCCATATACTGGGGCAACTCGGTAAATTCATTGAAAGTCTTCAAACTTCAAAAAATGGCTGTTAGAACTATTGCGTTTGCAGGTTACAAAGACCACTGTAGGCCACTATTTCAAGAATACAGTATTATGACATTATCCTCCCTATACAGGATATTTCACAGTGGATGGAACATTAGAAGTATCTGGAGAACAGAAGGACAGATCATTTCGAAAATTTGTGAGCGTGGATAATCAAACTTGTTCTATCCATCCAAAATATTTTCATTGATACAGAGTTGCCGCTTGTATCAGAAAGTAGTAGCTACTTTGTTATTTCAAATGGAACACCTCGTATTTTATATCATTTTTGGAATCCTCATAAGATTCCTCACAACGTTCCTACATAATTTCCCATACCTATATGTGACGATTTCCGAGATAAACATTATTTTGTTCAATATTTGTGCAAAACCTGATCATTGAAAAATATCAATTTTTTTCCAATACAAACTTACAAAATATTGCAGTTCAGGCAATAACTGCATAAGACCATGAAGTATACCGTCGATGAACTAAATCTCAGTTTCAGCATACAGGGAGGCTCAGAAGTGAGTGCCTTTCGGGGACTCATGAAATGACCGAAATCCCATTTTTTCAAATGGAACCCCTCGTGTTTTTTTTTTTTTAGAAGCTATTACATTTTTCAATTCAATTGGGTATACTTTCCCTATACCTATCTCGTACAGTTTTTTAGTTATGACAACTTATGATATGAATTCGTTTTCAATAAAATGAATATTGGATAGTGCTTTAGATAGTAGGTTATGGACTTCATTCTGACAGAGAACTAACATGTTATTCCTTCATTGTCATCGTGTATTCAAGTTGAATGGGTGTAAAAATACTATGGCAGAAAATAATTACTTGAATGCGGTTTAGATGGATTCATTCATCATTTATGGTCAATGTAACAAGAATATTAGTAGAACATGCAGAGAGTTTAATGAAAAGTATGCTGATTTACCTCAAACGAATTCGAGAAAATTCATTAGATTGAAGGGAAATTTTGAAATGCTTGAATAATCATGAGGAGCTAAAAGTATCATAAAAATATTTCAGACGGATAGAGCAAGTTTGATTATCCACGCCTACAAATTTTCGAAATGATCTGTCTTTCTGTTCTCCAGATACTTCTAAATGTTCCATCCACTATGAAACACCCGATATATATATATATATATATATATATCAACAACTAATAGAAATCCATAAATAAACATCAACACTCACTCAATTCAGATTTCGACGACTACTACACTCGACCTATAAGATATAGATTGAAAAATTGTATGTATAACTCTCCCAATATAATTTCTATACAATCACTTACCAAGAGGAGTTGAATCTTTGTCCCCTAATTGTTTCAATCAAAAAATGAAACAGTTCCTCATCAACTCATGTTTCTATACGGTTGCAAAATATTTGCGCACCCCCCAATTCGCATGAGGACGTTTATGTATATATGTATATATTTATTTCATATATCTCTGATCCCTTTTAAAGTTATTGTTGTTTTTGATGTGTTTGATTGTTCATGGTGTCTGTCATAGTGTTTTTGACTGACTTCGTGATTCTCATCTTCTAAATATAATATGTAATATATATTTAAGACTTGCTACAAATGTGAACTTACATGAACGTAGTCAAATAAAGTATGTCTATGTCTGAAAAAAGATCTGGCCTTTTTTTTCATGATGATCCACTCATCTCACAGAGTTGTCAATGGTACGACGACGGTCCTCACAAATGAGAGCATCAATTCAGTCGTTGTGGGGTACTGAACTGAGAGAGGTACTTATCATTATGATTATAAATGATGGACGCTTTGAGATGTAAACTTTCTCCCATCGGTATCTCTTCATCTTTATAGGTGACACAACGTCACTCTCAAAGCTTTCCTGTGATGAACGAATTTAATTTCTCATGGTGGTTATTATCAATACCTAAATTGTTAATTAACCTCAATCCACAGGAGACACAGATGAGGCATTAGGGCGGACCGAAGGGTGGATATGAAGTAGTCCTCGAGCGTATTAGGCGCCCGCATTTTATGCTGTTGCGTCACCTCTGAAAGCGGTATTTAACCAAATTAACTCTTTCCAAACTGTTGACATGCGAAGATGGAAAATTACTCTGGCAATTAGTCGCGAGAATTTTCCAAGGGCTAATTGAATTTGTACCACTCTCGCGTTTCATTATTATTCGATGACTCTGAACAGCTCCTAGGGTGGTGATGAAAACTTTGTGGGTGGTTCCTCTATGGTCATGAATGCAACTGTACATTTGCCGTAGGTATTATTCGAGTATTCAAACAGAAATTTGATACTAGATGCATGCAGGCCGTAACTCTTCCGTTCTGTAAACGGATTCAATTGGGAAGTTTCTTGTTTGTTGAGGTATTGGACCACTCGTATTTCTCCATGTAGCTGCGAATATTCATAGATCCCTGACATGACAACGGTATCCCTATTAGTCTTGAGAAGAATTATGCATGTCTTCAGAACTCCTAATCACAAACTCACATCGATTGAATTCCATGACCCATTTGTTTCATGATTGACAAAACTTTTTTCCACCAATCCCTATTCCTTTGCATGAAACCTGCTGGAATCTTTCACTTCTGTAGAATCAAAGAGATTCGTTCCAGAGAACAAGGAACTTATTTTCTGTACTGCAATCTGTAATCTTCATCATATCATGACTTGGATGAAATTATCAGATCTTACTTAAAAAAATTACAAAAGAATATCAAATATGGTATCTATGACGTGAGAGCTGAGCTGTTTCGAAATGGAGCATAATTTCAGGAAGCCACAAGAATTTTGGTAAAAAGGGTTTCACAAATCCCCTAATATTTATCAGAAATCTAAATAATTTCTGAACATCATTTCATCAATGAAACATTCAATGTCTTCATATCTCTCTGGATTATTCGAATGTTTTTCTCATAACTCACCCTAGGCCCAAATTCATTAGAATATCAATCCATAACTGTTGATATCTCTATAATAGTTCCAGAATCTCAGAATTCATCGAAAAATTCAAGAAGGTACGATGTGTTTCTAGTAATAACTCCTGTCTGTATATGAAAGAACTGACGATACATATATTGCAACAATTATAATAAAAATTCTCGTCTCTCTTTCAACGTAAATCTTGTATTCCACTATGAATTTGTTGATATCAATGTATTTGGTAGCCGGTAAAGTTTCTTCAATACGTAACATGGATGAAGCTCCGAAACTTCTGATTAAAATTTATAGATTTGATTTTTCAGAAGGAGGTCAGAAAAAATTCCCCTTTTATCAACTTGCCCTAATCAACTCCAGCAAGCACATACTTTTTCTTGTAATTCGATACATCCTTCCATGTTTCAGGGGGAAGAAAATGATTTGGAATACCAATTGAATGTGAAAGTAACCCTCTTGCCTATTACGAGCACCCACACGTCATTGCTCCAAGTCGCCAGATGTCCGCTATTGAATTTCGCCCCAACACCATACAGGGTGATCAAATTGGAATCGTATGTATTTCATCTCCCAAATTATATACTTCGAAGACTCGGGATGGAAATATATCATTCACTGGACTATGATGAGAAAACATCTTATAGGTAAGTGTCCGAAGTCCGCAAGGCGCATTTATCACAACCCTAAACTTTCGGAGCGTTTCTTAATTAAAAGTCGTGAAAAATACGTAATGAATTATTCGGGATAATTTCAATTAAAATTTTTTGGTGTATTCATTGGAATGGAGAGCGTGTGTTGAATCAATTCATTCCTGGATGAATAGCTGTAATTTCTTTATTCCATCACATAATGAAATGAGTTCCATATAGGTAAAAGTATTCAGTTAAAAAAAGTAAGTGAGCATAATTGCAACACAGAAATTGTAAAACGATAAGAACGCCTTCTCGAATATTCGACCTGAATTCTGTTATACCAATGCATGCAGGGCGGTGTTCCCCGAGGCATATGATCTTCAGAAATTTAAAAAGAACACCAATTCCTACCTCCTTTCCCTTGCTTCTCACGAAGTTCTCTGAACATTACAGGATGTCTCCTTTCGCGTGAAATAGAAAACCGGAGAAAAACATCGTGAAATTATAAAAACCAAACAAACAAATCTTGACATCAAGATCGCAATTTGTTCTTGTTATCAAGCCACCACACCTTAGTGTATTGTCATCGAGAAAATGGGTGAAATGGTTTATGATTCACTCATTTGTTTTTCTACCCCTATATTATAGCATTGGGATGTTGATGTCAAGATTTGTTTGTTTGTTTTTTATAATTTCACGATGTTTTTCTTCGGTTTTCTATTTTACGCTAACTGATGATGGGTATATATATGCCCGAAACATGTCTTAGCCAATAGGACTTTGATCCTGTTGTATTAATATATGTGGAGATGACTTTTTGTGTTTTTTTCAATAAACTTGGTCTTCCACTTTGAGCATGGACTACTTCTTTCGTATATCTTGTGTTGTGCTGTCGTATTATCTGTTTTGATTTTATTTATACGTGTGATCATTGTTTAGTTTATTTGAACCACGGTCATATACGTAAGGTCTGGAATCTACGGCAATTTTGAGTGGTGGGGGGTGGCACCAGTTTTGAAGAATATGTTTCCATAATTATCCGCTAGGAGGACATAGGGGTATAATCACGTGATTAATCTTTGACAACAAAACAAACGGTTCGGACTCGAATGGTAAATAAAATCAATGACAGAAATATTATATCTTGCAAAATTCTCTCGTATAAATAAAAATCATTCCTACTTTCAAAAAGCTCATCGGATCTGATTTGTGATTGGCTGACAAAGTGACAATAGAGGACAGCGCTGCAGGTGGCGAAACATGAGAACCACGAAAATTTCCTCAATCTTTGGGTCACCCCCCACCACCCGAGTTGCAAGACCTATGTATACGATCGTGATTTGAACTCAATGACCAACAATATAGTTTTCTTGTATCATGCGATTCATGTATTGTATGACTCACCATATGTGCGCACTGTACCTAAATGGCTGAAAAATGTTATTATTATTTTATGAAATCCAGATCTATTAATTTCTCTGCAATACAAAACTCTTGAACCAAACCTGTTCAGTTGATCTGGCTTATATTGGTCGACTTTGATTTGAGTAGACGAATATTTCGGAATGTTTTGCCTTTTTATCCACCTACTGGTGAATATTTCATAGATAGAATAGCAACTATTGTTGGAGTATTCAATGGACATGAAGCTGGCATCAATTCGCGTTCAAAGACATTATTTGAACCCACACACGGAGTTTTAGTTAGGTATGAAGTTCCTCGTAGAACTGAATAATTATAGTTTTGGTAATTCACGTTTCCTATCGATCTAAGAGAAGTTACTATGCGAGAAATTGTCACTAAAAGGTATTCCTGGAAAAAGTGCTATCTTCTAAATACAACAAACTAGTACGTGACGGTGTTGGAGGTTAGTCATGGTGGAATAAGTCGTTCTGTAAAGCAATATCTCAGACGTGAACTAATTATTTTTGTCACGTGATATCGAAAGCAACATAGGAAGGCCGACGTTGATTATAATAGAGGTGAAACTGGGATCGCCTAAATGAATGATAAGGAATCCAGTTTCTCCCTTCAGGTAACGTGATAATGTCGAGGGTGCGATGGGGTCGAAACAGGTGAGCGGGTGATTGTCGCAAATTTCCGTCGGCCGAGACCTAATCATATATTTAACGAAAGGGGCGCATTTGCATTTTTATGGCCTCCAGGAATAATATATCTAATTAGTGCGATTTTGATATCGTGTTAACGCCTCGATGCTTCTTTGTTTTGCGTCGACGACGCGGATGCTTGTTAAGGTTTAGGTGGCAGCTTTCAACGTTGATTAACTCGTACTTACAAAATGATGAAACAGTGGTGTAGATGAGAAGGTGAATACATACTTGAATTCTGATGACTGTCATATCACTTTTGGAATTTATTTATCCCAGAGACTTATTATCTAAAGAGACAGAACTGTCTGTACGCGAGCAACGTTGCTGATTCTGAGCAAAGAAATGGTTTTAATAATCACTACAGAAATTCAAATGAAGCGTATACATGATGAACATAACAAAACTAAGTTAATCCTGACTAATATATTTTTGATTGTGAATATTATTGAAATATCTAGATTCTCAAATATTTTGATGGACATATTCCATAGAACCATTTGATTTTTATGCATCAAGGAAATTCATTACTTGACAACCGGCAACGATGCTTGTGTTAATTGAATGAATTTCGTTGCGACGTTGAAAATGGTGTGAATGGCTGTTTTTAAGAAATGTCTGTTTATTTTCGAAGTTTCATCGCGTTTTATTGAGCAAAAATATGGTTCTTCAGTGCCAAATATGTGGAAAATCTCATGTTTCTAGACCTGATGTTTCTTTTTACATGTAAGTACCCCAACCTGTATCTATGTAATATTTTTGATACATATAGTGGTGTGAATTTCTTGCGAATTGATTCATTTCATTTTTATATTCATTTAGATTCTCAGGTAATGATAAAAAGAGAAGGATTTGAGTATCTCCCATTGGCTATCAAGAAGATGCCATTTAACCAACCTCCTTCATTTATGTTCAGACCATTTCAATCCGGAAAATATTATTACTATTATTGATGAAAGAGGTGTTGAAATCTCAGACAGACATACAAATCCAATACCATGCCATTCAGCATTCCAGTTCATATCTGAAAAGTAATATCTCCGACTGAGAATAATAATTCCAAACTATTACTTTTTTTTACAGCTCTGATTCATCAGTTTGAAACAGTCCATGAAGAACATCAATATGGTAGGTATTTTTTCAATTCATTGAAACAAGAATTTGTTACTGTGATTGAAAAGTCATTGTTTCATATAACAGTTTGAAGTTTTCATTGAAAAAAAAAATATATTTTTTCAACATTTCCAGAATACCAGAACTTCCAATTGGGAATGGAGTTGAATATCCAAAATAACTATCAATTCATTCATCTTCTTCGAATACAGCTACTGCCTCAGAGAGAAGAGATGACATGTTGGAATTAATAGAAAAAAAAAAAACGCTCTGAACTAGTCGACTTACAAAATGTAAAGGTATTTGTAGATATTTCCTCTGAAGAGAAAATTCATGATTTCAGATGATATTTCATCCGATTTAAAATACGCATCTGAATGTTTTTCATGTGTTACAGGATGAGACATTATGTTGAAGACCTGTTAAGTAATTATTTCTCAAATCCAGAAGAAAAAAGATAGACTTTGGTGTTCATGAAAAATACACAAGTTGCAGACTACTGTCCGAAGACTGAAGTTAAGAATTCAATCTTAAGTAACATATATGACAGAAAAATTACTCATATCTGAAAAATCTGGGCCTACCTTAACAGTGAGTAAACCTCTAGAAAGTTTGTGTGAAGATAATGTATATCAATAAAAAATATTATATCATGTAGTTATACAAGGTTATTCATTGGAAATGGGCATACTGTAAGAGTAGGTAGAGGTCGCCTAGCTGGTTCTGAAAAATTCCCATATGATGTGTCTAGCGCCCTCTATAACCGAGATACAGAGTGTTTTATGTATTACTCCTATTTATCCAATGGCTCATAACTCACGATCCACATTGCATATACTACCTAATACCGAATGACTGAAACTGATAATATAGGTACGGACTTGTACGAAAAATGTAAAAAATTTCATCAGTTCAATACAACACCCTGTATGACAAAATTTCGAGAATTCGTTTCCAAATATGAAAAATCAGGAAAAATACTCTCAGACATATGTGTTTGGTACTTCTGCATGCCTTTCTTGTACCTGTTAATCTGAGTCAAAATTATTTTTTTCTATGGAAATTCGAAAAATGCGTTTTTAGTCTCTGAATGCTAATCTTTTACTTTCAATCAATCGAATTACTAATCATTTCATAATATACTGAATTTTGGATCAAAACCTTGATGTAAAATGAGTGCTGTTTCAATAACCAGTTACAAACACACCGATTGCATTTATTTATCATGCTACACTATACAAATGATAAAATGAGAAGAAATCACATTCCGAAAAAGTATGACTTTCTTCAAGAAAATTTTGTTAAATTTATTTAAGAAAGAACGAAGATAGAAAATAAAATACCTTTCATCCATTCCAAATGAATTTATTAACCATAGCTTCTTGCAATCATTTTATCATGTGTTTTTAACTGGTGTTTGAAATAGTACTTTGTCCTACATAAGGACCTGCCGTACCTGGATTATTAGTTTCATTCATTTGGTATTAGGTAGTATACAGGACAATGAGTTTATGTTATGAATATGAATGAGATATACGATGCGGATCATTAGTTATGAGCCATTGAATAAATAGGAGTAATACATAAAACACTTTGTATCTCGGTTATAGAGGGCGCTAGACCCATCATATGAGCGTTTTTCAGAACCAGCTAGGTGACCTCTACCTACCCTTACAGTATGCCCATCTCCGAATGAATCACCCTGTATACATAGAGAAGTGATTCAATGTCTGTCTGGTTATTATAGTAAGTTGATATAAAGTCATAACATTGATGGATCAATTTTTTCTAGGTGTCAATCTATAGACTTTCTGGGAATTCCTTAAGAAGATTCTCAAAGGGACCCACGAAACAGAAATATGATCCCAGTTCTCAGGCATCTTATTCACCAAAGGCATACGATTTGGGAAAAATGTTCAAAGTTTGCCTCGTTTAGATACAATATCTAAGTGGTATAGATTTGTTTGTGGTAGCCCTGGATTCACCAGAGAAGACCTGAATGCCTAAAAAATTAAATAAAAGACCTCCTCTTCTTTGCAATCCAGTGATGGATGGAATGTCGATGAGGAGACAGGTCGAATGAACTGGTTGCAAATCCACTAGTTGGGTAGACATTGGTCATAATTTTTTCTGAGTACTACCATCATTGCACTTCGTATCTCGATTATTGTCAATGTTTTATATTCCACCTTTCAACTTTTATATCAATTCATCCAGTCGTGAAATAAAAGTGATGTTTTCCTCTTGTTTGTTTTCTTTTTCCCTGTTAATTATTGAACATCATGCCCATTTTCGAAATCTTGGTGTTAGAGAACATAAACACTTACAGCTCCGATGGGTAGTCTTTGTCATACACTTACTACTCGTATCATTAACGTCCCTTTCAATCATTGCAACAAAACGAACCCAGATTCATCCCTAGGATAATAAGTCGTTGATTACTACAAATACCAACAATATCAATTGTGTACAAAATCAATCAAAGATAATTTCTGACTTACAAATTCACACACAAGAAGAATAATACAGTAGTCCTGTATAAAGTTAATAAAATATATCCATATTTTGATTTGTTAGAACTGAACACCCGGATACCTAACTATGGATATTTATTTTTTCCCAGGGTGCCTGAATCTTTCTAAATAGTAACGAAGATTCGTTATTACAGAATTTATATGCTGATTCCATTGCGACATAACAATCTCAGCATTTCTGGATTTCCATATTTGATAGTTATATGAAATATCGATGCTGCTGAAATTGTAGACATTGCCCTATCCTGATCTTTATTTTTGCATGCATAATTTTTCGAAATAAATCGATATACGCTGTAATATCACTATGAAATCATCACCAGAAGATCGAGTTCTCATGTAATATTTATGAATAGAATTCACCTTAGTGCTATTCCTTGTGATACATCATCACTGGTTTTCACGATGAAATATAAGTTTAATTTCTATATCACATAATACATATCACAAAATATGAAGTGAAAAGTTTTGTGAAACAGCATCAGATATTGAATGCTTCTGTACTTTACATATATTTCTACTTCATTACATTGATATCTAAATACTGAACAGTTCCGTAGGTTACCATCTCTATATAGATAGAGATAGATAGAGAGATTTATTCATCCAAAAAGCTTCACAATACAATATAAAACTTATCGGACTAGTCAGAATAGAAAGCAGAAGGTTCACAAAATAAAAAAAAACACATGATGAACAGAGGTCAAAATATTGATAAAAGTATGATTGTAAATGAATGTATGATTAGGAATGAAATTTCTATATCGAATAATCGTCAGGCTACTGATTTCTACTCGGTTATTAAATATCAGACATGCACAATTTGAGTAATTTGAATTGACGGAATGCTACCTAAGCAAACGTTCGATTGTTTTGTTTACAATAAATTGATGTTCATATCGGAGAAACAATGGAAAATCCAAATTTACAGAGAATTGGGAACCAATTTGAGAGAAGCCATGAGGTATAGCAGAGGGAAAAGGGCGAAAAGTTTTAATGGACTTCAGGAACGAATTTAGCGCTAGACACACATCCCGAAAGTCGTTTTTACAAAAGAACGTACGTTCCATAAATTTTCCTTGTCGAGTTAATACGTCAACGTATCTGCGACAGATAAGACAGACGTATACGCATCAGTCTCCCATTTTAATGCTATATAGACGATAGGATAACATAACGCAACGAAGCTTGATTGCTTAGCCTCAAAATGATCACACAGTGGCTTCTCGTTCTATTCATTGTGACAATCTTGATATCTGCATTGAACACTTTCTTCACTATAATGAGTCCTTTCTCCAGTTATGTTCTTGAATTGAATACGTTATTATACTGTGAATGCACATCAACTCCAAAATTGAAGATGTTGAATAGAATTCTAATTGAAACTCTTGTATTTCGCATCGAAATATGAAATACTATTTCCTAGATTAGATAACATACGAAAGCGTGAATACAAGAAGTTATCGATTGCACAAGAGATTCAGCATCTTCAACAACATCAGGACAAATGGAATCCATACTTCCAAAACGACCATGAACATTTTTGCGATGATGTCATGTATAATTACCCCCATGATTCACAGCTTTTATATACATCATTACTGTTGTTTTCATTAATTTCAATCTTCTGGCATGTTAATTGACCATAATATATCTCAGTGCAATGCTGAACTCTCATTTCTTGTTTGGATCATTATTTCACGGAAAATGAATTTTTATTCTTCCGGTGTGTTTCCGATTCAGCAACTCAATCTCTATGAATATAAATTCAGATATCAAACCACCGGAAATTGCGAATCCTCCATACTTTTTGCCGCATCCCTCGGTCCGCAATATATACTTTTTACATTGACTCTGCTGCTGTTTTTCGCGATTTGTTTTCCATATTTCGATTATAGTCGATTATGGTATGGAAATGTACCTGACTGTCCTATCGAATATGCGAGTAGCTGCAGCGATGGTCATTTTTGTATGTAAAATAGAAAATATATGAAAAGTTCACCAAATTGGGGAGTTGATTGATGGAATATTGATTGCTCATAAGAACTTGGGCGATAATATAATGGAAATATTGTATTTACCACAAAAACAAAGAAAATATGATGGTCTCACAATCAGTTTTGGATGAAAATCGGCTGTTTATGATTCTTCGATAATGGTGAAATATTTGTATTACTTCATCGACAGTGAATTTTACCTCATCATTCTCTTCAATGAAATATTCTATGCAATGTTCCAATTGTGAATGGAATTCTTAGGTGATATTGCTGAAGCATAAAATAATCACTCATCAAATCATCAATCTTCCATTGTGCCAATATCCAGTAGGAAATAAGATATTCGAAAGAATCAAAATAATCATCAATCAACACAGCAATGTAAATGGACATGAGATCAAACATTATTCAAATCTACTTCCGATATTTCAATGACAATGAACTTATATGCTATTCGAAACGGTTCCTTATATTTTTGAAGTGGTGGAGAATAATTCTCCGGAAATTGAAAGATGACCAGAACGTATGGCTTCTTGACATGTGTCCAGAAAATACCAAATGGAGCGTATAAAAGGCAGGTTTCAATGGAAGTGAGACGCTCATAGTGGACAACGTTGCCAAATGTAATTTCATTATCTCCCCCGAGTTCAAAATCAGATTCGTCAAAATATTGAAGAGTTGTTGTAGAAAAGAGTAATTTCAAAATGATATATTATATATTTTAATTTTACATACTTCGTAAAAATATAAGGATATGTCCCTTCTAGAAAAATGATGAAAAAGACTTAGGAATGTATGAAATTTCCATAGATTCTTTCTTTATCAGATTTTGATAGTCAGGAATGTATTTCCTTCATATTCTTCCCAGAGACAATGTGAGAAATCAGACAATATTAGAATGTAAGAAACTGAAAATTCAACGGATCATTGATTTAATATTGTTTGAATTCGATTCTTGATTTCTGAATTCTTGAATTCATTATCAGTACAATGAGGTCGCTGAATATAATTCATCTGTTCATTCCTCATACTTAATAAATGCATTCAATAGTATGAAATGATTCCATTTAGGTTTTCTTCCTATAAATCTTTGAATGATATGGATTATCTTCCAGTATTCTTCAAACTTTTGTAAAGATCTAAACCTTCATTATTATTCTGAATTTGAAATTTTTCTGATTCCCAAATCTTGAATATCAATAATTGAGGTTGAAAGGCAACAATATGGAAAGAACAAGAGAAACAGCAATCTTTGAGTCATTATTGATATCACACTTTGAAGTTTATCTAAATATCCGACAATCTCGCAGATCTGGAAACATTGCGCGTCGTTTACACCACCTGTAGGAAACGCTCCCCTATGTGGGGTGCGCGCGCTTCACGGGGCGTGCATCGCTACCCGAAAGGGGTCGATGCGGAATCGAGTTAGTCTTCGCGCAATGCTAGCCGCGAGTATATAACCGTGCGAAGCGCTCGCGATACCATCACTTCGCACAAATCGGGCGGTCGCGATCCACAGGTACCCTGTGGCGAAACACCAGTCGAAGCCTACTGCGACGATCGTGACGACGATGCTGAAAATGTCGATGATAGGTCCGAGGGTGAATTCGTTGGGCGAAAACAATTATAGAGGCTGATAAGTAGTGAAGAGCTACTCTAGGGTTTGAAATTCGTGAAGATCTCTAGCATTGTTTATATTCGCTCATCAGTGATGGGGAAGTTGGTGCGTAGTTTCGAATTGGTGTGAAAATCATTCTTCTCGTACTTTATTGAATAAAAGAATTTGCGACAAATTATTGATTAGACTATTTCTTAAGGTCACCATCCTTGCTTCATTTTGCGAATCTATTGTGAAATAACCCATGAATTAACAACGAAATCAGTTGAATTGGGGATGTCAATAGCCTCTCCAAGATCCTAGATAGTATTGTTCTGCTTTGAGTCTCAGTCACAATTAATGTTAGTGTTCTCCATTCTCGTCGTAGCAATGTACTTACACCCTATGAGAATCGTGGTTTATTTATCTCCCCACCATTAACAGCTGTATTATTGAAACCATCAATGGACCCACTTAGCCTCATTAAATTCAATAAGACTGAGCTACTGAAACCTACAAGTTCGATGCGATGGAAAATCCTGCTAGTTAAGAATCTTAGTTCTCGTTTTTTTCTTCGAAGATGAAATTACTGGGGTGATATCGGCTTAGACGTAAGGATGCAACAAGTCGAGGGTGTTCGGCGATCAGTGAAAGAGAAAATGTGTTAGCAGGGGAGAGAACAATGGATTATGCTAGCACGCTTTGCTGCGTCTTGGCTTTCCTGCTGTACTATAATACGCTGGATGCGGGATTCGTCTACGATGATAGGTGAGTATTGGTGGTAGTGACAGATTGGCATGAGATTGTTTTGGTTTGATTGATTTCCTGTTGAGGACAGGTGACGATCTACGAGGATCGATGTAATTCGAATGAGATTCGTGTTTAGGATGAAAGATTCATTAACATATACAGTATGTTCCAGTAATCATGACACACACATGACATTCTGGACTTTCGAATACGTTTATGAGACGTCCAAAGAAAATACTTATGAACCAAAACATTCACACAACTCAGTTAGTCCTATTAAATTTTTGAGTGATATAAAGTTACTGATCGTATATTCCCATTCCTTTTTCAACAAATTTCAGCATATTATTTGCCTGTTGATGGTTTCAATACATAATAATTGGAAGAATGATCATGGAAAATATGGAAGTTTCATTTATACCGTGGACGCACGGTATTCCGATAGATGTTTTGCAGTGTCATTACAAAAGGCTATATATCAATCCGACAAGTTGCAGGTACAATTCTGAGATTCTATATGTTTTATACTCTAAAGTACAATTTATGTCATCATTATGTTTGTCAAATTGATGAATTAACAAATTTTGTTCGAAAGGGGAAGCAGATTGAACTGGGGCCAAAATACTACAGGTTCACGATATTGACGAAAACATATTTATGTCGGTTGGGTTCTTCATCTACTGGCAATATCAGAATAATACTGAGAAAATTTCATTGATATCAATCTTGCTTTCATCAACTGAAGTATTTATTGATATTGCTGAGGTGATATTTCACGTCTTATGAGATTATGTTAGCAATTCTTAAAGATATAACGATGAATTGAACCGCACAACATAATCTCATCTGATCTCCTTTTACTCGTATACTCATATCTGTCAACTTTAAAACACAACGTTATCTCGATCTAGGATTCGTATAACATCGAACATGATGATGCTATTGGACAGACAATTTCATAAAAGTATCTCAGTGAACATCCTGAAAATAATTGAAAGCACGTGGGTGAATTCCATGAATCCTAACTCTGACAATCACACACTAAATTACTTTGTCATTGCTACACATTTTCATTGTGTTGGATTAGGGTCAAATCGAATCGAGTTCATCTCTGATAATGTCAGGTAACATGTAACAAGGGTTCGTTTTCTTTCAAAGAGAACCAACAAATTCAAAACAAATGTTGGATAGATTGGGCATTCTATAAAGTGGTAAGATGATGTTTGCCTATTGTTTCTAGAAAGAAATTCTTATGTTGTTGATTTATATCTGTTGAATTAAGGAGTGAATGTCTACAAATTTCAGTGGAGATACTTGTTTCCTTTCAAATTATATATCGGATTGAGTATCGGTTGACTATTAGGCGGCAATGAAACGTGTTTCAATCTGAAGTGCAATTCTCCATGCCATAAAACTGTTCGATCGAAAAATCGTTCGTAAAATTTGTTAGAAGTGCTTTAAATTGATGTGGGCGCCAGTATTTATGAGTATCGTAGCGATTCAACATAATAATGATTTGTTTCCGGGAACTGTGAGACACTGAAGGAAAATAACTTTGTATATGCATATCATGAAACCAATAAACTAGTAAACTATAACAGTTCATGAAATTCAAAATAGAATGTAATTATCCAAATCTCTTTATATCTCTCTATTTAATAAACCATGAAAAACTGAGTTGCTCTCTCTGGTTACCGATTCCTTTCAGCTCCATCCTTAATCGAAAAAGTTTAGATGCAATCAAGAGTCGCGATCAATTCTGCATAATTAATTTGTCGCCTCCACGTTTCAAAGGTTTCAAATCGGAACATTTTCGAAACAATTAAATTATGCAAGTATGTTTTTCCTTTAGTTCATTGAAATCAATTGTCGACATTCTATTTCGCCTCACAATATCGAACCCCAGTATCAAATACCTCATCAAACAATATCGGCACAGTTGAACTTTATGGATAAATGATTTTTGTAAATGTCTTCTACCAGAAAATATACTGTGACTTTGACTGATTCATTACACTAATGTCGCATTTCAATAGACTCTTCGTTTTGAATCAAATGTTGGATTTGTTATAGGATAATTGAAAACTTCGTTTTCGATCCATCAACGACATGTTTGCTTCACGTTCATTCTTGTATGCTGCTCAAACTATTTTAAAAAACAATAAAGGTAGAAGGAGAAGATGAGGATCAGAAGAAGACTGAAATGTCTGTATCGCTATTTATTACATAATTTTATTTTCTATAATGTTCAACTCTTGAGTCAGTTCGTATATAAATATTTTCCCTAGAATAAGGAGCAAAAGCCTCAAAAAAGCATCGACTTGAAGAATACTTAAACATTCTCTGAACATTTTCTGGTTTATTTGATGTTTGCTTGAATGATGTGTGTATTAAATATTCGGTATATATTTTTCCGAATATATGTTTAGAGTTGATCTTGCACTCTTCAATTGGAGTACATCAACATTTTCTATAAACTTCTTCAAAATCTGATTTCTCTCAACAATTGTTCTAGCATAACTTGTGATTGAAACAATCGAAATTACGATAGACTGTGATGTGTCTGGCTGAAAGCAGTGTGAAATCATAGTACAATCAAATTTTTCAAGTCATGATGAGTATCTGCTGAACATTTGGTGAGTTGATAGAATATACATTCTTTTATAGAATCCTAAATCAACAAATTCTGCTATATAGTAGAAAGGTAGCCCAATCGAAAAATACAGCTTGATGCCAATAAAATACACCATGCTTTCCTTCATCAGTTTTGAGTTCTAAGACGAATGTTTCTGCGGATTTGAATTTCGCATTTCATGTTATAAGTTCATTTAGAAATGCATAAAACATAAAAGAGAACTGATTGGATTACTCCTTTGAATGCATTTTGAAGTGTTCAACCAATATGTATTCCTACTGATATTTCATGTGGAATAGAGCAACCCAAGTTCGGAAATGAAAAGGCAAAGGAGATAACATTAAAGATTGCTCTCCTCTACAATCAACCCTATTTTCTACACAGAAACTCCCCTGGACATGTTGAGACGTCGGATAATACGCAGCGATGAAACAAAGTACGAGAAAGTTTGGAGACAGAGATTATCATTAGGACAAAACTCTGAGGACCTGTGTCTCTTTTGTTGCTTCAAAGACATCAGACCCACTGCGAATAGGAGGAAATCATAAAGGGTACCCTGTCGTATACAGTATACAAGTCTGCCTCTGGATTATAATTGAAAAAGACAATTACGTAATGACATACATACTTGTCTCGTATTTTTTTTTGATATAGCAGTAATCACAGAAAATTAGTAAAACAAACATTTCGGAGGAATTATAATGTCCATTTTTTAATGCGAAATACTTTCTAATTATTAAGGTTAGCGTGAAAATAGTGTTGCCTGAGCCTGAGAACATAATCCATTTTAGGCTCTTTTAGCTATATAGTTGATTCGAAAGTTCAGTTTCTCGAGATCTCGGTTTCCATTTGAATGAATTCAAGTTTAACATAGTTATTAAAAAAACGGTTTTCATAAAGGAATAATTCGATACATTGAGACATTGATCGGATTAAACAAAATCTGGACGAAAAATATCTTTTCGCGAACAAAAGATTCAAGTTTATCATGACACAAAATATCATGTACTGAGTGCTACAGTTGTGATGGAAAACATAAAAAATACAGTGGAACAATTCAAAATAAACCATTCAAGATGTGTCTTGATAAAGTTATGTTGGATCTGGCAAAACATTGTTTGAATTGAAAATGGTTTGAATTGGAATTTCATGATTATAACGTTGATTCAAAAAGATTCGAAGAAAAGTTTCATATTCCATCCAAAACTCTGATATGACATTATTTTTCCCTCACATATTTTCAATGAAAGATGATATTTTGGTATACCAGTTCGAGGTACTAGTAATATTTAGAATAATCAATATCGCGGGTTGATACATTGTACAATAACAACTGAATTATTTTAAGCCATTTGTTCTTTTCGTTCACGAATGTCATATTAGAGTACCTGCTGATAATGGTTTGGTAACCAAAACAATACCAAACAAAGTATTCGATTCACAACAAGTTAGGGATATTAACAATTCCTTCTCTATATATTTCTATATTCTCGTATATAATTTTACGTAGTTGGGGCCTATTCTCATTCGCCCCAGGGAAAGTATTTCATTACATCTCGACGAATATACAGCGATCAACAATGGTAGAGTTGTCGGAATAATAGTCGCTTTGTATTATTCAATTTCGTGCATGTCTTTCAGTAGTATTATTCCCTCTTTGAGTATTATCGATGGTTTCATATCCATTTTGTCAAGGTGTCTACTACAAAGAACGCAATTTCAATTGTGCAACATCCAATCAGTTTTTGTTTGTTTCAAATCCAAAAGAAAACCTTGAAGAATAATGAAAAATAACAGAATTGAGAATCCTTTCCCAATCCTTTCAATGGGAAATTCTCCTTCAGACGATAATGAAGTATTTTTCTTGATATATCTTTGAAAGATGTCCATGAAACTAGCACAGCCGTTTTGGCACAACCAAGCTTTACGTAAAGCTAGCACAGCCCCGTTTTTTCGAAAACCGTTGAGAATTTTTTTTGTGTTCGAAAATAGTTATTAAATAAATAGTTTTTAAATACTGCATGATTTTCATTCGGTTGTGCCAAAACGCGGATTACAGTGACAACATATTTGTTACGTTGATTAGGTAAACAAAGATGGCTAGATTTCAATCAGATTAGAAACCCATTCTGCTTATTTCTATTCCATGACGTTCCACGCATCGCAAAGGAGGCAACGACCAAGAAATAGAGTTAGAGAGAGAACTCAGGTTTTAAGGTTATGTTTAAGTTTGGTGTGGTTTGGCTTCTGAGTAAGGTTGTTGGTTGGGTTGGACTATTATATTGATGTATAATATGGTATCAAATAACTTAAAAACAATTCAATCAAGTATTTTTTACCAGCCACAAAGTATAAACAAAAAGTTGGGTTATGACAACCGAGAAATTTTGACACTAGATTGTAAATGTATAGAAAACAAAGAACAAATATATGTTGTTCTTTTTCTAGCTTACTAGGCGCTGTTGCCAATTTGTGAACTAGAAACAAAGCGATTCAAAATTTAAAACCCCGTATTTGAAAAATTATTTTAGATACTTTAAACTTTAAACTTGGATTTCCCGTAATAACCCAAATTGAGGAGAATTCGTCATTGTCTTCAAGAACCGATGAATCGCATGAATCGTCATTAAATTCGATCACAAGTAGTCATTATCTATTTTTTTGCTGTCCAGAACGATATTTGTGACCTTCTCCATTGATTTCATTTCTAGAATTAGAAGTGGGGGTAGATTATAGTATCTATCATCCAGTGTGTAACAAGAAATGGTAAACATTTCAAATTGCATTCATTCATGAAGTCATGATGATATTCAAAACCTGAAAACTATTGTACATGATCCTATTTCACAGTAATTACATACTAGCATATATTCGATTTTTGTTCCAATGGTTCGAGAGTTGAAATGTTCATGTAAAAAGTTCTCAACAAGAAATCGAATATTAGCCTTTAGTCAAAGAGCATTCTGATGCAGTGAAATGATCTGAAAATGCATACAAAATATAAGCAAGACAATTGCCATATTTTGGCACAGAAAATATCAAATGCCAATGCTAGATATTCCAGATAATCAATTATATTGGTTCCTTGTCATGTAGGGGGATGGTAATTGTATCCTGATATCTATCTAGGAAAATATACTTCTCTTTATGTAGTTCGAGAACTTTTCTGGGTTACAAAACGAAAAAACAATCTGGGTTGATTAAAGTTATCGAAGAGGAAAATATTGAGCTTCCGCGATCTCATTTAGTCTTGATGAATACAAATGGAATATTCCGAGTCACGAATCGATACAATTCTTTAAAGAGGTGAATTGCAACATAACAGTGATATTGCAAATTCCACGAAGATGGAAACAGAAAACGAATGATGATGATGCCGAATGAATATTTTCCGCGAATGGTATTTATGAAATTTCACATTCTCCGTATCACATGATATCATTCAATAATACTCTGACGTTATTCGTAGGTAGAAGTTGAATAGGAAAGAGTACTGATTTATGCCTACATATATCAATGATATTTGGTTATAGCTATTGTCTGTATAATCTGTTATTCATAGTTACTTCAAAAATACAGTAACAATGATGTAGCAAATAGTGCATTAGTCAGTTTGTATGATTGAAACTTCAAAGGAAGAAAGAACATTCAACGAGCGAAGAATTTAAATTTTCTGGTGAAAAAATAAGAAAAATACCAAGCTTTTCATTCAGAATTCCATCTATCATTTCATATTATTATGTTTTGCTCGAATTCCAATTGCATTTTTGATTGAATGTGACATTTTGAATACCTCCAACTATATAAAAGTTTTTATATTCAAATTCTCGTGAATCCTGATATCAAATATATCCATGGCAATATATTCTTCCTCAACAATTTTGACGATTATGAAAAAACTGTTCCTAGACGTTCTCTGTTGATATAATTGTCTGTGAATCATCGCATTTCAAACACATTCACGATATATGTGGATATTCGTGAATGATTGATTTAAACTCGATATGTATTTCACTATACCTATATTTATTCCTTGATATGAGTGGTTTCTGAGTACTAGTATGACACAATCGACCGTTGAATTCATATCCTGCAACAATTTTCAGAAGGAAAATATTGCCTTTGATGGTATTGAAAATATAATTCTTCCAGTTGGGAACATTATAAGGAGGCTATCATTCCTAGGTCATTCAATAATTTGACGAAAACTTCGTGAATAGTTGTTGTTTTCTGCTGGATGGCATGACGTTGTCCTAATGAGAGTAAATTAATTTTTCAATATAAAAATATTCATTGAAAACAATTTTGTGAAACGTAGTTCAATATCGCCTAGACGAACAACCTGTTTCCCAAAAATTTAAGGATTGTGTATCTCCAAATTCAACAATTTTCATTTGAAACATTGTTTTGCATTCTTATTCTACTTCTACATACTAATAGGCTACCGTCTATTGCAGAAATCTGAAAACATCACATAAATTCAATCAACTTACCTCTCACTTCAAATCATTTCATGTCATCCATTATCTTCAGTTTTTAATACTATAGATAGAAATAAAATGAGTTTTATGATTATAATTCCGAAACTTCCAAGCGAACAATGAATTCAACTTATATCGATAGGCTATTTTTGAACATAATGGAGATAACTCTGAGATAACTGACGATATCCAAAATAACAATGTCAAATGGAAGTTCCACCAGGAAGATTGAAATGCTCCCCCATTTCAGATCGAAATGAGAGGTTATACCATGCAAGAAATCATCCACATCCCCTCATTGGTCGTTACAAGACGCCGTTGATTGGATTTTTCAGATCATTAGGCTCGAAATATTGGGATAATTCCAACCTGTCACGACCCTAACGAATATCCAACCTTAGATCGATATAACATGCCTCTGTGCCAAATGAATTAGGAAAAATGAATATAATGATAAAATGATTGGGAAACTTTTCAACAGCACTGAACGAATTTATAACTTTATGTATTTTCTTGTGGTGCAGTATACCAGGTGTAATAGGAGCGTGGTGTACCTCACTTTCCAAGTTTATTTTTCGAATAAAAAATCAAAAACTTGGGTTTTCCCAGCAACTTTTGACAATCAGATGATTTTTTTTCTGGTTTCGCCGGAAGTACCTGTTATTTGCGATTTTCAAACAGGACACCCTGTATTTCAGTACATTTTTGAAATCTGTACTATTTTCTGAATTCGACGGTACCCCGCAAGTGACATTCTGAACGTCGATATTTTTTCAAATAGTTTTTTCATTCTTCATTATAAGTGTTCCATGATGGTTCCGATTCATTAGAAATAACACGTGTAGTGCTAAAAAAATCTGAATATCATCGGAAATACTGGATTACATGATTTATGATCTTATGTGAATAGTTCTTTAACCAAAAGTCAGTTTTCTCAAATGGAACCATATTGGTACTATGGTACCGTTCATTAGTACCCTCAAAAACGTGATGATCGATATACATGTCAATTCTAACAAATCTAAACCATCATGGCAACAGGTACTTTCAGCGAAACCGAAAGTGCAAAAAAATAGTTTGCATGTCGAATGTTGTTGTTTATCATATGCGAAGGATACCCCAAGTTTTGAATTTTTATTTTGAATACTAAAGGCGAAACGTGGGGTATACCATGATCCTGTACTCTGTAATAAAGTACTCTGAATTTCTGAAATTGAATTCAATAGGTATCTAATATCAATTGGCCTCTGAGAAATCTAATTCAACTGAAAATAAATTATGAAAGGGTGGAAGATTATAATCCATTCTGTATTGAATAATTCCGCCATCTCTTTGCACCACGAATATATAATTTGTCGGATCCTACGAATCACTTCGATATTTTGTTCAATAGAATTAAAATGCTTTGGAACACATAAGAAATTGGATGAGGAAGTCGAATAATAATCTAATACACTTTTGCATAAAACGAAATTCCATAGAAATATCTCCATTGAAGTTATCGTTTTAGTAAAACCTCGTGAAAATATGAATACTCTGTTTATCATGATTTTTTGAAAACCTCTAAGTCGTCACTGAGTTTGAACTCCCTGTATATAAACATTGATATACGACGTGGATTATTGAACCACTCTTTCAGGGATTACCCTCCTTCTCTAGTCAACGAGTAGATCTGTTCCTTTCAATTCCAGAGTCACTTCAAAGGTTAACTCGAGGATTAACTCAAAGCCAACCACCACATCGGAAAATCAAGATGGCGTGTGCATTAGGAAACAACGCTGCATATTTCAGTGCGTGTCGCTGTGTGTTATATCAAATAACAAATGTTATTTCAATTAAATGAGCTAGCAGCTCACAAGGTTCGATTATGGGACTTTAATCACTGTTTATGATGGATTAAATACCTAGCTGCCTTGCTAGTGACTTACATCACCATTTTGATGAACGATCCAATTCACTATTCACTAGGTGGTAACACGAAACGCGATGTTTCTTCAGGAATTATTTCAGTCCACAATATTGAATCCACTAGCATGGCGATAAATATATGGAAAATTTAACCAGTGGTTTTCATGAATCATTTTTGGCATGTGATAAATAATGTAATGAAACAAAAAGAAGAAACACGTTTAACATAAAATGACAGTTCATTTTCTTTTGGAATAACTCATTTCATGAGTCGATTCCTCAGCTTTTCATTATGTCATTCTGGCTACAGAATTCACATATTCCTGAAAATAAGGAAATCAAACTTCCTTATGTAACTATAACTCGAGAACAGAATTGGATAAGACGTTTGTATACTTTTTATTCAATATTGGTTACGCGTAATAACTCTAGGAAACTAATTCAAAAAACTTAATACAAGAACTCAATATCGATAAATTGGTTCTATATGGAAATTTCGATTCAGATTTGAGATCAGAGTAACCTATTTTAATTGCTTGTGAATAGTGAACTTGACTCCTTTGACTGCATATCGTGTTGATTTATAATAATTTTTGTTCATATTATAGCATTAGTGAAGACAACCTCTATTCAATGAAACTCTTGATGAATCATCTGTTGAAAGAACCAATTTCATCTTATTATAATTCTGATAATGATTAAATGGAGTATTCGTTCAATCTAGTTGGGTATAATAATGAATCAAGATGATGTTCCACGAACTCTACGTATTTCCGGATTAACGGAATATTGCCTCCGCCTCGCTGATTAATACCATATCTTTCCATTTTCCGCACCTTAAATGCGTGAAAACTCGGTCTTAGAAGCTGTTTCATACATTTGAATCAACAAGACATGCGCAAATTCATATTTTCTTTTTACTGTCAGAAATGATAACCTTACCATACTCAATTCACATAAATTTCTGCTCAATATGGATATCCACGAACATAATACAAGACATAAAAGTGACATTAGAATAAAAAAGACGAGGCTGAACATTTCTTCCCATGCTCCAAATATATATGGCCCAAAAGTGTTTAACATTCTGCCAAAGGAAATAAGGTCTTGTGGCTCCCTACTACTTTTCAAAAGAAGACTTAAATTGTTTTTGGTAGATAAATCATTTTATAATATAAATGAATTTTTATTATTTGATAATGTGTGATAAACACAGATACTTATATTGCATATTTTAATGAACAGTTTATTGTATGTTTTATTTTGTTGTATATCTTATTTTTATATAACGCTGAATTGTTCTCAATTTTCTAAACTTGTACTTGACATAAACTGACTATTTCCTATACATGTGAAATGTCAAAAGGAAAATAAACTGATTGATTGATTGATTGAATTCCTATTCAGAAAAATATTCTGAGAGACACAGACGTTTTTAGTTGAACTTGTCGAATTTTCAATACAAAATTGAATGAACCCTTGTTAGAAACAGAATACGATATTCCAAGATATATCTGAATCAACAGCAATTCCACTTATGTTTTCATTCTGTTTCACCGACTCTACTTCCAGGCTCCATTATAGAAACAACCCGTCTGAAAACTATAGTCACCAAATTTACGAACTCCGTTCGAATTTTGGCCATAAAGATGAAGCACAACATCCCCTCATTCAACTAACTCAAAAGCTTTCTGTCCAATTAAATGAATTAGTGAATTCGAAACAGAAACCGCTTCGGACCGAAGAAGTCAGGACTTGTTGAGAAAATTATACCGTAATTTAGTTAACCAATTCAGGTCTCAAATATATCCTACTTTTCGTGTCGGCAAACACGAAATGAGTCATGCCAACCGACGTCTCTGTTTCTTCTTTACTTGGCTGGAAAATTATTTCAATAAATTTGCGTGAGAACAGGTATTGAAAACCATATAACGGTGTTTTTGATTGGACCCAAATATAGAAGATAAGATAATATAACTATTTTGGTTCTCTAGGTAGGACCTATTGTAATACAAGATTCATATGGAAATTTCCGTCAGATTCTCTAGAAAAAATATAGCACAGTCGGTGAGATATCCTCATTAGTGAGAATTAGAATTATGTGCATCTTCAATGAAAAACTGCAATAAAGAGATAAACATTTCGAATATCCTGGAATATGTATTCTATATATTCAAGTTATTTTTAAACTCCTGATTCAAGAATTCCATGAACAACGTTGCAAAATCTCAAAATTTGCAAAATAAGACCACTTCGGCTATTTTTTAAACTTAGACTTCATTCATTGATCTCTTTCAAATTTGTAGGAAATGAGTTGCTGTAGATTACAAATCAACAATTTTTTGAAACGGAATTGTCTGACTAACTAACGAAGAGAAAAGTTGAGCCAAGAAAGTGTTTAATATGACTTTGACTTGTTTGAGTAAAAAGTTCTTTCAGTGAATCTATGAAAATAAAAATATTGGAGTCATTGGAACACTGCAAACTATGTGAATTAGAATTAGAAATTGCAACTTCTAAAAGAGCATGGATACTATAACGAGTGATAACAACTCTGTAGAATGAAATAAATATCTATCTATCTATCTATCTATCTATACCTCGGTGGTGATGAAATAGCATTTGAAAGTCCTGTAGTGATCATTCATCCTGGAAGAATCTTGTAAAATCTATCTGCATTGAATATTTTTATTTACATTTTATTCATGATAATCGAGAATATTTTGGTGAATGAATACATAGATGAATCTTTTGAAAGCAATATACTGACCAATTCTTGAAATGAAGTGACATTCATTTCTATGGAAAGCAATATACAGGGTTATGATAAAGTAATGCACAAAATTCATAAAACGTACAACGATCACTTTTGAAAAAAATGCAAAAACACGTCAAACTGTTCTTTTTATTCCGCATCTTTTGACCTAAGTTACAAAAATAACACGTCAAAGTTGTCATCAACAATTTTTTTTAATGGGAAGCTAAGATTTTTATCACATTATGTGATAGAGCTTGTGTTTTTACACACGGAAAAAATAGTTGCAGTAGGGCTCACATAAGAAAAAAAACGAGAAAAGGAATAAAATAAATAATAAATAATCCTTTCTCTTTCGGTTAAACGATCCATAATAATAAAACTGTGGTGACACGAATTGTACGACTGACACTGACAAACCGTTGTTTTAGTAAAACAATTGAAAAAATTTATGAGAACGAATGTTCTTACGAGATGAGTGTAAGTTTGACCTCTTTTTATAATTGGTTATGTTATTTCGTTTTTTATTCTTTTTCTCGTTTTTTTCCTTTGTGAGCCCTACTGCAACTATTTTTCCCGTGTGTAAAAACACAAGCTCTATCACATAATGTGATAAAAATCTTAGCTTCCCATTGAAAAAAATTGTTGATGACGTCATAACTTGGACAACTTTGACGTATTATTTTTGTAACTTATGTCAAAAGATGCGGAATAAAAAGAACAGTTTGACGTGTTTTTGCATTTTTTTGAAAAGTGATCGTTGTACGTTTTATGAATTTTGTGCATCACTTTATCATAACCCTGTATATTCAATATATATTCAATATATAAAGCAATATTTCCCAGTATGACGGAATGGTAGATAATTTTTATTTTATTCCTTTCAGACGCGCCATCCTGAGCAACCTTGATCTCCTCCCGAAAACTCCGTGGCTTCGTTTGCTGCAGAACGACTTTTGGGGCACACCACTCAGCGACAGCGGATCCCATGGCTCATATCGACCACTATGCATTCTCAGCTTCCGCCTCAATTACCTACTCGGCGGTTTTCGACCTTGGGGCTACCATTTCGTCAATGTGATGCTACATTGTCTTGCCACCTCTCTCTTCATTCACTGCGCCAAGCTGGTGTTACCCAAGAATAAGGCGAGAGTTGGGGCCACCATATCAGGGTAGGTATTAATAATAATAATAATAATACTTCATTCATCCGAGAGAGTGTGTAGATATCTAATGGACTTTCTGCTCTGTCACTTCATTCGAATATATAACATGAATCTCAATAATAAGCAATCGATGATAAGAATACAGAATGCTCGAATTCATTCTGAATGAAGTCATTCGAAACGTTTTTTATAGATTGAGCGACTCACCATATGCTTTTTAATAATTCGATGCTGTGAATCTCAAAATTTACCACACCTTGATTTTCCGAAATGAAAGAAATCATTATCGAAGAAGAATTCATCCTTCGAACAGATGAAACCGCTACATGTTTTCCAAACACAATTTATATAAATGACTTAAACATTCAACATTCTGACAAATAACTAGAATCCCTGAACTTATATTATCGTATATATTTATTTATTTGAAGGTTACTCTTTGCTTCGCATCCCATCCACACCGAAGCTGTTGCAAGTGTAGTTGGACGATCGGATCTTGCAGCGTGCAACTTCTATTTCCTTTCTTTTTTGGCATACTTGGCTCATGTGAAACATAGAGACGTGCCCCCCTGTCTCAAGAACCGCAAAATATCAGAGTCGAAGCGGTGTCACCGCTTCATCTATACTTTGAGAAAAAATATCACCAGCTGCAACTGGTCTGATTCTATGGATAAGAAGAGGACAGAGACTGCAGCAAGTTTCGGTTGTAGGAAAGATAATATCTGTTTATGTTGCTGGAAGAACAATGCGAAGATGTGGATCTACTGTGCTTTGTGTTTACTTCTTGCATTGGCTGCAATGTTGAGCAAGGAGACAGGCATAACTGTGCTAGGGGTGTGTTTTGTCTACGATCTGGTGTATTCTTCTCCCCTCAATAAGGTGAGTAGTTCTCTAGATCCTTATATGATGAGTTTCAATAGGATGTCGTGAATAAAGTAATTTTAAAAATTACATGTACAGTATAGACAACATCAAATATAAACGTCCTGATTGTCATTTTATAATGCTATAATTAATGAATTTGATTTGATTCTATTTCAAGATATCACTGTTTTCCTGCAAGTCTTCGTCATCCTGGATAATTTGTTCTTGGTAATTTGATTTAACAGAAAGTTTCAATCAGTTCAACATTATCTCAAAGTATACCATAACGTATAACCTCATAAAGCAGCACTAAATTTTTTATATCTACTGTCTCAAGATCCAAAGTCATCCTGCATTATATAAATTCAACTCAATTCATCCATGTTCATGAAAAATTCACCTTATCAAATCAAGTTTCTGTTTCATTATTTATCGTATTGAATTTTATCGACTTTCGGAATGTGAAGACAAAAAAAGATATCTTATAAATTTCAACCATAACTTCAACTCGCCAATATTTTATTTCACGGTGACTTGCTTTTTCCTCCGATTTCCGTATAAACATAAATAATTCGCTTTGGGTGAAATCAAAATTTAATTCAATATTCAGTAATCATCAAAAGTATTGCCACCTTCAACGATGAAGTACATGTCATTTAGAGAGTATGAATTCAATAATGAATCATGAGTAGTTTCCATGAATATGCAATGCATGATGAGTGAATCACCTCCAGACGTTATGCAAAATAAATTAATCATATAACTGTCACCCTACGCTGTCAATCAATTCTCTCGATGACATGACTGAACAATAAAGTATTCGTGTTATCATCTGATCTCACAATAATCATTCATTCGATCTATGTGTGCATGAACAGAGAAATCTGAAATATCGAATCAGAAATAAAGTTTCGTGAAACTGAAAAACTCCCGTTTCCATTGGATCTGTGATAACAATTTTCAGCAACCGAGTTAATGCCTTCCTCAGACGATATCGAAACTTCGATTGTCGCAAACCAAGAAATTGATTTCACATGTTGACCTCTCACCAGTTAATACCGAATCGACCTATTTATGGGTTCTCGAACGTAGACTGAAAGTGAAACAGGATCGGATCCATCGAAAAACACACGAGAATTAATCGAGATTTTACGAATATCCTTCAAAATCATGCACAAACAAAATCTAACAGCTCATAAGTATTTGATTCTTTGCCATATGTATGGAGTAGACTCATCATATCGCGTAATGATCAATGACATCACTTGCTTTTGTTAAATGTTGACATGGATCGTGTTGAAACGTATCTGATATACCCTCATTCGATGATGAAGATTCTAAAACATTCAATACGAGATGAAATAATGATATTATAATATCTATATGAACTGTGGTTGATTGTAGTCATTGTAGCATCATAATTCGGATACTCGTACTCATATGTACTTATCAGCTCTACACACCACCTATAGGAATTCGATTCACAGCAATCAATAAAAATTTCGGATCATTCCATTTTCCATAATCATCCTCAATAATGTTCAGGAATTGAAGGATACATTGTATTGAAAACTATCCCATTCACAGTAGCTATATTACGAGTAGGTCCCATATTATCCTTATGTACACATGTAGTGTCTTCAAAAATTCTTCACTAGAATCTTCAACACATTCTCCATATCGAAATGATTTCATCAATCAGAAAACAACTACTTCAAATGTTATCGTGTTATGCATTTTATGTATTGATCATCACAAGCTTCAAGACGATTCAATCTTGTACACTGCTGAATGAAAACATTTCTAGACTCTCACTCTAGACTCTTCATTTCATGTCACTTGAATTCAGTATCCAACCACAGTTTTTCCATGATCTGTTCACTATCCAGAAGGTGGTCCCTTCATTTACAGTGCTTCTCAAAAGTCCCCTCCTCCCTCTTATCTTTGGAACGATTATACATAAACAAGTGAAATTTGGAAACTGAATATGGCAGTTTTAATGGCTCATTAGTAAACATCAAAATTTTAATTCCATTCAGTATGATATTAATTGCAGATTCAAGGATCAGTATCTACTCAAAGAAATTGCTCGAAGTGACCTCCATTTACTTCCTGACAGTAAGACATCCTATTTTTAAACTCTTCTCGTACTTTTGTAAATGTGTCTGAGGAAACAGCCTCACATTCTGCAACAATACGTTGTTTTAAAACGTCAATGAACACAAACAAAATTAGTTTCATTGAATAGGTTTTTTCGATACCTTTTAAAAGGGGTGTCGCTTGCCGTAGAGTTCCATTTGAAATTATTGGTCACAATTGCCTTGTAACGTCATCTTTGACGATTTCGTCATCTATCATCTCTAGTAGGGCAGTTTAATATTCAGTTTCCAAATTTCAATTGTTTATGTATAATCGTTCCAAAGATAAGAGGGGGGAGGGGACTTTTGAGACGGACTGTATATTGGCCCCATGTCATAGTTTCTACATTTCAAGTTTATGAGTATAGGTCAAGATACAATATATAGGTCATCAACTCTTTACCCTTTATCTGATTCCTTACAATATGATTAGGTATTTCATTTTCGAATATAACTTTCAGCTTTGATATTCGATATTTTGGCCTCCAAATGTTCCTCATTATTATTGGATTGTCTTCGAAGGAGCCTTCCCTGTGCAAGTGGCCGCGAACGAATTAAATAGCTCCGCCATATTTCAGCGCCATCTGATAGCGTCACGAATCGAATTTCCGCCGTTCTTTGGCTAATGAATGATCGTAATTCGATGCAAACATAAATATGAAGTGTCTACGTCGGGACGCGCGCGGCGCTAGACGCCTGCCGTGCATTTACATGTTTATCGGACGGGTTCGTGCCCCCTCCCGCTCCCCTTTTCCGCTGCCCCCTACGCGATTTATCGGCCCCGGAATGTAATGGCGTGAAGAACCGGAAGAGGAATGCGGCGACGATGAACAAACATCAGTGGCAGAGTTGAAGACAAGGATACGATATACTCTAGAAGGAATTCGATGAAACCATAATTTATAATATTATTTCCAGAAAGAATCTGACTTTCAGAAGGTGTGTCGTAAAAGATATTCAAAACATCTTCGAATTAAATAAAAACGATTCAATTCAATTGAATCCATTTTCAAATGGCAAACTTTAGATGATCGAAATTTTTTAGCAAATAATTTGAATTCTGGATTCAATAGAAAAACATAATTTTCAAGGAAATATATGTATTTCCCGATTATTCAAACAATTCTAGGTCAATATTGTGACGCTAAAATAAATGAATTCTCAACATGTCGATACTCCTGAAATGTATTTCCAGAATCTCAGCAATACTTCAAATCACTTGGAAGGTGATAATTTTGTTTGACTTATATGTACTATGAAATCCCGAATAGACATTCAGCAATGAATTGAGTTCACTGCCCAAATTTCCAGTTCATGTGAATCTTCCAACTACTACTGCGATATGAACGTTCTTGAAATACCCTCAAAACTGAGTATGAACTTTCGAAAGATATTCCAACGATCTTTGATATCATGACGAAATGTCTTGTATCAGAAGACGGTCTTTAATCTCTGATATTTTCATTCCGCTGTCACTGGCTTTGTTGACTCGTGCGTCTTTGTCGCTTTGTATGCAGGAAGGCAGATGCCTAGAGAACAAATTATTCGATGTTGTGGGAAAGAAAAATGGCGAATTCTCCGACAGAAGCCATTAAAAGAGGATCGAGCAAAGACAGAATGACTAGATCTTTGTTCTCTACAACAGACAGCGAGGAATGACGTCGTTTGAATACAGACAGCAGGTTTCTGAGAACCTTCCACGTTCAGCATATCGATAAGCTCTGTTTCAGCTATGATGAAAGCTCGAATATGAAGTGGTGCTACGAGTCGTTAATCAATCATCGACATTGACAATTTATTGTGAGTGATCTTTTCTCGGTTCATCAATCGTCAGAATTCACTACATCAAGATATATTTTTCTCTTCAATTGAATAATCAATTATACAGGGTGAGTCAGAATAAAACCGACACACTCCGAAAATAGATTCTTCACTTATATGCAACCCCCCTTGAAATATAGGGTGTCGAAAACAACAAAGAAAAGTTTTCTTTTTCTGGAACTCATCGTTTTGAATTTATGATTTTTTTCTATTGGTGCCCCATTTCACCCATTCAAAGCACGCCTGAGCGTGTTTAAATCGAACTTTAAAAAGCGCGCGTTTTTTTAAGTTACCATGACAATATCAATGAAGAAACGAGAAACGTGAATTCTTAATGACAAATTTTTGATCTGACAAGAGTACCTCGTAAACGTCAAATAAAATATAACTGACAAATGCAAAACTTTATTCAAACGTGAAATGTGACACTAATAAAAAAATAGCGTGAAGTATTCATGGATTCGGTCTTTGAAACACTTGCTTTATTTAAAGACCTTTTTATCCACTCATACTTTAATATACTATAATTTTCGCAAATCAGTGGCGTAATCACCGTGGTATGTGGCCACACTTTCCTCCCATTTTCTTTCACACAAATTGATGAGAAAATGAGTGTTCAATATCAGACTCTTCAAGTTACATTTAATATTTGTGAGAGTGAAGTTTTATATGTCGTGATCTCATGATGATGTCATGTGTATAATAATCGCATGATGCAAAATTTCTTAGAACATATAGAAATAATCGACAACCTCCACAGCCTTCGGGAATATTGAAAACATAGGATTTTATTTAAATTCTCCCTCATACATTTGACACTCGGTGTATCAGAGGGAGATCATTTCAGAACATACCATAATTGGAACTTTTCACCTCAAATTGAGGTGGGGAATTTGTATTCGGAATTGGTCATCTACAATAACACAACATGTGAAACCGTTATGTTATTTTTCATATATTCAAGAAAACTCGTTTGCTTCTTCGAATGATCATATCTTAAACAGAAAGTCACAAGGAAATGTAGTTGAACTGAAATATAATATAATATATAATATATCTCATCTCAATCTCGTTGTGTCGGAGAATATCAATCACATCATTTGGTTATCATCAACAGTTGATCACCTTCAACAAGTCATTGAATTCTTTATGGAGACGATAAAAATAATTCTATTGAGAAAGCATCAGTGTGCTGGGATCCATAGTATCTTTTTAATAGGGGGTCACAAGAGAGATATTTTTCAGCTCCTTTTGAAGATCTGCTTTTCAATATTCCTCGTATAAAGTAGATGGATGCCTTCGAAATATAATCATACATTCAAAATTGAAGAACGAGTTTCTTCACCAGTGCTAGCGAAATCTTCTTGGTTAATGTGGTCACCCTGTTCACTCCCATTTTCTCAGGTTCTTTCCTCACCGTTCTAACGGCGACTGTCACGAACTGATAAATTTCCAGCTGCGCGACTGACTCACCCTACCAAATGTGTTAATATGTCAGGATCACGTGTCACCCATCTGCACCCTACAAAGATTGGCAAAGTTGGGTCAAATATTTATTGAAAGTCGTCGCGGAGTTCGTGCTTTCGTAGCTTTCGGGTTTCCCAACGCCACGTCAATGTGGCGACTTATTTGATGAAGCAATAGAGAATTTCAATCGGTCGAATAATTTGATGCTTCGATTTCACCATCACCATTATTGGAAACTGGATTCTGGTAGGGGTCGCTCAGTATCTTCGGCATCCATCTATTGACTGAAGATAAATATTTGCATATCCCTTCCTATTGTTCCTTTTACTCGTTACTGACATCGCATCGTCAATCATTATACAGGGTGCCCGTAATTCGAGTTTAAGCATGAGGATCTCGGTTACCTTGAGAGATACGATGTTGCTTAAATTAGGGCAAAGTTGCGCATTCTGGCACTGATCAATGATCTGAAAAGAAATCCGACCTATCTTCCTTGGTTTTCAAGATATCGCTGAAAAACGGAATTTTGCGATTTTCGTTTTTATTTTTTCAATGGAAAACCGATCAAGTTATCCATTTTCAACCGTAACATTCCCATAGCAACTTTTTGCGAGGAATTAGGAAATGATATAACATTTTTTCTGACACACGAAGAAAGAAACAAATGACAGTCAACTTTTTTTTTTCTTATGGACGCCATATTGAAGTTTCATATTTCTGAATGCAGTTTTTTTCTGATTCCGACGATGTACTACACAACATGTTTTGATTTCAAATTATGGTCGAAATTTCCTAATAAACATTTTTTCGAAGATTGCCGTGGAAAACAAACTCCCCAGATTTGTTCAATTCGAATTTTGACAGTTCAGTAGTCTTTCCACTTTTGTGAATTGCAATATGCCATTTTTCAATGAAGAACAGAGGCATATGTTGGAAATGTATTATGCTTGTCATCGAAATGTTCAAGTGACAAGTGAAACATATCTACAACGTTTTTCTGAAAGACAGCAATCAAATACTGGATATTTCCTAGGTCTCCATAGAAATCTGGGCCAATATGGTTCATTTCGGCGATACAGACATAAATATCGCGAGAGAGCTAATGAATATGAAGAAAACATATTACAAGCGGTATGTTCTAATTTTCATATTGGATTTCAGTTGAGATATTATTTAATATCGCTTAGGTCCAAGAAGATCACTACATATCAATGAGACAGGGTTACAGAAGTCGGAAATGTTTCTTAATAGGGTTATTGCGAATAATGGTGATGTACGTTGGCCAGCGCGTTCTCCAGACTTATCACCCTTAGACTACTTTTTATAGGGAACAATGAAAAATGAAGTTTATGAAACTGTACCAGTCGATATAAATGACCTTCGGCAACATATTATCGACTGTTGGAGACAGATCAGGAGACGAAGTATCGAAAGAGCAAGTGCAAATGTGAGAAAACGTGAGAATTATGTGTACTGGTGGAAGGTGAACAGTTTGAACAGCTTCTCTGATTATTCATATTTTGCTTTCATTTTGTTTGTTCTGTTTGGTTCACATGTTATATCTGTTTATAAAAAAAAAATCAACATATCCCTCTGCTCTTTATTGGAAAATGGCATATTGCAATTCAAAAGATTGGACTCCAAGCGTAAAAACTACTGAACTGCCAAAATTCGAATTGAACAAATCTGGGGAGTATGTTTTCCACGGCAATCTTCGAAAAAATGTTTATTAGGAAATTTCGACCATAATTTGAAATCAAAACATGTTGTGTAGTACATCGTCGGAATCAGAAAAAAAAAACTGCATTCAGAAATATGAAAATTCAATATGGCGTCCATAAGAAAAAAAAAAGTTGACTGTCATTTGTTTCTTTCTTCGTGTGTTAGAAAAAATGTAATATTATTTCCTAATTCCTCGCAAAAAGTTGCTATGGGAATGTTACGGTTGAAAATGGATAACTTGATCGGTTTTCCATTGAAAAAATAAAAACGAAAATCGCGAAATTCCGTTTTTCAGCGATGTCTTGAAAACCAAGGAAGATAGGTCGGATTTCTTCTCAGATTATTGATCAGTGCCAGAATGCGCAACTTTGCCCTAATTTAAGCAACATCGTATCTCTCGAGGTAACCGAGATCCCCATGCTTAAGCTCGAATTACGGGCACCCTGTATAGTATTCCTAAATTTTTTCATTCCAATATTTTATATTTGATAACGAAGATTTCCCTAGACACTGGTACAACAAATCGATTGAAGAATCTCATTCTTATAAGATATGATACATGTAGTCGAGCAAACAGAATTTCAAGAAGGATTATTTTAGTTTCGAAAGGTTCATCAGATGTTATGTTCGATAACAGTGGAGCAAACATCATATTTTCTTTGCAATAAGAATATCACCATAATCTGAATGATGCACTGAATTCGTGTAATGATACCTACTCGTAAATTCTTTTTGATGTATTCTTGCTTCAATTTTCAAATGGGCATCATGAGTTATTCATGCGCTTATATTTTTCAGCAGTTTCGATTGCATCGATTCTATATCACATAACTGGATATCCAACCTCAATTTTCGATTAATTTTTATTCTCTCTTTTCAGTCGATGTCCTACGTCTTGCCACGGATTTCCATCATCTTTTTTATAATCGATCTATTATGTTTCTGATAGAGAAATGAGCTATACATAATTCGTAGGCTGTTTTAGTATGCACAATGGCTGGCAGGATCGCGAGCAAGCTTTATCAGAAAGCATTAGGACCCATGTAAATAGCGGAGTGTGACAACAAAAAGCTCGTTATCCTTCTCGGGATCTTCCACGTTTGACATGATGGTATATTGGACATCTAAAATGAATTAGGGCGGATTTTTGCGCTCTAAACTCCTTAATCCCTCACAGTATAACTGGCAGCTGTTCTCGTGATATCAAATTGAAATATATCAGATGAAATGTTGTGTGATTTGTTTATGAGACGTCCCAGAACTGAATTTTTGTTACGAGTTTCTTCAGAACTATAGTCATTTCGATAATTCACAAATTTCGTGAATATTAGTTGGAACAATCATAGGGGTTTATCAAAATTCCCATCAACTGACGAAAATATCAATGTTTCAAGTGAAATGTGCAAATATCGTCAGTTCCATCGAAAATTCCAAGAATATATTCTCCCATTATATCGGCAGAGTTATCTCAGAAATTCAAGTGATATCGTCAAGGGTTTTCAGAACCATACAGTCATAGAACAGTACATTCTGAACCTCAAAACAGACTTAAAGGTCTTTATATATCTTTATAATTCCATAAAGAAAATAATTAGATTCTCCGTTTCTTCAAATCATTCGTAATTATTTCATTTTGAGTTCTCATTCCTTCGAAATTGTCCAATTTTCGATAAATTTCGATAGCGCTCATGCATTCCAAAAATGACAAATCCGTAAGGACAAATCAAGAATTTATATCAACATGGGTCTAAACACGGAAGTCAAGTTTTCAGAAAAACGTTTTTGAAATGAAGTAATTATATTTTGTGCAGATGATATGATGGAATGAATTGAATAGGGAGTTGGCGAATTTTGCCACACGTATCAGCCACCCTGTATGTGTGACAGGCAACCTTGCGAACAATCTAAACGTCTAAGTCTAGAATGTGTCAAAAACAGACTCATTCTGAAACAATAATATGTGGAATTCATTCATGTGATCTTTTTGGACTACTTTCTCAAGAATTCGAATTTCGTTATATATAGCTATAACTCTGATTTCCAACCCATTCTGATAGTTATATCAAATCGACAGTGGATAACCTTCATTGAATAACAAATGAATGTGTTCTGTCACATTAATTCGTTGAAAGCCCTTCAACGTTTCCCTACATCAAAATTAGTGGTCACCCTTGACGTCACAAAATGACGACCATCTTGAGCGAACACCACTCAGGAGATTACTACTATTATTCTAGGGAAATTAAACAAACGATATTACCGCGGTGTCACTGGCAATTTCCTAGCCCACTATTTTCTCCCATTTCTGTCAAGAATATAGCAAACGTTTATGAGGGCGATAAAACGCAAGTTTGGGCTCGTTAAGTGAGTAAATAGACAATATTTTTCTTGCGCCGGTATTTTATTAGAAAGAATTCAATTGTTTCATGTCTCGTGCAGAAGCCATATTTCACGTTTATTATAGGCTGTTTGGAACCTCTACGCTGAGCAGTTAGGTACCCCAGCATTTCCTACTGCATTATATGGCTCCCACTCGATGATATATCGTCATAATTACGGCCTACAATATATACCAGCATCCACACGAGAGTCTTGATTTTGTGGAGTAGCCGTAAAAAGTCCACTTACTACTTTTCATCGGAGACATCATCATTATTCTAACTTTTATCAGGATACCATCAACATTTTTCTGTTCAATACGTTCATGAAGAATTATTTTCTAGACGCCATGTAAAATATAATACACAGCAATGAGAGCAGCTACTTCCGATAAAGACAACTGTAATCTTTAATTTCATTATGATGTTTGATGATTTAACATTGACACATTCGTCAACGAAGAGAAGAAAATTCGTGGAATTTTCGCAAAAAAATTCGGAAGGGCCAGCGCGGTGAGTAAAGCGCTCGACTTATACCCGAGAGGTATAGAGAAGAATATTTTTAAAAAAGACTTGTCATACTGAGGATTTTCTATTTCGTTCAGATTAACAGCTCTGCTCCTAGGTGGCGTATGAAATTAGTAACAAACCCTACACACAACACATAATACGCTAAATGGTCTCAAATACTGACGCTTCACAAAGAATCAATGATAGAAATTTCAAAAACGAAGCTGAAATTCCTCCGAATCATCAACTATTCTGAACCTAATCAATTCCTTGTCATAATTTTGTTGACAGACCTTCAGGCTAGATTGAGTTGGGTTAGGTTACGTAAGATGACGTTCGCGGTTCATATCATGTAGGACTCTTTCAATATCGATTTGGAGTTTGTTTCGATGATTTACAAATAGTTACTTGAAGAAAAATTCCTTTTTTGCTTCACATTCATATTAAGGGTTTCTGAAGCAATTCCTGCACGAGAGTATAACTTATTTTTCAATATCATAAATTGAATAATGATTAAAGCCGATTTAATGCGCCTGAAATCAATTGAACCAGAATACATAACAATTGTACTTTTTTTTGCTTCGTGATGAAATGAACTCTCCAGTACATAATTTGTGCAGCAGCTTGTCATATTTGCCCTTTTTGCACCAAATTTTAATTCTGAATGAGTTTCAGAGCAATCCTAGTATTCGATCAAGTTTTAGAATGATGTTGGCTTCATCAATTTTTATTTTCTAATGTCGAAATGTCGATGGTTCCACCATTTGTTTCGGAAGACTTCTATCGAATTCTTTCAATATCGTTCTGATGATGATCCGTAATTTTTTTCTCAGTACGCCTCTCGATGTTCCTATCTATAAGTCTCCCGAAGTATATTTCCCAAAGTGGAATGTTTTTTCTTCAGCTGAAGTTGCTGCGCCTCGGAAGTTTCGTTATCGTTATGGCACTAACTCCGTCCGGCAGGACTAGAAAACTTTGTTGTGTATCCGTTATTAATTGAAGCCAGATGTGACGTTACTCGTACAGCTGGAAACAAAATATGACCACTTTTTTGGGGTGACAAAGATATTGAAGAATTGATTTCGATATTGCTTTCCGAATACATACATTTTCATGGTTGAACAAGAAGTTCTGTAGCGGAAAATCAAACGCAATTACAAACGTTTCAGTGGCACTTAACAGCTCATCATATAGCCAAGCGTAATATTCAGTATAGCCACAGTTGAATAATTGACTATTTCATATTGGGATGGTAATTGTGATCGTTTGATCCATCTATAATTCATTTGATATTCTGTAGAATTCCAATCAATTCTAGTGACAAACTAACATAAGTTGTTCTGACTTAATAGCGAATGAAGCATTCCAATTCAGAACTTGTGACACAATTGAATGAAATGTATTATATCGATCATAATGATTAATGGTAGTAATTATTTGATGAATAAATATACTCATCCACCACAATTGAAAATCAAGCTTCAAGTATAATGGAGAGTTATGTTATTATTTCTATTGATAGTTTCAACCTGGTCAGTTGATGAACATGATTTTTATTTCTCTTGTTCTTCAGATAGATGATGAAACAATAATGTTTATCAAATATCTTCGTGTGATGAAGGAATGGAAATTGCAGAGGGTTTATTATATAACATAGCCATATCTTCAACTTTTTTTTTGATAAGTCTGACATCGTATCCAGCCAGTCACTGATTTCTGGAATCTATGGGATGATATCAACTTTGGCATTCTTTTAGGTTCAATCTCATTGTCTTCGATTCTTCATCGATAAATCAATATATCAATGAGTCATCAATAAATAATATAAATATTTCTTATTTTATCTCGATTATGTTATTTTGAATTTCCTCATTTATCCACCTATTTGTTGAAATTCTTCATACATTCACAGCATGATTTGTCTATTCATTTCATAATTCATAATTGAATGTGATAAAGATGATCTATTGTCCACAAATATAAGTTTTCTTAGGAATTTGGAGTTAGTCTATTTCTCGAAAAAGGTATGAATATTCGCTGTCTCATAGACAAATGAATCACCCTGTTTGGTCGTTGAAATTTGAGTTCATATTGAAGTGAATAACTTGTGCACCATAATGTCTACAAGATATGATATACTTTAGAGACTAACCGCATTTTTCTCAACCCCAATTTTTTCACTTCACCTACTTCTATTATGGAAATAACTATTCCATCATCGTAAACATATGGGAAGTCTTCCGAGACAAGGGGTTCTCCAGAATAATGACGTTGTGTCATCAGCGAAACAGCAGTCGTCTTTCACGTTTACTCGCTCCTCGACTTTGCAAGACGTGAAACTTCTGTGAAATGCGAAAAAACGATGGAAATATCTTACCGTTGTTGTAATGTCAGCACAATTTTTACCGGTTATTTCAGAGTCGAGTCACAAGCTCGGTCCATTCTAAGATTTTACAGCTTAATGGAAAACTGGCTGGCGAATATTTCGGTTTATGAAGTAATATGCGATCGCTCATGAATATATGCAATTCCTGATACAATATACATACTGGAAGTATGAGTAAGGAAAGCAGTGATTCCTACTTCGTTCACTTCAACTCGTTATTCTGGATATTTATTTTGATGTATTATAAAGGACGACATTGAAGAAATATTTATGAAATGCGCTCCGTCTATAAAATAAAATATATATAGGTGTTGGAAATTTTGAATGAAGATGAGCAACTCAGAACTAATATATGTCAATATTGTCAATATTAACTTCTTGATTTGAATCAGAGTGATCCTAGCAGTATATTTTGTAGAGTCTCAGAGTTATCTCTAAGAGTGCAAAATTGTTTTGTTTATGATATGGTATTCATCAGAAATCACAAATTATTTCAATGGTAGTGATTGAGGTCGACCATAAGGTATTATATTCCTGAAATGAATATCGGTCAAGAAATTTTACGAAGGTTATCACCATAATTTCGTTGTATCACTGTATACATATCTATTTTTACGGATTCGTTTTCGAAACTTCATGTTGGTTTTCAACTCTGAATATATCTGTATATACAAGAAATGGAAAAAAATATTTTCATATCTCTGGATGAAACTTGGCAGAATTATCCAAAAATATTTCCCAGGAATTCGTTAAATGTTTCATTCAACTTTTCCACAAACAGGAGTAAATTTCAGTATACTTTTCCTATACAATAAACTGTACTCAATATCCTTCCAGGCCTATCGTCTCCCTCGGAGTCTGAATTAAACCAATATTGTATATTTCCAGCCCCAATTCTAATATCTCGCGGCGCGAATCAATTTCCGGTGCCCTCCGCGAAAGGGGAAGAAGAGCAGGCGTAGTCGAAGTTCTGCTGTTTTCGTACACTGGAAGCAAGGAATCGTGATGGCAAATAAAATTCAGCCCGTTTAACGTCGCACGATCAACCAATATCTCAGGCTCGCCACACTTTGCGAATGTTATCGGTTTACTTTGTCCCCGCAGGAAGATATGTTCTGTACAAATACACGTAACGATAACTTTTTGGACGCGCAGCTGGATCAGAGTCAGTGGAGTTTCGTCACTGTCGAAATTACTCCTATCAGGCATTTTTTGAGATACAATCAAAACACGATGATGAAACTCAGACGAATCCTCCATAATGTTTTTTCATATATTACAAAAAGTAAACCAGTTATTCCTGTTATATTCAAGAAACTCAGGACTCACGATTTATTTTTGCTCTTGTACAATATCACACGAAGACATTCAATTGATGGCTCAATAGAAAATGACAGTTTGCCTTGATGATTTTCTATGTGTTTGATGATAACGAAAATATCGTTCATTATCATCATCAACTAGAAAAGTGTTTTCAAATTATGAATGAAAACTTTGGTGGGTGCAAATAGTAAAAATGAGGTCCTAAAACTTTCAACTTCCCATGATAAAGACTGAATCATTCGAATCATACGTTACCCAGGCAGCAAGCTGACGTGATTTTATCGTCATTTTTTCGACACCAGACACGTCCTGCTGACGAAAAGAATGACGCCATAAAGACGGTAGGATGACGTGATTATGTCACAGACCAAAGACGTCATTCTGTAACGTCATTATGACGTTATATTTCGACGTTAATGGGCCGTCCCTATTTATTATATATATATATATATATATATTGATATTGGTTCAAAATTATTTGTATTCACTTGCTAGTCTCAAGCTCATATTATTTGGATGTTAGTGCATATACAAATCAATATCCTATCTATGATGTTATAAGGTCTGTAAATAAAATCACAATTAGAGAACGAAAATCTATATGTTCCATCGGCATCAAAGGATATAATAAAGATATAATGAAATATAATATATATATTTATATTATATATATAAAATAACAGTTTGAGTAGAGGGAGTTATTTTTTTGAACTATGAGGATCACAATTATCAAGAGTAAAATTGTTAACTCAGAACATTTGAATTAAACCAAAAATTGATTAGCTCATTAGGAAGAAAAAATGCCAAATTTTATTGTGAATAGTTGATGTAGGGGTACTTGTTCCACTTGTTGGGGATGTGAGAAGAGTAGAAATCCCCAAGGCACAGGAACTTTCTAGAAATAAAAAATTATTATTAAAAAATATATATAATTTAATGGTTAATGACCAATAGATAAATGAAAACTCTACTATTATTCACAAACTATTGAAACAACAAATTTCAAGAATATACAGATGTGATAGTATTTTAAAAATTTCATTTGGTCGAACAAATTGTTGAAAGTTCTGTCTTCTAGATTACCACCAGTTATAACAGATATGTAGGAAAAAACCATTGGAAAAGTAAGAAAGAAAGAAGTACCTTGAGTTGTCAGAACAGAAAGTTATTTGTGCAGACTCATCTCAAGATCTTTCATAGCTTAGAAGAGTCGACTCCACTTGTTGGGGATGTGAGAAGAGTAGAAATCCCCAAGGCACAGGAACTTTCTAGAAATAAAAAATTATTGTTAAAAAATATATATAATTCAATGGTTAATGACCAATAGATAAATGAAAACTCTACTATTATTCACAAACTATTAAAACAACAAATTTCAAAAATATACAGATGTGATAGTATTTTAAAAATTTCATTTGGTCGAACAAATTGTTGAAAGTTCTGTCTTCTAGATTACCACCAGTTATAACAGATATGTAGGAAAAAACCATTGGAAAAGTAAGAAAGAAAGAAGTACCTTGAGTTGTCAGAACAGAAAGTTATTTGTGCAGACTCATCTCAAGATCTTTCATAGCTTAGAAGAGTCGACTCTATTTATTATACAGTTAACCAAAATAAGTGAATTGTGTATATATAACTAAGATTCTTTCTTTTTCTATAGGTAGATTCACTGATAAGAAGCTTCTTTTCACCAGTATTAACACATTAATTTGGACTCTCATCATATGTTTCTTGATTTTTCATCAAATTATTTCAGTATCTCGACAAAAAATCCTAGTGAGTTTAATCAGCACACTAACCTTAAGGATACAATTATTTTCACAAAAAGGAAAAAGCCTTAAAATAACGTAGCATCATGATATAGGTACAGGAATCATAGTAAGTGGTGAGTACATGACATCAAATCCAATACATGCAATAGACCAAATATTAAACTTACCTTACAAATCACTAGTAAAGGAAATGCACAATTCACAACCGACGGTCGGAAATCGACTTCTGTAATCAATAGGAAATTTCAATCGAAATCGAATACATAACAACCTCGAAATTTTTGTGATAATGGCGTGTGGCCGTGTGCGACACGTCGTCGACGTTGCGTGTTGGCTTGTGGCCGAACTTGTCCGATACCGATAACTCCGGAGATTGCCGAACGCCAAACAAATAATGAACGTTTTGTTTTGAAGCGCCAAATTCAAACTGTTTTTCAATGAGTTGATAATCATACGAACCTCATAAAAGATGGGCTGTGGTTGAATAATAATACCTATATTGCGTCTGTTTATTCGCCTAAAGAGAAATTTGATTCCATTCTGTACCTACAATGTACACTTGCCTATACACACTTTAAGGTATCTATGGTAAACTTTCGTTTAACTTTTGCATTTCGATGAAAAATATTTAGGAACCTATAAGGATCATTGGAATAATCATCAAAATGCAAAAATATAAAACAATGAGTTAACGTTTTATAATGACGTAAAAATATCGTCAAACTAACGTCCTGGTTATGACGTCTACAGTACATTCAAAAAATGACGTCAGTATTCACGTCATTTTTTGGTAATATGACGTTGCGGACCAATAAATACCAAAAAGAGACGTCATTATGACGTCAGCTTGCTGCCTGGGTATTGAAGAACATCAAAGTTCAGAGATCTGATAATCTCAAACATTGAGCAATGAAAGAAATTCAATTCACGTTGATATCGTTCAATCAATCAACTTGAGGTTTCAATTCGAGATAGCTTCGTCCATGTAGATGATTAAACATACCATTACTTTATGAATATTTTCTGTTCCTTCTCGAATATTTATAACACGAAAGCTCTACAAAAAATAATTTTGGTAGATTCGGATAAACTGAGGAAAATTATAGGATCTACATTATCCCTTCTTGACCATATCAATTCGTTTCGTTTTATAGATCATTGATGTTCTATATCCCCCTTTCATATGGCCAGATCGTTCAATCGAATCTATCCGAAATATAGAGAATATACGGCGTCATTTCGGCTCGAAACCATTTCCATTATTCAGACAGCCCGGTTTCGAAAAATCAATTCCAAACTGCCTGCTCCTCCAAATTGCATTCCTTACTTTATTTCGAATCTTCGGTCGCCTTTTCTTATGCGATCGTGAGGAAAAACGCTAGGAAAAATTACCGACTCTCGTTCATATGTCTAGATATTGAAAGAGCTGAGTAGTTTCCAGTATTAGTGAGGTCGACTGAATCGAGAGTAAGACATTCAATAGAATCAAAATGTGTCACCTTTCGAGTGCTATGAACGAACGTCATATTTCAAAAGTTCTCTCTGATATGTCGAATATCTTTTCACGAATGGGTATTAAGAAATCACTATGTCTGCACAAAATTCCACCCAGAGGTTTCTTGATTGCATGAGGTTGTGATGATAAATTGGTTGAGAGCTTGTTTGTTTTTATTACAGAAACAAATTCGCAGCCTATTGATTCTTGTCACGGCTCTGTCGATCACGTTAGCCTTGAGACTACCTTCGCGTTCCCCCCAGTTCTCGACAGCTGACAATCCAACGGCACGTGACAAGGACTTGTTTACCAGGCTGCTAACATTCTTTTATCTACCAGTCTTCAACTTTTGGCTGATGGTCTTTCCTGATTCACTTAGCTTCGATTGGGGAATGGACGCCATACCGAAAATTTCTCGGTTAAGAGATGGAAGAAACTTAGCTACGTTAGCGTTCTATTCAGGGCTGGTTTGGATCATAAAAAGGTTTGAAGATCAAAGCAAATAGAACATATCCTCCATGTTCATCATCAATTATTTTTCAGATGTGCAAAACAGTTGAAAATCAAAAGACTAAACCTCTCCGGAGAGACTGAAGTGTTAGTGTACACCAAAGACAATCACAACTGTGCCGTGTGTCCTTGGAACGTGGACCCCCACTCTCATACATGCCGTTTAAGCAACAACAACAACACGGCCCATCCTCAGTTTTGCGTGTGCCCCCCAACATACACCAAACCAACTTGCCAAAAATTGAATTCTAAAGGCAGCAGGACTCTGAGTCACAGTGGCGTCATCTTGCTCTCCGTAGCTTTCCTAGCGCTTCCTTTCCTACCGGCCACCAACTTTCTTTTTTACGTTGGCTTCGTGGTGGCCGAGAGAGTGCTGTACCTACCGAGCGTCGGAGCGTGTCTTCTAGTGGGCGTGGCCGGTGCGGCGGCTTGGGAAAGGTGGAGACGGTGGAGGAGTGTGTTCGTCGTGAGTTTAGTGCTGGTGGTGTTGGCCTTTGGGGCAAAGACAGTTCTGAGGAACCGGGAGTGGCACGATGAGGAGGCGTTGTATCGGGCTGCGGTCACCATCAATCCCCCTAAAGGTTAGTATTGTGAGTCGATCTATTTCAGATCAGCATCTATCCATGAATTTCAACTGAATCAATCTCATCTTCAAATTCAAATTTTTATATAAACTCTGAGTCTCAGATTTTCACAATGACATCTCTGAAATGTTCTTCTTTTCTTTTCAGCTTATGGCAACCTCGGAAGTGTTCTGAGTAGCCAAGGAAGGTTAGAGGAAGCTGAATCGGCTTTCAGAAAGGCTCTACAACACAGGCCAAATATGGCTGATGTACACTACAATCTGTGAGTATTCATTTGATGATGCTTATTGTATTAAAAAGAATAATAAATACATGTGATACTATTGAAACAACTCGAACGAGACGTGTACAAAAAAGCTTTGAAATTGTGAAACTGGTGTTGAATGCGATCTTTATGGTACTCAGATATTAAAAATAATGCTCATGCATTTCCATTTGTCACGCACAGTTGATAAAAATAGGAGTTATTTTGATGTTGAAAATAAGATATAACCAATCACTGAGTTCTGAGAAGAATATATAACATTGTTATCCGCGCCGATGTACAGATTATATCAACTTATCATCCCCATAATGAATAATCAAATAATGAAAAATATATGTTTCCTATAAACTGGATTTTTTTTGAATGATAAAAGAACAGTTCGAATATCGGGTTTGGCTATCTCGATTCAGCTAGAACTCGTTCGAGTGCAAACAGCAAATGCGAAAATTATTCAGATCTCCATTTCCATATTCAACACATTCAAACGCACTCCAAACCGCTTTTGCATGCATGGATGACTGTAAATTTCCTGTAACGAGCGGATATTGGTCATTTTTGATTACCCAGTATATGCCAATGTTTAGATTTTTCTGCCAGGAACAGTAGTTTCATGAGCGATATTATTTCACACTAGATGTTTCATATGAAAAAGGATATATTGTTGGATGGTATTCTGATCAGATCCCTCAACAATTAAATCTTCCATTCATACTTTCAGTGCATCTGATATTGATTACTTCCATAATCAAATTCGATTTTTCAAATGATAACGTCCTGCCTCCAGATTTTCTTGGATGTAATATTCTTTATATAGAGGAAAATTCATGGAATTATCATACTCTATTACATACATAACATATATTATGCGATTTGACAGTTCTGTTGATTATTTTCTAATTGTGAATGATGCCCTGTATACTCATTTTGGAAATTGCTAATCATTCTCCTCAAAATACGAATTCGACATTTTTATATCAAATAGCGAAACATTTTATGACGTTGGAATTTCAACCTACCAATAGGTATATTATAATTTTATCAAAACAAATGTTCACAATTATTTCCTGAAAAATTCATGCACGCTGCACAACGTGGTGAGTATTTTTAAATGTTCCTATACATTTTTCTGATTTCTTCAAGAATATGAATGTAATTTCTGAAAGTCATGCGATTGATGTTTTTATTGTGAAAAAATTAGAAAGGTGAGAAAGTGTACTTTAGGCCAGAAATCATTTATTTCATTATCAAAGTATCTCTTCAAATAATACTTGTATACTATAACTCAGGATAACTGGGCATAGTTACATGAAATGATATATAAGTGTACTAAATGATGACTGTACATAACAAAAGTGAACTTCTTCGAAGGTTTATGGTGCCAGAATGCTCCTATAGGGAATAACTACTTTAATGTATGGGCTACAACCTCACAGGTATACGAATAAACAATACTTGTATCAAGACAATTCAGTTGGTCTGTTGGAATGTTCAAAGGATTCTATAATTTTGTGAATGATTCTTTAAAAGCGGAGTTGCGCCATGCAGCATTGTATTGATCGTGAACGGCAATCTTCTCGCGAACATGGACGAACAGGATTGGTTGACATCATTTGGAATGAACGGCATTTCACTGCTCGTAAACGCCAAATGCCTACCTACTTTTTAGATTGCATCGCGGAAAATATATGACTTTCAACTTTCCAATGTTTTCCAACATTTATAAAAAATGCGAATCGATTCACATGTCATGATAACCATTATTTTTTTTATATAATATGTAACATATCGAATATAAGGTATAGAAATATTCATGAAGCTAGAATGTATTTCACAACATAGGAAATCAAAACAATGGAGTAAATAAATTCTATGATTCCATACCTTGATTCACATGCGATTGTCACATTATTTTCTAATCAATATTTTCAAACAGTGCCAAGTGGAACATTAATTTTTGACTGACTGGTGATGCTTTCAATTTATGATGATTTATTTCAGCCTTTTCATCATTTCAATGAGTCTTTTTTTTATTTCTTATTATATGTAGAGTAGTGATTTCTTGATAAATTCTGATATATTTCGTTTCCATCGTTTTGATTCTTTTTTTATTATTTTCAAATGAGGTTCTTGTGCAACAAAATCGATATCTTCTTTATCTTCATCATTCTCAATTATTTCCTGAAATCCATTTGGTCTCAATGCACTTGCCTCTGTTGGTCCATAAATTCCTTCAGATTATAATCACTATTATTCCTCAATTTCCATTATCATCTTCATTTTCCACGAATATGATGATCTTCTATACTCGATAAACTATTGGGAAAACTCTTGGAAATCAATGAACATATGGATGAATGAATTAGTGGATACTTGATTGTTTCCATTGTCTTCCGAATCGGAAGCATCGCCAATATCCAGCATGGCCGTGCCTGAACGTCGTTCGCTGTGATAGAGCCAGAGCCTATCTAATGGGCTGAAACAGGCCGGATTGCTGACCCGTTATCGCCAGCAAAGGGCTTAATAGGATTCGGGCTACTGCTAGTTCCCATATAAACTACCAAGGTCGACGATAGGGCGAACACAGCCAATGATATGTCGCATTTGCCAGATTTGTTCTCGGTTCGAAGCACCTCAGATCTTGCTCAAGGTTAACGATACTCGAAAGCACAAATAGTAAATTATTCAGGTTATTGATCAATCAATTCTGGAAAGAAATGAATATATTCATTTCATCATATCTACGACCTATCAGGGACCCATAGATGATTTTTTTTTCCGATATGATAATAATGGTTTCACCAAATAGTTGCATATCCGATCATTAGTCGATGCAGATATATTCTAATGGAAGATGATATATTGAATCCCAAATCTAGTAATTATGGTGAAATCAGTTAGAATCCCCAAGCAACTCAAAGTTACTACATGATTCTATTCGAAGGTTTGAGTAAAAGAGGAAAATAAACGGGAAATATTCTAGATAATGTGACTGTGTGCCTTTTCATTCCAGAAATAGTTGAGGTATGTTTATAAAGAGTTTATCCATTTTGGCTACAGTTACCCTGTATGTATCCCTAGTGAAATCAACCAGAATCTCATATCTTGATCTTGGAAAAAATATGGTGGTGTTGATGTGAACATTTGTTATCTTCATTCTTTGTTTCCGATATTACAAATCGAAGTTCGAACTGTTCGAAATCTCTTCGAATGGAAACATCACTTTATGCTTCAAGAAACGGTGAAGAGGAACTCATAATATGGCTACATTGTTTTGTATATTGACGTAGATAAGAGAGAATGCGCTGGCGCTATGACGGAACCAGATTATGCCTAAATACCGTGAAGCTTCCGTCATGATTATGTAATGGCAGAATTTGAATTGCTGCATTCCTTCCTATTATATTCAATTCATATTCAGTTCTTAATGTATTGTATAATCCGGAGGGCTCCGCTCGAAGCAGATTGTTCTAATCCCTGGCAGCCTCATCAGTTTCCCATCTCCACCGGTATTATAACTGCTCGATCCTCTCGCTGCTAATTACTGAGAACTTCTCAGCTTTCTACTCGGATTTTAGGCAGTGACGTGCTGAACTCGTTGCATCAAAATTAATAATTCCATTTGATTGAGGACAATAGCATACATTTTCTGAAGACCGGCTATAATTAGATGTCATATGATGAGGCGAATACAATTACTTCAATTATACTCATGAAGGAAGGAACATATTCACAACAACTTAGAAGCAAGTTGAATATCAACGGGAATGTGTGATACTGAAATTGATCATTTCTTTGGAAATATCAATTTCGTTTACTCCAAACTGTCTGGAAATTCAATGGTGATAAGGCCTGAAGAACTGTAGAACTTACGGTGGACACGTATACAACAAGTGTAGCTATAACGAGTAGTACTAGTAACAATGAGAGGCAATGCAATTTCCACTGGCTGGCCAGGATAGACCTCAACATCACTTACCAGCCCTGACGTGCTATTCCTAGTTTCTTTCACTGGCTACCAGTCACGAAGCTCATAATTCAAGGCTCCTCCACTAGCATCTTCGTTTATTTTTCCTACCATTGCACATGTGTATTCGTGGAGTGGCATACAATGTGAAAGGAGCTCACAAATTGGTACTTCAATCGACAACGTTGATACATTGAACATTCTTCCAACATTGGGAGATGAAAGAAGCGATAGTCATAGTCAAACTGAATTTGTCCAATGTTTCGCAGTACACGGTATCGACTATTGGATTGTGGTGCACTTAATATTTGGCCGTTCAAACTCAATCAATCATCAATACAATAACATTAATCCTGGTCCCAGCACGACGCCTTGTATCGAATAAATGAATCGAATTCCCGGCGGAGGCGGAAGAGGAGCGACCCTGAATCATCGCCTCCTCCGACGGCCCTAATAGTTATTCGATATTGACTTCTCGATGGGGCGGGGGCGGTTAGGAAAGGCAGGAAGGGGGTGATTTGTAGCGCCGCCAGATAATGGCCGTTCACCGTTTACTACCTTCTGGATTTTCATCATGTTCGAGCAGCCGTCGGGATCGAACTACGGGCGGAAAAGACGATTCCTGGTTTCTTCTTCAACCGGATGTGCTGGGCGTTTGGAGTCGAACTATCTCGGAAAACGATCCTCGACATGCAGATGCGGTGAAGTTTGGTCGGTGATATGAATCGAACCCACTGCATTGTACAAGTTTTCCAATTGATGTCTGACTTCTGAATTCCTCCCATTGTTTCTACAATACTTTTTCTCCATACAACTGATATTTTCCTACATTCTCAGTGATCTCCTATTCGGACAGAATGATATGAAGATGAAAAACTCGAAACATGAGTTGAATTCTTGAGGCTCATCATTTTATTAATACCAACATTTGGAAAAGTACTTTGAATCGATATATCAAATAAGTCTTTTATTTCATCGAAGTGCTAACTTCATTCAGTTATCGATAAATAAAGTAACCGAACTTTTTCTATGAATGAAATGATATGACAACGTTGAGAGAAAACAATCGATATGGCATTGCTGCCAACACTGCCGCTAGGACACGATTCTGGATCTTTGCATCGTGCTTTGTCAGTACAGATGGGCTGTTAATCCTATCAAGTTGGGGATCACGTGTCTGGAACGCTCCGTCAACTGTCTAATGAATACAAACAGGATGTTGAAAATAGCACGGGAAACTCGTGATCTCGAGCAATGTTTACTTCTCCAGAAAAATACGTCCTGCTAAACGATATTCAAAGTCAGTCCAATCTAGAATTGAGAATAAATTATTAAATCAACATAATATGTTTCTATCGATTGTATCTTATGTCGTTACAATTATAATAGAATTATCAATAGTCCAGATTCATAATTATTTAGATAGATGATACTTATGTATTTTTACTACTGTATGGTAGCATATATTTCTATGGAAATATGTATGTGTGTCTGCGTATGTGTTATTATATGTATACAATGAGTGGTTTTTTTTGCTGTGCATTTGCTCTATCTTTTGTTCCGAAAGAAGGAACACTGACCTGCTACAAATGTATTTTATGGATATGTAACGTGGCCAATAAAGTTCCATTCTATTCTATTCTATTTGAAAAGTCAACATTTTCTAATACACTGTCATCAATTTTCAATTCAGGTTTTGTGAATCTTCTCTCAAGGTGACAAAAAAGTATGTCGAAATAAAATATCACTCCATCAATGAAAAACATTGCATTCATAGACTGTTTTTTATCGTACCTTATTTTTCATCAAGCATGATACTCTAGGAACTGGGTTGAATAAAATTTTCGAATATCCATCATGAAACGGAACTATGACGGAAGCGGAATAAGAAAAATAATAAACTCCCTTTCTTTGCAACTCGAAACTTTCATAATTTCCTCCGCGGTGTACCTCGAAATAAGAATTTCCAGATAGAAATTATACTCAGCCAAAGTTCCCAACTTCTGAACGACCTCTAATTGAAACTCCTTTAATATGTCGCTACCGCAACAGTTGAGAACTCTTTATTGAGCCAGAGGTAACTGCCGAAACTTCGGCATATAAATGGTCTCGAAGAGCATGCAACGAAGTACCTTTTTGTTGTAGTTCAAACTTCGGTGGACCGTATCGAATGAATGGAAAATTAATATGCATCCAGAACTTGTCATTATATATTTATAAGTATGCATCAAGTCTTCTACTACTTCTCTCAAATTTCGATTCAAACTTCTACGCATGGAAGTGATGAAATTCGATTATCATCGGGAGGAATTGATATTCACTGTCAATTTCTTTGATTTAGACACCTCCAAAAAATAAGTCGCAATAAGTTAAGAGTGAAGAGAATGAATTTGATTCAATTCTTCATATTATTTCCGTACTAAGCATGATTTTTGTTAAAAAGGGTTCACCGCATGAACTGCAATCAATTTATTCATTCAGTGTTTCAGATCACTTCATTTTTATACGCCGCCTTCGAAAACAAATACTTCATCAGATTCAATTCGATCAAAGAGAAAAACAAATCGAATAGATTGACAAGATTATGAAATACATCATTTCAAACCAATAATTCATATGGAAAAAAAATCTGTGAATATTCCTTCTCCATACATATTGTAATGGAATCCAGGGAGAACTTGAATAATCCCCCTGTATCACATGTTTGGAAGCTCTCGAATATTCTGGAATAGAAGAAGATGAAAGATCCTGCGCGCAGTCTGATGAAGAGAGATGATAAGATGTGACAGAAGACTGACAGTTCTAGAACATTCCAGAACAGATGTAAAACATAATATAAATATCGAGCTTCCAAACAACGTTGAGGAGTTGAAGAATAGAACGCGACGTGGTTATATCGTTGTCAATATAAATAGTTGAAATTAATAGTTCGTTAGTGTTTGTACGTGAAAATAAATAGTTTATCCGTTAGAAATCAGTCTGTTCTTTACTGGAACCCACGAATAACCTTACAATATTATCAAGATTTACAACATCTTGTTGAATTTTGATGTCAAATCACGACTATATGGATCTCGATTCGTAAAGGTGATGTATCAAAATGACATAATGACACCTTCACCTGATGTCCTGATCAGGATCAATCGGGTCGAAACGTCGATACGAACACGATGCTTGTATCATAGGAGCCATCATAATTAGAATATATGCGTGATACAGGGTGATCCTTGAAAACATGCTAAAAAAACTTCGTTTAATAATAATAATGATAATGATAATGATATTCATTTCTACGAACAGAACTTTTTTTTGACAGTAATTGATATAAACAATTTGTTTGTGAAGTAGAAATAAATAGGAAAAAGACCCCTAAAAGTCTCAACTTTCGAGATACAAGGTGATAGAATTTCGAAAAAAAAAACAGTTTTTCAATAATAACTGAGACAACATTTTAGACATCTTTGAACAATTTGATGCATGTCTTCTATGCATCAAGGTGGAGAAAAAAATACTACGCCACTGCTTACTTTCAAAATGAAAATTACTTTTGGGATCCTTATTCATTATTGAGCAAAATTAATCTAATGGATTGTTTTTGTCCGACGCATGGTTTTCGCTTAAGAATATAAAAATCGTTTTACTTCAGGGTATGTTCCTCAAAAATCTGATGCAGCGTGGAGAGCGTTAAGATATCAGATTCGTTCCAAAATGAATGAGAATTCATCAGTTGATTAAATTGGAATTACTTCATATCGCAGTACCAACCGTTAAATAATCTATATCACTCTGTATCTTGAGAGTTAATACTTTTAGGACATACGTTTATGGAAAGTTTTTTTCTTAAAATGTGTCAAAGAATGGCCTCTTCAAAAATCAGCATGTCTTCAAGGAAGACCCCGTAGAATAATGTAATAATATATTTACAAATATATTCTTTGGAATATTCCCGACGAATTATTCATTGCATTGTATCTCTTTCAATTGGTTCATGGAATAATTTAGATCTCATTGCATATTTTATGATATTCACAGGTTCAATTTCGACGATATTCAATAATATCTATCACTATCTGATTCATTACTATTTTCACCACATGTGCATCATGAAATATACTCATATGAACGTAGACAAAATGAAAGTCACCACATACATCTCTATAGTAAAACTCATCTCAGTCTATGTATAGACACAAACTGATTTTCTCAGTCCCCACGAGAATTTTCCGAGGAATTTTCGCTCTAGCTGAGCGGAAAATATTGTCGGTGTCGGACGTTTAAGCGATTTCCTGTCCCTCACGGCAAGTCCACTACAGCAACCGGGATGGTTTTCGTTCAGATTTCATAAACCCTATCAGAAACCACCAGGCCATGATGTGTGCACAACATGCAGTGATGCGATTTTTCGAAATCGTCCCTTCTGGCTAATGGGACAGGGGAAAATGAGCTAGGAAATGAATACTTTCGGGTGATATAATCCCAAATGGAAATGTGAAAAGTTTCGGAATTATCATGCGGAGATGGTTTCAATGACGTTTCACAAGTTCTGGAATATTCGTTCGTTGATTTTCTGAGAGATGACTGAATGCAAATCAGGGTTGCGTATTCACTTCTACCTACACTATTCCATAAAAAACAGTGATAAAGCACAAATGTAATAAGCTCAGTTAGATATGAACCAACCAACATCAGCAATTCATTGAGTTTTTCCAAACATAACATGGATCTGATTCGAATAATTTCCGAGTTCCTGCAGGCAATCGATTTCTTGAGAGCTAATAAGGAGTTCCTGCTTGTGATTTTTCAGTGATCTGATATTTGTAATGAACTGTTCAATAGTATAGAAAACATGTTCAATATTTTTGTTTATTTCTCAAACACAACTTCACTTCTAGGATAACATCAGAACATCATTTATTAAGAAAGCATAGACAGCATGTAATAAAACAGAAAGTATACACAATAGGAAATTGCAACAGCAACTTTTGTATTTGGTGACTATATCGAAAAATAAGTATACCAAAATGTAGTACTGATTTGTTGCTAATTCGTTCCCCCTTTCAAATTCACAGAAAAAAATCGATTCCATGCCAGCTTCACGTGAAGCTGGCACAGCAACTTTTTTATTCAGCGACTATTCCAAGAAATGAATATACCAGATTGTAGTACTAATTTGTTGCTAATTTGTTCCCCTTTCAGAAATTTTGTTGATCGATTTTTTTTTTGAAAACTGTAATGTGTGTTCGTTTCATACCAGATCAATGTCTTGATATTTCCTTTATTTTTCATCAAAAATGAAAATAGATTTCACAAGAATTTGTCGATATTTGTTGCTGATTTGTTCCCCTTTCAGAAATTTTGTTGCTCGTTTTTTTGAGATCTGTAATGTATAGTCGTTCCATGCCAGAAAATTATATTCATTCATGACAATAAAAAAAATCGAGCGACATCATTATACAGGGTGTTGATTAAGTATGTTAACAAACTTTAACCACGAATAGTACTCCGAAAAATAGAAAGAAAATGTCATATGAACATGGGTCCGGAAATGCTTCCTAAGGGAGCTACGCTCCTTTGCATGGGGCACCCTGAAGATATTATCGAAACCGTTCATAACAAAATTACGAAATCAGGTGGGATGGGTAAACTTTCGACGCAATTGTTGCAATTGTTTTTCACAACACACTAACTAAATATGTATGTAGACGAACATTTATTTATTTACAATAGCCTGCATCGATTCAATAATTTGCATTTTTCTCGAAAACTGTTAGGCCTATGGAGATGTACCAGGAGACCATTTTAACGTAGAAATCTCTGAATTACCCTATTCTAAAATCAAAATGTCGAAAAAATCACCATTTAGAAAATGGGGTTATTTTTACCCTTAACTCCTTCCGTATGATACGCCTGTGATTAAAATTATGAAATTCTGAATTCAGAATCAAATTCAGCGTCAAAAGTTTACCCATCCCACCTAATTTCGTAATTTTGTTATGAACGGTTTCGATAATATCGAGGGAAAACCGTCTTCAGGGTGCCCCATGCAAAGGAGCGTAGCTCCCTTAGGAAGCATTTCCGGGCCCATGTTCATATAACATTTTCTTTCTATTTTTCGGAGTACTATTCGTGGTTGAAGTTTGTTAACATACTCAATCAACACCCTGTATATAAAAAAATATAAAGATATAAGACTGAATTGGAAAATAGTAGTTTTGGTGAGTCTTTTGACCATACTATTTCATAAAGCAATATCTTCCTGCCAAAACACTCCAATTCTGTTTCATTCTCATTTCATACCTTGTATACAGGGTGGTCCATTAGTAGTAAAATTTTTCATCTAGGTATGAGGACCCAAAAAAATATTCCGAATAAAAGTATTTCAACCATCGCATTCATAGTTTGCTTTTTGAAAACATGGACATTTTTTTATCGTAAATTAGAATTTCAATTTCCTCAATAGAGTGAATTCCAGAGAATACATTATAAAAACATTATTTTGAGACTTGAAATAGTTATTCAATGTGATGAAATGAAATAGTGGGTAATCCTATCAAAATAATCGAGTTTATGCTCATCTTGTGTACTTCTACTCAGTTTAGACATTTCAGCTATCCTTCACCGCCGTATCCGTCAAATGGGTTCAATTTATCACTGATTGGCAGCGTTTATGGTGCACCAATCATCGTAATTTTTTTTGATACCCTTCAACAACCTCGCATTTCATAGAAAAAATGAAGACTGGACTATATGCACAATTTTATGCTGAATTGGATGGTGAAAAAATATACTGGGTGTCCCATTTGAATTTGAAGGAGTAAACTCCAAGTTATCTTGCCTATGATGAACATCCTGTACATCCTAAAATATTTCGGGGTTGTATATCTGCCCAATTTTTATTCGATTTTTTCTCATCCTTTTTTCTAAATGAGTTATTCTTCTTCCATAAAACAATGGGCCACCTAATGAATGTATACTCGAATCATTGCTAATATAATATTATCTGTAGTTTAACGTAGTATTTCGGATTCCCTACTATGAGTTTTCTGCAGTTTGATGAGTTCATCAACATTTTTTGTGATCTCAGGAGTGCAGAGGATGGGAAGATTTTTCTCAACTACATTCTTCGTATTTCTTGCGCGCCCTTTTCATACATTATATTCATAACCATATCAACGGACTACTTCGAGATTGTAAAACGTTCACGTCGCAAAAAACTGTTCTAGAATTCCCTCGTCACAGATTCCCAATGAAATCTTGTTAATTCGTAGTCTGAACACAAATCTCATCTCCTCGGAATTGTCTGGAGGTGGAATATGAATCGTTCTCGGATGTTCTTTACTCGAATATAAGGAAACGAGGAGAAACACACACAAAAGGCCGCAGTATCGTAAATTAAATATTCCATTCACTAGGAGGTGAGGAGGGGTGGAATGAAGCATATCTTGAAGAAAACACAAAGCAAATTGAAAAATGTGTTTGTCTTGACAGTCAACTTATTGGAAGAGAGTTTGTTTACGTTCGAATATATTCATTATTTATGTGAAATCGTTTCGGAGAATATTTTCGGAATTGAATAGGATTCGAGTTGCCTTGGTGATATAGTGACTGGAAGAAAGAGAATATTTCATTCTTTATCCAATAGCTTATGTTCCGTTTTGAATTAAATTCCGAGGGCTGAAACGCTTGATGGATGGGTAGTGATTAATGTTTCACTGCCAACTTATTTCATTCGATTATTTCTCACTATATTGAGGAGATAGTTATGAAATTGTGATGATTATTAGGAATATTGAGATTATTGTAAAGTTAACGGTGAGAACGTGATATAGGAATCTTAGTATAGTGATTTGAGCTGAACATGTATATGTTAATTTACACCTTGGACTCCAATATTATTGATTCATAATCATTTTGATGTTCGCTTATGCCAGACAGAACCTGAATGCTATGATGTGGTGTGCTCTTTTTATCAGAAGAGGCTTCGTTTACTTTTTCCATTGATTTATTATAAGAATTTGTATGTGCTGTTGTGTCCTGTACTTTTGATATTGTGAACCAATTCTCTTTTTTTGTGTGAATTTTTCAAGTTCGTAATTTGATTCATACTTCTTATACGAAAGCAGCTATCGCTGTTGAGTTATATCATTTGAAAATATTCTTGCCTTCTTAGTGCACTTATAAACCATTATTATTAATTGAATTAGACTTTAACTAGTAACATCAATATAACTATTATAGTATTATTATAACTTTCATTGTTATCATTACTATTATTATATATTGGTGATTCGGAACGCTTATTTCATTTTGAAATGTGATTTTTCGTTTTAAATCCTTCTAGTATGTCCGTTCTCGAAATAATTGGTTCAAACTATCAACACTGATGACTAACAGGGCATCTTCATAGTGTTGAAATGAAAATAAGAAAATGAATAGAATTGAATATAGGCATCTTCTTTGAAATCGAATATGGCAGAGGAAGACCAACTCAATATTTTTAGAGAACCCAATTTCTTAAATGGTTGGTTAGAATCACTTTCAAAATAATTTTTGAACAGTTTTCAGTATTGTTGTGATCACTGTTGAAATTAGATGTAAGGAAGTCTAACGGGGATAACTCTCAAATACGATGAGGAATCTGAGAAGAGTTTTGAAAAATATAGTTCTATCCAGTATAAGGAAGCTTTGCCGTAACGTAAATATTTTTATTGTAGCGACAGCATCTCTAAGCGAAGTTGTGGTTCAACGTCATTCTTTAAATAATGAAATGTAATTCAGCAGGAACGTACTGTTAATGAAATAACTCAAGTTCATCTTACCAGATGAAGAATCCGACGTTGAATAACAATGTCGAGAGGTTTTCCAACTATACGTAGGAACATTGTACCAACTGTATACAGAGGGGTGATATCTTATAATCCTCATTTGATGCTTTTTCGTATCTTTTCACTAAGACCCGTGCATCACAACTGAATATGGAATCATTTTCAAATATAAGTTACTTTCACAGATGTTTTGTTCAACTCTCGTCTCGTAACCTATTATTTTTCATTTTCCATCACCGTATTTCTCCATTAGACGCACCACCAAGAGCCCTCCCCTTATTCATCCCTGGTGCAGCTAATGGTGATTTAGGTATACGGATTTTGTGGCGCGTCGAAGTCATTCGGGATATCTCACTGATTATATATATGAGGTCGGAGCATCTCTAGGGGCAGTAATTTCGTACATCTTCGCCCTCGAAGTTGATAGATGTTGTTGGGGGGCGGCGAGTGCGAAAAGATGATATTATAGAAGTGGTGTGTCTTCTTCGAAGGTGTGGTTTATAGAAGAGACGATTCATTAAGTGGATGGATCGGATTTTCACTGTGATGAATACAAAATAATGAGATATAAATGAAAACAACCCGTATTTATTTATCCTTCAATTAAATATGTGAGATCAAAGCTGGAATATGGAGTATTGATATTGCATCTGATTAATGCTGGTAAAATGTTCAAATATTTATTCTTATAAGTTAATGGGTTGATAGGATGTAACTCAAAAGGGCATCGATTATTCCGTTCTGATCAACGATTCCAATGTAGTAGCTTCGAATGAACGACCCTTTCAACATCATCATTCTTCATTGGATAAATGAATAGTACATCTGTTCGAAACAGAAACAGACTGTTTCGAGTGCGATATCGATAATGATCATTTTAATTACATTCAATATGGAATATGTAATTATTTCCTACAAATCTCAAGATTGAAATACATACTCTGTATGTGTGCTATAATTTATGAATTTGTACATTGTATATAAGAAATTGAAAATAATCTTAATCCCATTGTCCCCGCGTTGTTGAATATAAAATTCGATGAAAGAATGGTTATGGTAAAACGATTCCAATTGTATAAAATCCATCGATATACAATTATTATGAGGTATGTTTCCTACCAGCCTTCCATTCATGAAAAACCAAATTGAAGTTTTCTTTATGTCATGAGTTCAAATATAAAAACATTCGATGTATGAATTTTTACATAACTTGACATGACAAAATATATCTATGCAATTTCTCGTCAATTGAGTTGTTTTTTCTTTTAGCTAAGCTGGTAGTTTTCCAAACCATCTATCGAAATGTTTTTTTTTTGACTGAACAGTGATTTTCCTTGCTGGAGATGAGTTTATTGTTATTCATCACCACCATTCATCTGTTTAATACCCCATACACATCAAGAACTAGTAGACACTTCTTCATGAGGATAAATTGATGCGGACAGAAAAGAATGGCCAAATTAATATTCACTGTGACCTACATTATCGAGCAGTACGTCATCATCAAATTGAATATGAAATTGAATAGGACATTTTTGTCAACTTTGACTTTCAATATTTTCACGGAACAAAAAGCTCAAAATGAAGAAAAGTATGCCAGATGGCTTCATGATGTTACAGTCAATGATGAAAATGTTGATGATATGATCAGTTTAAAAGTTTTTCATGATGGTTTTCACTCCTTCCAATTCTAACTGCCCCACCCTACACTGATTATGCGTCACAATATTGTTTGTTCGGCAGAAAAATAATTCTCTACTAAATCTGCGAATAATAAATTTTCATTTCCCATTCGAATTTCAGGCTAAGTGTTTTATATCTGACATCACACTTTCCGACGAAAGCGAAATTTTATTGATACTTGTAGATTTTATTGGCAGCTGAGTTTTTCTCTGCCGAGCGGCGTTTCGGAGAGCTGTAACCGTTGACTCCTTTTCACATAATCCAGGGGTTATCTGGAAAGATTAGCGAAGACGACGACAGGAGAATTTTCTGCAGTATTCTGAGCAGAAGAATGCTTATCGTCATCCATAAAAGAAACCCATAACGAAAATCTGAATGATAACCGTGTCTCTTGAATGGTGAAATTTGTTTCAGTTTCATTGGACTATAATCGAGTCACGGTCTCAAAAGGTGGTTAACGATCAGGTTCAATTTTCCGAAGAAAAAATGATGATGTAAATCTTTCAGAATATTATATTTGATAGGAGATAAAATGGTAATTCATTCAGGGTTTCTTGAAATTATAAAGGTAATCGTACTTAAGTGACTTATCATACATGGATACTGATATGTATAAAAGCGATCGATTAATTCCTAAAGTGAGATAGCTATCAAAAAATGTTAGGATACAAAAGTTCTAGGATTTTCAATCACTAATCATTCCTTCATTTGAAGTGTATCTATGAAGAATGGAAAACAATATGGACCAATTACCTCGAGCATGATCACGGTATGCGTGAAGTTTGATAGGTTTAATTATTCATACGAGATGTTGATTATTCATACTTGATGATGATGAAGTGAACACCCAGGGTGATGTATGAAAATATAACCCAGTGAAACCGGGAATTCTGATTCTGTTCCAATTTACATAAATTACCACAATATTCTGAAGTATTAATACTTCTGTGTACAATATGACAACAAATCAACCTAACGTTCTCGATGGAACAGAAGAAATGAATAATTGTTCACGAAAACATGATATTCTTTAGTCCGATAATTTCATTTTGAGCAATGAATTCCAATTCCATAGATACCATTTTCATTGACTTCTGCAGGCAAGCTATATGAAGATCTCCCAGGAAATACGACAGATGGTATTTTTTGTATAGTAATTCATTGAAAGGAATCAAATTTCCTATTTTCCATGGGGTAATTTGCACCAAGTTATAATATCTATATCTCGATGATCTTAATGAGACCGTTAGAATAAAATGAATAATTTCAATGTCATTGGCTTTTGACATCCTAATTCTAAAGGTGATCAGATAACTCTAAAATGTTGACTGCTTTGGAAAATCGTGTTACAAAATAAAAGAAGTTTGGCAGAACTAAATTGTGCTTTATGTAGCTACTCGCAGGATTCAACGTATGAAAATTTGTCGCTCGACATCTGAAAATTCTGAAAAACAGTTGATGTATTCTCGAGACATACGAGTACGATTTCATGTTCAATAGATTCATGGTTGAAACAATCGTCCCAAGTTCAGTCACTGTATGAAATTTTTATTTTCTTCCTCGAAAACACTGGCACATCCTGATCCGATAAATGAGTACTTTGAACATCTTCCATGGAAATTACGCCTACACATTTCAGTTAGTTGTTTCTCTCGAGAGGAATTCGAACGCATTACAACGTTTGTAGTTATTGTAGCATAGTCGTGCACTGCAGGAAATATTGTGTGCAAATGCGACACCTACTAAATGTTCTCAGGAATATACATTACACTCACCAAGAGACTCCATTAGTAATATTGTGTATGCGAGTTTCGCTTACTGAAGTTGAGATGAACCACCATTGATGAGAACAAGATGAAAATGTAAAAAGGAATGGATCAATATTGGAAAAAAAGAGAGGAACATATCGTGAGGCTGAGAAATAATATCATATTTTGCAATCACTGAACAGGAATATTGTTTGTTGGCCTATGAACCTTAGCCTTACAAGACTTTCGATGTAGGACAGAATGTGTGCTGAGGTTCGCTCGTCTTCTTGGCAGAACTCACAAAGTCTGTCTATAAGTCCGATGTCATTCACATGTTTGCTAAACCTACAGTGCCCTGTCAGGAGCCCAACCAAGATTCTGATTGTTCGCTTATTGCGGCCTAGTAGGTACTCTGAGAATTCTGACGATGCTTCTTTCATGAACTCTTCAGCCTGTCTCGCTCCCGGCACCATTTTCCACCATTCATGAGTTTATCCAAGAACTGTTAGGTATTTTTCTCAGTGATTTCGCTAAGCCACAGAAGAGTTCTAGACCGATTACAGCACCTCGTGCAACTCGGTATTGTTATTGTTATATTAGATTAGACCATTCGGTATTAGTGGATAATTGATCCTTCCGATGGAGTAATGACAATGTATAAAAATAAAATATGAGTAATTCTGATTTCTATTTGGTTTCATCTCCTGAATGAATTTCGAATACATTTAATTTCAACCGAATATTATTTGGTCGAACAACATCGAAAATTATTACAACAACTGAAAATTAATTCAGTTTGATTGGTGTGGTTCGAGAATATTTCTATTTAATCCTATCTATACAAATTCTCACTGTGAAGAATATGTGTGTTTCAACACATTCAGTGATCATCAATGGTCTCTGTACCATTTATGATGATGGAATAATGCAAGGATTACTGAAATGAGATTAGTGCGATCCTTCCCAATTCATTTGTCGAAAATCAATGAATCCAACAGGATTTGACAGATATACCCTCATAATCTATAGATATATACGCACAGATAAATTCGTTTCTCGATATCATCCGTGCTCCATCATCGCTTATAGTTTGATCGCGATATATTTTATTGCGCTCCGTGATATTTTGGCGAGGATCTGTGGATGTTGTTTAGTTGCAGATGATGGATTGATTCTTGATCGCCAATCGTGAATACCTGATTGATTAGTAGGGAAATCGTTGTTCTGCATCGTGGATTATTCTTATCTGTTTAGGATACCGATTCTTCAAGAAATAGACGACAATATTCTTGATATTCCTCTTCATCAGACAGAGGTGATTACAGTAGAACTGTAAACAATAATAATATTTCTTTGTTGAGTAATGTGGGATATTCAACTGAAATGAAATTGAACCTGATGATAATCTAGAAGGCTGTAATTAAGTCAATATCAATAACTTTTGATCAGATATTGCTCAACTCTATTAGGCAAAGTATTTTGAATGAATTGAGAATATATTCACATATTCCAGTGGTTCAAACGGAAAGCATTGAAATAAATATCAACATTTTGATACCGTATAAATTGGATATACTCGACGCCAATAGTCTTTCTTGACTAATTTTATTTGAATGAAACAAAAGTGGACGTAATCAGTGACAAATATACTGGTGAAACTAGTTATGTTCGAAACATACTTATATTTTTATACCAAGAAAAGGAAGAGAATATTACTAAAAACACCCATCATTCTAGCGTTCAGTTGCAGATTCACGAGAATTCCATTAATCTGGCCAATTTCTTGATTTTATTTTTATACCTAGGAACAACCACCACAGATGGGTGTATTTTTCCATTCACACTGTCTTCTGGGTAGGAGACTATCTTCAGTCTAAGGTATTGAAAAATGTCTACCTCGACAAGGGATCGATTCTGCAACCTATCGATTGGCAGATAAGCACTATTTTACTGCACTGCCCCCTCCCCTACGGACATTATTGCACATCATAATCAATTTCAATGATTTTCCATTGACGATTTGATCCAGAACTTCTATTCGAGTATATAACTAAACAGTTTTTAGATTTTGGAGACAACAGTTTTTCAATGTGTTTCATTTTAACTAGGTCATATTCAGGGAGATTCAGGGACAAACAAGAAAATCCATTTTTTTTGATAAAATGTCATACATACCTACACGAATATCCTTCAAAACTTCCAGCTCACATAAGAAATATGTTGTGCCGTGTTGTGTTGTGTTGTGTCGTACTCCATGTGCGAATACATTATTTTGGAAAAGTTGTATGATAATATCCTGAGATTTCGATAATGCAATACTCTCATTATAATAAAACTGTAATTGACTATCTGTATTCTTGAAAGTATCCGCAGAAAATAATGATTATTTGGGATTATTGCAAATGCCGTTTACATTCGTTGCGAAACTTCGTTTTGGAAATTATGAGAAACGATCTATATTGCAAATGGAATGAACCATAAATTCATAGGGAATTGTTTATTCCATAAATGTGTAGATCTCTTCATCTCACTATCTCTCTGGGATCCAGAAACTTATTCGAGAATAGATTTTTATATTCCATGCAACGCTTGACATCATTTTATACTCGCATAATTTGATAACTTGGAGTGATCCTTTCTACTGCAAGCAGCGCTCTAATATAATATCCTGGGGAGTTATCTGCATATTTAGTTTTGATGCTAGTTGGCCAAAGTTTATCCAGGATCGATAAACTTTGGGTGAAACCTAATGCACAGTAGGGTATAAGGCAGAACTTTTTTGTCACGCTGGAATTTAATTTGAATCAACCAAATGTTTATCAATATCTTTTCTTTCCAGAGGAGTTTTGCTGCAGAGGAACAATCAGTTGAATGAAGCGATTCTGAGTTATCAACGAGCTATACATTTCAGGCCGTCATTGGCACGTGAGTATTTAATTATATGTCAATATACGTAGAATGTGTTATCATCAGAACAAGAATAGGTACATGATTTGACCTCACATTGAGTCGGGTTTTGCTATCAACAGAATATTTATTCATTACCTGCAGTATATTTTTGTAATTTTAGCGTTCGGAATCCTTGAATCTATCAAACTCTCATGCTATATCGCTTCAAGAATATCTTATTGAAGATCATTTCGTACATCATCGTAATAAAATGATGCTGTTGCAAATGTGACTGAACAAAATCTACCGGTCTGATTCGGTTTCTGATAGGATAATAATGTGCTGTATTGAAAACAAACAGCTTTTGTTATATACTGACATATAATATTCTTAGGACAATTGCGGAATATTTCTGATGGTATGACTACCGATTCATACACCGCCATATCTCAATAATTCGATAATCAGGTACAGATTCCAGTTCGATCCACTAAATAAGACCAAGACAAGATATTATTCGACGATATTTTCAAATCTACGATTGAGAACATTGAATATCAAGTAAATTTGTATAAACTGATATGAGCCGACCGTTGTCTGCGAAACTAATTAAGGGTGAATGCCAATTTATATAAAATATTCACGGTATCATGCTGACAGAACGAACATTACTGATTACTATCTCATTAGGAAGTCCATTTACTTGTAGTCTCTTGGGACCACCGAAATCATTTTCTTTTTCCAGACCGTCTTCCTACGCAGTTATATCCTCATGATTCAGCCGGAAAGTAGTTGTAACTTTACCGAAACTCAGATGAAATTGAGTTTGGGCTGCTGAAAGTTACACTTTAATTATTAATCCTGGGAGTCATGTATTTGCTGAGAGTTCAGTATGGCTCATGAATAAGTGATCTTCTGATGGCTAGGAAATTCCTCGTCTTCAACACCTTTCACAGTAATTCAGTAGTTTCTGATGTTGTTCGATTATTCATTTATAAGAAAAATTGTTCATCACACTTGGAAAATAATATTCATGAAACATTATTTGCACGATTCAAGGTATTCTACTTGATCTAAATATTCAGATATTATTAGTATTCATTCCGTCCATTCATATTCCATTATGGAATCATTCTTCGAGATGCATAATATAATGGTTTATATGAATCGAATAAATTCGAAGATTTGTCGAAAACTCCGTCCCTATCATCATTGTTTCATCTATTTTTAAATGGATCAGAATTTCGATTCGGAGCTAATATTATGTTTCACAAAGAATCTATTGAACAAGTGGAAAAAATAATACCAATTCAGACGAAAATATCAATAATCCATACTAGGGAATAAAAATGTTTAATAATAAACATTAATTTCAGAAATAATGATATTTTCAAATAATAATGAAATTATTCCTCCCAGCCGATACTGCAACTGCAATTATGACACATCAAATTTCAAATATATCAGTTCATTCAGTTGGTCTCGACTCTTCGAAAGAATTGTAATGATATTGAAATCCATTAGTAAGCAAAACAATGCAGTCCTGCTGGAAATATAACTTCTCAAGAACATCCTTCAAATGGACAATCAAAAATACATTCCCAGGTTCATGAAATATGAACTTCCTCATTCAGTATTGAAAAAGGATATTTCGTTCATTCTCATCAAAGTAATTTTTTCGGTGTATGGAAGTTGCCATTGAGACAATATAAACCAGAGTCAATATGATGGCAATATTTCTTCCTTCTTTGAAGAGAACGAAATTATTGAATGATACTACTAGAAACTCTATTCATTCATTTTTCGATTCAAATATTTCAATTGAGAGATTTCCTTACTTGAGCTCAGCAGTTTCCTAATTGCTGTAGGAATCTGACGAATGAATCAGATTTGCTCCTTCTGAAACCACGTCGTGTGATCCATAATAGAGGTAATTCAGTAGCGAAGAATCCAATAATTCATTTTCACTCCATGAAACTTCAATATAGTAGTCTATCATGGAAATTCCTGTAAATGCAATCATACTTCACTTCTATATTCTATTTATTCTGGGTTAATACCTGTGACGCGTTGCCAGATATAGCCGTGATGCCACATGTTTTTCACTATTTCAGCGATGCTCCGAATTATCTCCGAATAAAAACTTGGGTTAGGTTGCTCGTTTGTTTTGTTTCGAAAGTGTTTTCCACTGATGAAATATATTCATTATATTTGGATTACTATTGATTGTGGATAACCGTTGAATGGTTCAAATGATATAATGGACTGTTCTCATGCTAGGAATCGAATCGAATATTCGAAGGAAGTTCATAACGACAACATAATGATATCTAAAAATGTTCATCTTTCAATATCAAATCTGTTCTTCCTTTGTCATTTGATGATTGTATATTTCAAAACCAATTACTATCCAACTCTAATAGGTGTGTTTAAGAAAAAAAAACAGACGTTATAGATTAACTAATTTGTGGGAGAAAATATTCGTGCATTTGCTCATTATGTGAACGCTACACATCATTACATTTCAACAAGAATTACATAAAGATTCAATTTCGAATGTCTCTCAATTCACTTAGTACCCACATCAACTCAATTTGATAAAAAACACAAATGCAAGGTGGAAGTCAAAGATCTTGATATCCATATCTTTCTGCTGATATATTTGCCTCATTTATTTGGGCTGGTTTGTTTCTGAAAATCAAAGAATATATTACATATATCATGAAGTCTGTGGCCATTCAATTGTACTGAATTAGTTAGAAGCTGCAGTTACAACATTCCATAATCAAATTCAATAACATTATTATTAAGTCATTCTTGAATTGCTGCCTCATTAGAAGCTGAGGTGGGATATTTGTTAATAACTGTGCTGTGATAAGTAGCATTATCCATACGACATTACAATTGTGGAAGGATTTTCTAATTTTGGCAGCAGTTGTGTATCAAATCAATGGAGAACGTTATCCTGCTCCATTTTTCCATGGCAAACTTTGTTAGCAGTTTCAGGAATAAAAATTTTCTCCCAAGAATGAATCCATCCGAACAACCAGCATGCAAAACAATGAATCTAATAGACAACATAATTCCAATACACCATGTTACTGATATACAAATTCTAAATACCTTGATTCTCATATACTTTCATATATTTTCACACTTTCAACACTAGAATCTTGCCAAGAATGGCCTAGAGTTCCAATATCCAGGTCTCATCAAAGGAAACAAATTGCCTCAAACCTTCATTTTTCAACCGAACGTACTGTTGGAGGAATGAATTACGTTTTATAGCAACTAGGTAACTCCATCAATGTTCTCCATAAAGATGTGAGGCAAATGTTGAGCAAGTTTTCATTTCAATGACTTCAATGTTATGTGTTCCTCTGTAAAGAAGAATGTTCATCATTTGATAATATGTGATATGCACTGAATACTTACTGTACATAGACAGTTCCTTATTTGATATTATTGAGGTTGATCAATATCCACAACTGGTTTCTTTCGTTGTGTAGTTCTTTAAAAATTCTAGGACGGTTTAGTTCTTGGCACACCTTCTGTGAAAGTATGCAGATATTTCCTACACAGTTCAATTCCTACATTTGAAGCAGCAATCACCCTCTATAATAATCATATTTCATAAAAAAAATAAAACCATTGTGATATCGCGATGAATAAATATTCATGAAAATTCTTCACTTACCTTTCAAATAAAATTCAATGAAAGTAAGGGGCTCCTGTTATCCCTTTCTCGTTGAAAATGTTCTAATAAAGATGCAACCATTTTCTGGGCATCTCCACTCAATTCTCTCGGAATTTTGATAACAATACGATGATATTAAGCTCTCAAAAGAACAAATTCAGAAAATCGCAATAAAAGAACAATTCGTATGTAAACAAACGATTGTAAGGATTCGCTCCAAACAATTTGGCATCGTTGTATAATGTTGCCATAATTGTTGGTGCTTTGATGTTCACAGAAAATGCATAAACCTATTGAAACGTCTGTCATTGCTAGATACTTTTTGTTTTGTACCAATGGCATTGAAAAGTTACTAAATCTGACACAGGTATCAACCCAGAATAAATAGACTATAGATGATCTTTTGTGTCAAATAAAACTCTTCAACATACTAAAATAAAAATCATGAAATATTGACAGGAAATCCATCGATATGAAAAGTAGGTTATCACGTCCGGAAATACCAGCCCCCTGGTTTTTTGGGCATGCATATTCCTCTGAATTGTCGAACGAATCAGGCCGTCTATTATTTTCCAAAAATAGCTGGCACCCTGAATACACCTACTACTCCTTTGTTCACCGGTCGCTTTGTATAATTTTGTTCGGAACATGACTACAATCGCAATACGACAATGAAAAATGATGTATAATACAAAAGCATCCATTTGCGAGATATAATTCCATATCATTTGTTCCGATATGGAATCTCCGAAATCGGAAATAACATTCGTTAGCATGAAAAATGGATAACGACACAGGAACCTGATACGATATGGGAGCATTTCAGCTTCTTTTTTCGATGAATCTCACTGAAAATAATCGATACCTCACTATTTTATCATCTCACGATAATCCTTGTAACATATGATTATAATTGAATAGGTGCAGAATACGAATTGGATTTTATTCAATAAACTTCAAGGAAAACATTATTGTGGAGAAAAATCCACGATATTTCAATTTCTTCGTCGAGCTGAAAGGATTTGTCTCGAGATCCATCGATTTTATTTATTTTCACGTGTTAAGAAAACACGCGATTGTCGAGAACTGAGAGGCTCATCTAAGATGAAAGCGATAATGTAGAATGACAACAGAGAAAGAGGGGATGAGAAATATTTCGATATTTCGTTGAAATCAACGACTCTTGTTGATACAAATGCAATTAATCTACTTGGCATTGATTGAATATTTGGTGGGAAAATAGAAGTGTGCTTGCTAGCTGTTTTGAATATAACCTTACCTTGAGCAAAAATACAATATCAATAGGAAATTTATCAACTTCATTCATTATGTGAATATACTCTGATACTGGAATGGAAATGAGAATCGATGTACTTCAACAATTCAGCTTCAGATTTGGTCAAGGATAAATGAGATCACAAGACTCACCCCTTCAAGAATTTCATGACTTTCTGATCATATCTTGATTGGATGATGCTGTGGAATTTCAGCTGAGCAATATTGAGTTTCAGTACTACTTACTAGCTCAGATGTGCTATACCGAGTTCATCTAGAAATTATCGCATAAATTCCTTTCTTGGTATCATTCGATAGTTGGATGGGTTCTACTAGCTACTTCTATTTCCATTGCCTATGATGCTTCACCATGACCAAGCAATAATTTCGGTGAATTCCAATTTCAATATGTGCAATGGATACTGTTGAATTCGTTAGAGGTTATCATTCATTAACGTAAGACAGGTTTATTCAAAGAATATAACCTTTTTCTTTTCGATCGAGAGAATTGGGAGGATATTATCATGAAAGTCCTTTTCGGACTTCCTAAACTCATCTCAAGTCAAAAACCATAAATAATCCATAAAACCATAATGGGAGCCAAAACAGTGGAAAATAGTAAACAAAAAATATTTGATGAAGAAAAGTAAACATACTACTACTCATTTCTACGCATACTCTGGATGACAAGTTTTCTTTCCTGTGATCATGTTGAAAATTCCCACATTAAATATTCTAGTGGATATTCGGGTATTGGCGATCCATATAATCCAAATCGGAACCATTCTGCCCTCACCCGAGAAATATTCTCATGCAAAACTCGATCGAGCGGTGGAATTTTATTGCCAGAAGAGCACAATCAAGCAACGATCCTCCGGAGAAAGGACCTCCAGATGAATAAAGGCCGGTCCACGATTGCTTGTTCTCAGAAAATATGAAATGATTTCGAGAGCGAGGAATAATTCGTCGTTTCGGATTCTCTTCGTCGAAAATTTTATTCCTCTAGTGTATCCCGACCCTCGCGAATTCGAACGTGCATTCTATTTCGACGGAAGGAGATTTTCTCGAAGTTATTCGATGAATTTGCTGGAAATTTTAATTAGTTGTCGGCTGGTGGGAGGTTATCCAACGAAAAATACTGTGATATCTGAGATGCTACAGAAAAGGGGCGACGGGAATTCTAAAAATCTGCTGCTCGATATCCTGGATGCTTCAAAATGTTGACATACCCTTTGAGCAAGTTATTTTATGGACCTTTAACCAGACTACAAAAATTGTTTTTCGTTCATCGCGATTTCGAGAGAATTCTCGTTTCATTTCATAAAATTATTTTCTCCTGCAATACACAGTTCCGATGATAGTCAAAACGAGATGATTGAAATAGGTACCCATATCTACATTCTATCTGGAATGTTTGGATTGGTCAGATGATGGATGGATTGATATATGTACTCGATGACCAAGAGAAAATGAAGAGCAATTTTCTCCTAGATCCTAGAATTCTTCCTGCAATTTTATACTGAAAAAATCCAATCGGAAACTATATCAGATGAATGAATAACACATAATGGCTCTGGGAAATGATTCATTATCAATGTTTTCATATTTATTTTTGAAGTGCTCGAACTGAATGAATGATATTCATGTAACAGCTCACAGTGGTATCTTGGTGTGAAGAAAATGATTTCATTTTTTATATTGATTATGTCTGATCAATGTCATTTTTCAATTTCATCAATTGGTCGCTTATGTGCTGCAGGTGATTGGGGATAATCATTATTACATATGTATCAGAGTTCTAAGAAGAAGTGTTATGATTTGAAATGGCACTACATCAAGAAATACACACAATATTTTACATATGATCTCGATTTTTGTCAATTTCCCAATGAATACTCATTGATCAAGTAATATATTTATTTTTGTATTCACAACATTCGCAAATACAAGAACTTCTGAGTATGCTCAATTGAGCTTTTCATTTCATAGGATTCTATTGAAATTCCTTGTTCTGGACTATTTTCCAGCACCTGAAAAATCAAATTGAAAAGTGCCTGACGAGGATCATCAGTACTAATATATATTTATGATTTCTGATATTGTTGTCATATTACCTGGTTCCGTGAGGTTCCACATACAGTTTACTCTTATTTGTTCTTCTTCAATTATGAAATACAAAACTACAGTCAATATTAAAAGTATAGTTACTTATTGAAGCACTTATTGCATATTTCGCTTTCACCTCAACAATAAATACATTCCCTCGAAATGGGTAACCCAAGGAATAGTTAGTTATTTTCGTAGCCAACTGTATACACTTCAGAAATTCTCTCCCCTTTATTAGTTGGAGATGAAAGTGCCCACATATCGTGGAATATCGTTTCATTCAAATATTGTTTGTTTTCTTTCACAGTAGAGTTCTCTCTATGTCTCACGAAATAGAAATAGATTTCGCGAATGTTTCGAATAACTCAATTATTTCAATTATGGCGAACGCTCAGATCGAAAACTGATTATGGCGAATGCTTCATAAAGTGTTTCCGCTAAATAATAAGATTTTGACTACAAGGCAATTCAGATGATGACAAAAGAACAATAACTGATGATTAATGTCCTTATTATGACGCCTCTGACGAATATTTGAATACAGATACGTTTATTTTATCATCAAAAAAATTTAAAGAAAAAGTTCCGAACCTTCTTATCTTCGAAAAGATTGTTTTGGACAAGCGTTTATAAAATATATAGGATAAAAAGCTGTAGAAAGGAATCATTGAATTTTGCTTTTCGAATATCGAATGCCATAATGACAGGGTTGAAACAAATATTGTACCATTAAACGTTAATATGTACAAGGAGTTATATATATATATATTTAGGGTTCTGATGATGCAATGTCTATCGAAGAATTTCATAGTCTTCGAAATATTCATTCAACATATTTTCATCGAGAAATTGTGTACAGCTCCAAGTTTCATTATTAGATGGTTTTGACAAAGAAGTACAATGAGGAAATACAATCGATGTTGAATATTGCCAAGAAATATATTTGGTTGAATCAGAGGATAAAGAGAAAAAGAACATGCATGAGATATCCCGTTTCATGAATTTATGACGAATGTTTTACCTGAACTACTTCACTAGTAATCGTGTAATTTATATGCCATCACGTTTATAACTTGAAAACCATGAAATAAGCAGAGAAATTATAGGAAATTCATTCCCTCTGAAATATAAGTGAAAAGATACGGATTATTCCACTCAAATTGGTAATGATCGTGTCCATTTACAGTCAACCTGTAAATGTTACGACTAGCGATATTTCGAGTTGATTTAATTTCTATATTGTACACTAACGTCATTGTTAATTTATAACCAACTCATAAAAAACATGAGGTTCTAGGCGATGTTTCATTGGAGAAAATATCAAACAACATTCTCGAATCACTCCGATGACTGATGATGAAATGTTAATTCCTGAGAAAATTTGATTCTCCTTGACCAAAAGCAAACTTGCGTTGAGAGCATAAAAATGCGAGTAATTGAACGCTATTTGGCAGGGTGTCATAATGGAAACCCTAAAAGGGCTTAATAGTGTTAAGGAAAGTTGTATGAGGTTAACAAGCTGACGAAGACGGGGTGAGAATAGCGTTCAACGATTGCTATTATGCTCTTCATTATATTACATATAGGGAGCCAAAATCCATTAAAGTGGCAAGGTATGATATCAACTACCCTATAATGGTTGTTTATTCACGAAGGCCGTAAAGAATATCATCATCAGCCAAGCTCTAGCTAACAGATATTAAGTATCATGATTGAAACACTTTCTGTTATCTAGTCGCATCGAAGTATGATTTTACTCTAGAGGAAATTCCAAAGAAGCTCATGTCTTGAGTCCCCTGCATCTATTCATCGATTCAACAATTCAACAATCAATTGAAGAGTGAGTTCTTCAGCTGCAGATTTGATTGCATTTTCTGTTAGTGGTTTTCTCTTTTTTTTTTCTTGGTGGTTTGTAACTGCTGGTGAAGTTGTTGCTATATTCGTCTCATTATCGATTATTCTACCTGATACTGAATAGTCATTCGATTGCTTCATTCAGTATATGTTCTGAGGTCATCTGAAGAAGTCAATTCCGATAATTCGTGAGTTTTATTTGCCTTTTCTACTTGATTTTCAGTTGATATACTGTTGAGAAGTGATTTATTCATTTTGAATCAGAGTTTTGGTGATCACACTTTCATGAGGTATTTGTTAGTTGATTGAATTCTCTATCTTGCTTTGAATTCGATGCTTTTCAAAAGTTTAGTTAGAGTTAGTCAAAATATATCCTTGGCTGATATCTCCATCATGAATAAGTTATAAGGTTACTTTTATTCCAGCTATATCATTGGAGCGTAGCTATGCAGAGTTTGTCTCTCCCAAATGAAACATGCTGTATAATATATTAGGAAAAATGGAATTGGTCATTTAATTTCCGACTTGACAAATATGTGTGGAAAAACATCATATTATCTTCATGTTTTCAGATACTCTGTATAAAATTTTCAAATTCTCCATTTCTTGTTATGCACATACAGAAAAAAATCCTTGAATAAAATACGAACTCATTGGAAAATGAACTGGATATCCTTTATGAATAACTTCAAATTCGATGAGCTCAATGGATATTGGATTGGTATATAGAAATATGATACATAGATTATCCCATTTGGAGGAGACCAACTTCATGCAGTTGTTCTCCAATGACCTGTTTGAATAATTATGATTCCAGGAAAATTTCCTAATGAGTACATATGATAATAAAGATTCGAGGAATCGCAATGAATCGACCTAGAGAATCTGGTTGACACAATCATTGGAGTATTCCAAGTATATGAAATATAACCACTCACCACAAGCTAATGATGTTTCGAATTGGGGTTTGATTGATTCCCAACCCAGGCATTGAAACGAATCGATATTCCAAGTGAATTATTAATTATCGATCGCATCTATAATTGAGCGCACATAGCAGAAAATATAATGGAATTCCATTTCAATAATGCGACTTCGAAAACACCATGACAAAATAACACGAATATAATCGAAACAGACCATAAAATCGATATCTGCGTAACGTACGATGAGAGGGTTAAGTGAATTCATGAAGTTCTGTCGCGATAAATCATCAATACATCAGAGAGAATAATATATTGCTGTGAATTTCGTGTTTGTGTAGCGATTCAGTTGCAGAACTCATATTGTCGGAGTACTGAAATGAAAATTCAGTGCAATTAGTCGAAATCAATCATACTGAGTTCACGTTCATTTGTTGATAATCATGCTGACATACGAGAGGGGCATTAGTTCGATTCTTATGGATGAAAATTAGACTTCATGGTCTATAACCATGAATTATCGCTGCATATACATACAGAGTGAAAATGTGTAGAGGATCCGAGATGATATGTGTTTCGATGAAATTCACTACAGGGTGGGTTAGTTTCTGAATTAGAATAGGTAACTCGTTAACTATAGGAGATGCGAGAAGATGGAGGTCACATTTTCGATTGCCTTTTTCGAGTTCAGTTAGCTGGCAAAAACAGAAACTGACTATCGTAATGAATTATTATTAAATTTCGACCTGAAGTTCAATATTTTTGAATATTATTCATAGTTGGCTAAGGTTAAGATGAAAAGGATCATATTTCCTCATATTCCTTCATATGCAGAATAACAAATATTATTATTTGAAATGGATGGAAAAAGTCAATGGGAAATTATTGGGGTGTCATTTTGCTATGAACATCTCATGCACCTAAACAGGATTATTTACGTTAAATGATATGGAATGTTGTAGTTGAGTGATGATTTTTTTGTAGTTATTCGACTATAATCGAATTGACGATTATATTCCACTTCCTAATGTAACATGTTCGAGCAATTGTAAAAAGGTATAAGGTAGTTATCAATGCATCATTTTTTTAAATGATCGTAATCATTTCAAATGGAACACAGTGTATTTCGTTAAGAAGACAGGCGCCAAATTATTTTCGTCATATTCGACGAGTATTTCGATATTCACAGGTCTTCTATGATTAGGTGTTGAATGATTTCGAGCTTTTCATTGTAATTGGTAAATCCAATCACAATGATGCTCCATTTGAAGGAACTATCGCGGACGTCAATATTCAGAAGTAGAAGATTATTCGAGAATAGATAACCTGCTCAAAAATAAATGTAGATACCCAATACTTCACGTAATCAATATATCTGTTTATCTGTCATCTGTCTATTCTTTATTTCAGTGGCGTACTTGAATTTGGGTACTGCCCTAATCGCTGCAGGACGGTGTCAAGAGGCCATTTCCGTGTTGCGACAAGGCTCACGTTTGGATGGTGACGGTTTGAAAGACCGCAAAGAACACGAATCGGCTAAAGTGTCGGCCTTGCTCCAACTGGGCGCCCTCTACTCGGAACAAGGACGTCTCCAGAGGGCACTAGCCGCCTACAGGGAAGCAGCACAGTCGTTACCCCAGCACTATCCTCCTCAAGTGAGTATTCATCAGTCGATTCAATATGATACTTGCATTCAAGATCAAAGTATGAATTCGACAACTATCGAATTTGTTTTCAGTGATAGTTTTACGAAAATAATCGCTTTTTCGATTTCTGAACTTTTATGAAGTGAGTAGCATTTTATATGATATCTGCAAGAAGGATGAGAGACACAATCGATTTCGTGTTGGGTATGTCACTATCACAGTCAACTCACTTCAATACCTTCGAGAATTGGAAATTTTGTGTAGCATTCATCTATTCGAATCACTTTCGATTGAATTATATCAAGAGATTCAATTCGAAGAAGTAATTATGTTATGAGTATTCCTCCCAAAACCGCATCAATGACATACAGAAATGATGTTGACAATGAAATATCTATGGTTTAGCATTCACGAGATTTGCTTGTTACATTTGTTAGAAACAATCGCAAACTAGTTTGAAACATGGCATGTTCGAAAGTCTATACAATATTCAAGTATCAATCCAATTACATATCCTTCATGACAATAAATTGCAGCCGACATCAGTTCGATTTCCCAAAGGAGATTCGAATGTAATTAGCTCGTTTTCCCGCATGAAGTCGAGATAAAATATCTTCTACATTCTGATATTTTCATACGCCTATATGGGTGAATTTGTGTCTGCCAATAACAATTTCATAGTAGAATGATTGATGTTGAAGGATGAAAATAATGTAACAAAGGAGTTACCACCCATTAAGTCGACTCTGTAGAAACCTAATTATAAATTCAATAGACTCATATTTTGATGATGATACATCGAATATTTCTAAAATTTGTTTCTTAATTTTGAGTCAACCATTTCGAATCAATTGTAATATTTCATCTTCATAGTAAATCAACATATTGCTTTGACACGTACAACTCAGAATACTCTTATTGTTGTTTGCGACACATTACACAATGAAAGTGATAGGGTGACAATTATCTTCGATGGATACTTTTTCTTATTTCATTTCGAAGATAGATTAACGGACTATTTTTCCGGAATAACCCCTTGTGTCCAAGACTATGTGGATAAGAAATTTGAATGAACACGACTCATATGTGACAAATTTCAACCTTCCTTTGTATATATCAATATATATGAATGCAGCTGTTTGAAACAAATATCCATCTGAATGTCTTGCTAAACAAACAACCGTCTAACTAACTGACTCCTGATATGTCTCATTGATTCCATCAAATAGTTCCTCCAGTTCGGAATCTATGCTGATTTAGAACTATGCTGATTCAGAACTGATTCGTTTTGGAGTATCAAGTATTCTATCGAACTCAATTTCATAGATGGCTTTTCTTGACTTATATTTCACATATAATCCTATACATTCGAGTTCTCATTTCACCGCGAATGAACATGTTATGATACTCAAAACTTCGTCCTGAAGGAGTTATTTTTCCGATTTCCTAAAAAACAAAAACCGCTGACAGCTGCTGTAATGTCAACAATGCACTGAGATGACCAAACAAAACTTCTCATCCAGCAAAAATTCAACAGCCCTCAGGACTCACTTCGAATCGACAATGAGGACATCCTATGTGATGTGTAAACATGACACTATGAATAAAAAATCAGAATTGTCTATTCCGTACATATTCTCTGGACTGCATCAAGATTACATCTGCAATGAGACCGAGATACTATTTCTTTATTGTGTTGTGAGGTGAACTCCACATGAAGACCACAGGGAAAGAAGGATGGAGGTCCATTTCCCTCAAAAATGCAGATCAGCTCACATGTGGACTGTACAAACCAAGTATAAAACAATGAAATAACGGTATTTGAGAAAAAAGTTTTTGAAGATGAAAGCATTGAAAAACATATATGTCCAAAGGAAGAAGTGAAGAGGTTGCTATTACTGTTATTTTTTTTTAAACTTCCCACGAAAGGAGACTAATTATTCAATCTGTCCTGACCGCCCTTTCCTCATAAACTTGTAACTTCAAATTTCTATCTTGACGAACGAGACGGGTTAGGCAAGAAGGTTTGTAGAAATATACGCACACTTACTTTGTGATCGCTCAAATCAGTTCTCATACAGATGAGGCACCGATACGATCCGACTTCTCTGGTAATTTCTCTTACTAATCTTCACACTAACAACTATATTCTTAGAGAGATTTCTATCTTGGATTCATCGTCAACTCAGTTGAATTGTAAAGTATACTTTTTGATGTCGGATGATTCGGTCAATAATTTGAGGATGAAATGACTCACTATTGAATTTATCAAACTAATAAAATAAATCTATCATATAGAAAAATACACCAATTGGAAAAACCTCAAAATATTCAAAGAGTAACTAGAAGACTGAACAAACGTTAATGATTTTTGAGAAATTACCAAGTGTCAAGGACATAGAGCGAGTGTACTTACTAGAGCTCGAAGTGAGCGGCATGGGAAACAAAACCAAACTGCTTGAATTTTGTCTACTCAAAAAACTTCTAAGTTCAATTCAATTCATCTGGTCAACTTATCATAATTTAAACTACATTATGAAACTATTCTTTTCGGCCCTATGCAATATTCTCGACCCTTAATCCAGTATCGTAACCTTCACAATTGATCTGATTACAAAACGAGTGAGAACAATGCCTATTCTAAAGACTCTTCATTGGTACTGACCTACAATCTTCATATCTAAGGAATACATCTATTCCCTTGATGGTAATCATTTACATTCAATATTGGAATAATGTAAAATATCATTTATGTTGTTTCTTCATAATTCCATATAATTGTGTCCAGTTATTGATGATGAAAATCATGCATCGAAAAAGAAGATATCTGCCTAATATTATTCGCATTGTGGAATCAAAACTGAAGTAATGAAATGAAACATTGAATTCATCTTCGTATTGGAATAATATACACTGATCTATTATGATCTGATAGGTGTCCAAACCAAATGTCGAAGACCCCGAACGTAATGAGTATATCAATTATTTGTCAGCATCTCATGATCGAAGTGAGTCCACTATTTCGTTATCTCACAAATTCAGCATATAGTTTTTTTTTTCAAGAGAGGTTATCTCATTACGGCTTGAAGATATGTCAAAAATTGTACTTAGTCGAAGAACATACCACATGAGCCTGCCAAGTGATTGTTTGGACATTCATCCTTCTACCACTGTTTTTGTTGACATTGATCTTTCTTGCTATGATTCTAATGTATATTACAGGTGAATATTTTCTAGAATAGGTTACCCTGGAAACTGTTCATTTCAAACACTAATAACATGTTGACAAAGTTAACTGCTTAATATTTTCTCATCACGAGTTTTATTATTGAAAATCTCCTTTTCTCTAGAATGTACTTCTTAGACCTTTATATACCCATATAAATATATCAGTACAATTCAACTTTCTGAAAATTTCGGTAATCGAACAAAACGCATTGCGGTTGCCTGCTCTTTAGTTGATCATTAACCGGTCACTAAACAGTCCTCGAACTTCACTCTGCACATACAGTACAGAGACAAACAGGAATACACCCCGACTGCAGGGTAGATCGTGAAGTCGAGACAATAAAAACATCCTGCGAATGCCGACTGACTCTATTCTGTTTATCTGCTCCTGCTGGCAGATGATTCACGAGCGGCCGTGCCTTTTGTTTCGAAGCGTATTCAACGTGTTGGTCAGACCATAGCTAGATTGCTCATGGATGCGCTTTTTATTATTCCAGAGGTCAATTCTCAAATTTCAATGGGTCATTCAATGTTTTGAACAATTGGAGCAATCTATATATTTTTTAGGGGATAGCGTTGATTTTTTGTTTGAATTGTCACCACCATCTGATTCATAGATTCAGATAAATTTTTGGCAAAAGTGGTGATTTTGATGATTAAACTACTGATTATTGAAATAAGATTATATGAGGAATAATAGAGGTCACAATATGAACTGCTCATTACTAGACAATTCCACTGGCTAACCGTATTTTTGATAGTTATCAACGAAAGATGGATTTTACTGGGTGTCCCAGAAGTTGCCGTCAAGCTGAAATCAGGCAATAGGACTAGTTATAATATTTATCAGAAGAATATCTGAGTTGTGTATTTCAGAAGATACGGAAATAAAAAAAAAAACGAAAAAATTAGCCCCTCCTGGCAGTTTTTCACTCTTTTTGCTGATGCTGAATAATGTATCCGTAAATCATCTTTGTTGAGATGATGGTATTGTATTAGCCAGCAGCCACAAAAATTATGTGGTTTGATACTTTTAGATGTCTCCCTATCATATATGAAAAACGAATTGTTAGCAAGCAATTTATTTTGGTTTATAAAGAAATATGCATAAAACGAAATGGGCATACATTTTCTTGTTGTTTTGGTATGCTATGAAATTGAATTGGGGATTTGATTTTGTTATCTTGATGTGCTAAATGCTCCACATATTTTTGAAACTTGAGAAAAGCATTATGGCATTATCTGATATTCGGAAACGGAATACATAATCTTAATACATCCAGTTAAATGTCCAAACCATTTCATTCATTCCGTGTATTGGTGTTGATTATTAATATTCATCTTTCAAATATGGAAGTTCGATGAACGAAAGGTCCTTTACCTACACAGTTTACCAGTATTACGGCCGGGTTCCTGTAGATTTCAAAGCACTGTCAGTTACTAAATTCAGGGATAGTTACAGGGATATGCTGTTTCAAGCAAATGATTGAATTGAAAAATGAGTAATTTTGCCAACTTCATTTTGTTTATTCACATGCGACGAACATGCATTTTCTTTATGCTAGTTTCCAGGAATGGCACTCGTATCAGTTTTACTGCCTGTCATTCCTGTTCTGCAGTATGATTTATATACTTTGAAATGTTCATTACTAATTAATTTGTTATTTTCTGTATATTCTGCGAATAAATATTATTATTATTATTATTATTATTATTATTTCAAAGGGAACTTTTTTCTTTGCAGAGCGTATTCAACGTGCTGGGGGAGACCTTGGCGAGATTGCAGCAGGACGCAGAGGCAGAGAGGTGGTACATGGCCGCCCTCAATGCTCAACCCGACCATGTACCCGCCCACATCACCTACGGAAAACTGTTGGCCAAAAATGTGAGCACCCCATGTTATTTATGAGGTGTGGGGTTTTTTCGTTGTCGGTGTACGGGCGGTTTGCGGATGCACGAATGCATGTCGGGCGCTCGACTGTCGCAGAAAATTATGAGACGAGACAAATAAAAATGAAATATTCCTTTGGGATCGTATACAGAGAGTTAGTTGTTGTTTTTTCGTTGAAAAAGAATCTCACATTGCTTCTCAATTGTTTGATTGCTGGGAACAATCACTACAGATCATTTCAATTCAGAAAATATTTGATCATTGATTATTCTGTTAATCGTAATCATACGAATGCTCTTTGCCTTTCTTTTACTATTATCGTTACATCATATCGTCGGTCCTAAGGCAAAACCATGAATGTGAAAAAAAAGCGAATGTTAACAAATTGGGTAATTATACACATTTATTCTAATTCACTTAATATGTCATGAAACAACATTATTGATGAGCGAAGATGGTCGTGGGTTTGATAAGGTAAGTATGCAACCTGATTTTTGGAAGCCAATAGAAACTTCAGACCTTGTTTTTTCAAAATGACGAATCTGCACATTCGTAGTTTTGCTTTAGGACCGACGATATATCAATTACTGAATACAGTATTTCCAACTACGAACGTACTGACAAAGGTAGATAACAGTTACCAAATATTCACAAATTCATAAAATATTGTTGGGGCTGCGGGGTTTCATTTAATTTTGGAAATTTCGCAGGTTAAGACTTTCTTGAAGATGGAATCAGATTACTGGAAGATTTTCTTTTTCTTTAAACATTCGAAATGTACCCCGTGCCATTGAATTGTCAACAATAACTTTTCGTATCCGAATTGAATTGTTTCCTCAAATACTGACTTGTTTGTCAATTTTGACTAGTTGATTACTAGTCTACTATATATACCTGAAGAGTGTTTTTCAATCTGGAGTTAGTATTCAAGTTTTCATGTATTATGATAACAGTGAATGTCTCTTTAAAATATAGTAACTCATACTTCGAATATAATGAATATTTTTTGCTCAAAAACGTTTAAACACTCTTGCAACAATCATAAGAATATTCCATGCGGAAGGAAGGGGTGAAATAAATAACGAAATTCAATATCAAAATCAATCAACACTACCGATTCACTCCGAAAACATTAGGAATCAATATCATAGCAATTTTTTATTCAATTCAACTACCAAAGTTCACTTCTAAATATTCATATAATTCACAACATTGATATTCTTAATGAAATGAAATACTGAATTTGAATATCTGAAAGATTGTGAAACTCTGAATCGGTATAATCAAACTTCCAATATTAATTCCCATGCTTTTCCTCAAGCTGGTGATATAAATATCTTGAGTAGATAGATGAGATTATGTTTACATTAATGGTCACAGTCGAGCATATTATTGTTCAGATATAAACAAGATTTAAACGAGATCTCACATTATCTATTTTATCAAGCACTTCTCACAAAAACACCAGAAAAAACAAAAACTATAGATTCATAATTCATTTTATCACAAAAACAACATTCTTGTCATCATGATATGATGTCCAGCACTCAAAACTTCTTCACCTTCATGAACACTTCTGAAAGTGTTGGTGCCTTCAAAGTACCCTAAACTAAATCTTGGCATTCGAATCTAAAAACGAAACATCGGGAACTTGTATATATTTTGATCGAATCATTGTCTTCCACAACAGGATTCTTATCTCGTATTATTTTCAATATAATACAATGAATAAAACAAATCGTAATGCTTACTACTTTTAGAAATATGAAAATACATTCACATGAATGCCCTAGCTCACTACAAAGGTCTAAAATGTCCTAATTTCATTATAAACTAACACTTTATTAACAAAAAACACATATGACCTAATGCAATGAAACTATCCAATGTCTGCAGGTGTGGTTTTGTGACTAAGGACTGTGGCGCTGCAATCTTAAATTCATTCGCTAATAGAGTGGGAAATTTATTTTGCAATATTGAGTAATTCATATCATAAATTATAATACATATTCGAATCTATTAACCTCTTGAAGAAATGATATACAGGGTGAGTCAAACATGTCTACCAAGCTTTCTGAGAGTAATAGTGCATTTAAAAAATATATGGTTCGATGAATAAACCTATGGCCAAAAATGCATACTAAGGAAGAAGTGAAAACCCCCGATTGAATTGTTTTGCATGAATGTTTGTTTTTGAAATACATTTTTCAAATACACTTCTTCATTTTTGATATTGCCTTAAAAGGTGTTTTTAGAAGATCAGTTATGACTTTTTTGGGACAAATGATTTCCTTGTCTTCGAAATCAGCATTTGATAAAGGAAATAAAATTTCATGAAGAGGATATTCTTGTCAGAATCCAAAATTATTACCTGTTTCGCAGATATTCGAGTTTGACGATTAAAACAACAATAATCTTGCGGTTAATTTCTTCAATCAAAGTCAGACAGCTTGGTACATATTTGTGACTCACCATGTATATATTTAGATCAATTTTTTCTGTTTTGTATCGGAAAGGTTTGGAAATTTCGATACTCTGTGAATGTGAGAGTTTTGAGCGTAGATTCATAGAAACTTTCACCTTCTAGGCGTGATATCACTCCGCATATTATGGAACATCCTGTATATCATGTTCATTCATTACATTTTTCACCAGAATCTTACGATCAATCAATCGTTCACTGAATCACGAGTGATTGTCTTTCCGGAAACAGCTACTAACCAAAAACAAAAGTTGACGTACATGATGCATGAGGCAATTTTATTAATGGGATGTATCTTATGATGTTCGTCCGGTGCACCATTCCAGAACTTCATGTCGTGCTGGCCGTGAGAAATTATGAGCCGAAACGAAAGTAGAACATGAACGTGCTTTGTTTTATGACATACGAAATATATGCTAGCGAATCACCTATGGAGATCCATATCACAGAGGAATTATACGTTGGCAGGAATTGTCTATTGAATTAGTATGCAAAATTTGACTGCTCGAAGAAGTTTACGAGCGAGTTAGGGACTATACCTACTGTGAAATGAAATATATAATCTTGTAGATTCATGAGAATCATTCCTTGAATATTCTTGGATTGTTGGAGATGCAGAAATTATATTCAAGTAGGAGAACTTGTGAAATATTCAATATCATTGAGTTGAATCGAGTGGAAAGTTCAAGTTGGGCATAAAGTAATCAAATAATCTGACAAATAGTCTGCTAGAAATTTATAAATCATATAATTCAATCGAGTTTTTGAATATCATCATTTCGAGAAAACAATACGCCAAAATTGAAGGTCAAGCAGAATACTATTACAATAAATGAATCTTTTCAATGAAATGGATACGTATTTGCTGAATATTTTTCAAAATATTTCCCAATTGAATCCTTGTTCATAATCTCATTATCCAATTATACGAATTTCCCAATTGAATTATGTTTTGAATTCGAAAATGAAAAACAAGAGCAATTATTAACCCATTGGAGAATTCATCTCCAAAAAATTTGTCTATGATGTGAATTCCAATCTTCTATACCAAGTAACTGAACTACATACATTCTTCGAATTTCTCATTATATACTGAGACTATCAATGGTTCTTACAGATCAGTAGAGTTGCTGAAGCTGAGCAGTGGTTTCGTAAAGCTCAAAGACTTGCACCTAGAGATCCCAGTGTGTACCATCATTATGGTGAGTAATTGAGTAGTCTCAATAGTTTGTTTTTGTGCTCTTGTATTTATTATTCAAATCACATTATTGGTGTATTATCATTTGATTTATGATTCAATACCAATGCAGTGCTATGCTAGAATATTTCCGAATGACACCTGATATCACATCAATTAATCATTCAATACATTTCAAAAATCATTCATCCAGTCGATACAAACACAAGTATTCTGATATACAGATATCAAACAGAAATAGTTCATCGAAATTAATTGATTAGAGGTGTATTGACATTCTTCTACCACTTTTATCAGTTTATCATATTCTACTAGTGATGTGAGATGTTGATCAATGTAATAAATGAAATAATATGAAAAAATATTTCCTACCATAGGAGTCATAATCTTGAATTGCAGGAACGAAATATTAAACCGAAATTTATTGAACGTGATACATGTTCATGTTGGTTAAGAATAGGGATCATGTTGATTCAATAACCTGTAAGCTAATTCCTGATCCATTTCTACTCCAGGCTTGATCAATTTGGTAGAGTTGAAATAGTTGATTTTGTTGGTCCAATTGAAATCAAGTTTTGAATATTTCGAATATTAACTGAAGCAAAAGGAACAATCGATGTAGAAACCATGCCATTCGCTGATTTCTGATTTCTCAGGAATCTATTCATATCGAATATACAAAAAAAATATTCAGACAATTGAAATATTATGAAAATGTCTTCCGGCGTTTTACTTCTGTTCAATGGATAGATAGATAGATAGATCTTTTAATGGTCATATATACACAATTGTGTTTTGACTAGTCAGTAGACAGAAAAAAAACATGAATGTATGTAAATATGAAAAATACAATATTTGTTCCTATATGCAGTAAGTAGAAAAATATGAAATTGTAAACATAACGCCTACAGTGCAAGACTCAACAAATCAACGAGACACGAGTTGATGGGTCAACTGAGAAAAATCTGTTCATGAGAACTCATCAAAATCATAGTACGCATTATCTACCAGGAACCGCTTAATTACTGAATTAAAATGTAAACACTCGAGGACTTCATACAGCAAAACATTGAAGAACTTGATTACAAATAATCTTGGCGTATCATAACTCTGCTACGCGTTGAGTAGGAGTGTAAACGATCATTTGTCCTATAGTTTCTTAGGTTTGTTTTCAAGTGCATAAGACATTGCAATATGTAAGCATAGGGCAAGGTGAGTATCCTCAAATGTCTGGAAACATCCCTACAGTGCAATCTATAATGCAATCCGGCAATGTCTCTGACAGCCTTCCTTTGAATGGAAAAAACTGTTGAGGCATGTGCCGAGTGACCCCACACTAATGAAGCTTAAGATATTGAAGACTGGATAAATGCATGATAAACCATCAATAACGCTGTCTGTGACAGACAGTATTGCAGGTTGCGTAACAAAAAGATTTTCCGTGATATATTCTTGTAGACAAAAACCGTATGTTCCTCCCATGTCAATTTACTCTCCATGTTTGACGTCATAACAATTTATTTTCAAATTTCGCAATGGTTCAATGAAGGTCATTCTATTCTGTGAAAAACTCAAATTCAATTTAGAATGACAAAATATTCTGAATTTTATTTCAATGGCAATATTAAAGAATAGTGATGAAAGGGGTAGTTGAATAAGTATCACAGAATATTATGTGAGAAAACAAGAGAGAAATTATGTCAAAAATGTGGTCTGGGGGTAATGAATTAATTATGGCCACAATGCATACTAGGGAAGATATATCCTTCCAAAGTTGAATTTAAAATAATACCTCCTTTCAAATGATGAGATCTACCGTTATTGAATCATCTACATTAATGTTGTTGAAATACATTTTTTGAATTTTGATATTCCTGTTTAGTGTTTTTCTGTTTTCTTTAGGGTGAGTCGTGATTTTTCTGAGAAAACTTATTTTTTTGTAATCGTTTCGGCAAAAAACTGAAAACATTCGATAGATGGAAGGATATTTGAGTTTGGTAGTTACGTGATTTCAGCAGATCAATTCATCTTACTTATATATACTTTTTTTCAATGTCCTCACACCCTCAGAAAGCTCGGTGCACATTTTTGACCCACCCCGTATATAAAAAAATATTTAGAGGTTGAATAATAGTATATTATATAACAAGAGTTGTATAAAACGCACGACTAGAAAAAATTACGCACGAGCTGCAAAGCGGCGAGTTCGTAATCCTAGAAGTCTGTCCTACAACTCGAGTTGTGTACTATACTTTTTCTTCGACCATATTCATTTCCATCAAAAATTAGGATTCCATTAAGTGAAAATATGTTTTTCTACAACTGGTATTTTTTTTCTCACGGAAGGAGACATCCTGTAATGTTCAGAGAACATCGTGAGAAGCAAGGGAAAGGAGGTAGGAATTGGTGTTCTTTTTGAATTTCTGAAGGTCATATGCCTCGGGGAACACCTCCCTATGGAAAGTAGCGTATTTTTCATAGCTTACCTACTTAATTTCAAAACAATGTATTGCTCATACTGTGAGAAATATTTTTTCTCAAGGCACTTTGCCCACACTACACACATTCATATGGAGAATCAACAAAAATGGACAAAAACTAGTAACAAATCGTGTCACAATTATTATGAAACGTCAAAATGTTATCGGTGACGCGGCTTGTTATTCGTTTCCATGGCAACTACTGAAGGCTCCATCTTATTGGTTATATGTCATGCGATTTACTTTCGTGATGCTACCGTATTGGTTGTCGATCGTGCGATCTACTTAACGGTAAAGTTAAATCGTACAGTTTTACGTCGCCCAGTGCTTAAATATACAGTTACATAGTTGGCGAGATGTACAAATTTCGTCATTTTCTGTAGGAGGAGTAGAAAAATACCATTAAACACTTGAACCCATACTTGAGCTGAATGATATAAGAATAATTGGTATATGTAGCTGCGGTCGTTTATGGAAAAGATGAAGTGACAATTCATATTTCAGCTGAAAGAAATAACCGAATCATGGTTCCTGAAATTATCGCAAATACAGTCGTGATTCTCATTGGAGTAAATTTCAACTATAATCACCAGAATCATGCCCTTGCTGAATACGACACATATACCTTTCTAACACGCGATCCTACAACCTTACTCAACTATTGAATATTTCGTGAGCGTTCCATATTTGTTTCCAGGTCAATTCCTAGCTTCCCAAAGACGGTTCAAAGAGGCAGCTAATATGTACGAAACTGCAGCAGAACTGAGACCCACTGACCACGAACTAGCTGTAGCGGCAGCGACCGCAATGAGAGAGGCTGTTAGATATCAGGATGCTGAACGATGGTACAGAAAGGCCGTGACAATCAATCCCAAAGTGAGTTCAGATCTATTTTGATATAACTGCATACATGAGATTTTATTTGAAAGTAATTTAAATGATAAATACAAAATATAATTTCTCAAACCTTGATCTTCAAAATACTGCTGAGAATCAAGTCTTCAGGAGTGAGGGCAATCAAAAAGAACTAACTGTTTGATTATCTCAAGACTCATTCTCAATCTCAATATTCAATTTTATACTCTCCTGACCAGTACCATCAGTAAAATTGCATCTGATCTAGTTTTATGGTGACATACTCAGTTTCACTTGATTTGTTCTGGCCTAATGTCATCATAGACTTGTGAGTAGGAGTGTTTGTTTGTAATAATAATCAAGTTGAATTGAAATATAATTGAACTTAGTGTTTAACTGAATTGAATTTTGAAAAGCCGAGTTCCTTGACAGTATTATACCTATGCTCGTTTATTTTCCCGTCCATTTCTTAATGATAAAATCAATCGAAGTGAATCATATATGCTTCATGAATTCCAAACGCAGGAACAAACAAATACATCAGCTCTATCGAATTCACGTTCCACTTTGCGAAGTGCAGATGTACGAAATTGATATTTGTTCCGCTGTTGGAAATATGAGGAAGCTCATAAATTTAGTTTCGTTGTTTGTTAGATACACAGTTTCAAGAAAGTTTCCCAATGAGTGCACATTCGTAGAACACAGATTCAAATTATTCGATATGGCTGCGGTTGTCTGTCACATAAAACAGTTAAGTGTGATTAAAAATTATTTTCTCAAAATTATGGATTGTGTGAGGCTACGTTGATGATTTCCCAAGAACCCAAGCTGTCATAGTACTTCAGCAGGATGGAAAGCGTTCTGAAACATATTTCAAATAGATATAAACTGAAGATACAGAATTATAAATCAATTATCTGATTCTTTCAGAACTCTCATCTTTCGAAATTATGTATACTAACCCAGTAAATTATTGAAAACAGTCCCCAATTCATATTATCTTAAGCAGAACTAATTCTGAATCAACAATTCTCCATGATCCATTCGATTCATCCGGCAATTCGTAACAAATATCCATATAACGTTTGTTATATTAGTTATGGTGAGTATTGAAATTAAAGTTTCGAATGAACAAACGTATGATCTGGAAACCGGTTGCACATATATTCCATGTATTCTATATATAATCTATCCTATAACTGAAAATTATAGGTTCGAAAATTGAAGTTTATTTGAACAAGTGCATAGTAAATTCATGAATGAATAAATTCGGTGAATAATTAGAACTCACCTGAATTGAAAATCAATATCGCTAACCTCATGAGATACAAAACTCTTCTCACTGTATCTCTAGCATGTGGTTATTTCCTAATTTCAGGATGCTGGAAGCCATACCAACCTCGGCGCCATTTTACACCTCAACGGCAGATACAAAGAAGCAGCTCAAAGTTACAGAGAGGCGTTGAAGCTGCAACCAAACGATATCACCACGCTCACCAATCTTCACAAACTGCATAGCGTGATGACTTGAATCCATAATATGATGAATTCCTTTGAAAATGTTCAACCTCGTTTGAACCATGTGTAATGTTGAAGATGGGTGCCTTTGTGGGTGGTGTTGAATTTGCTTCTGAACAGAATTCGTTTCGCAAGTGAGGATTGTTCTCGTGTATGATACTAGATTCAGCAGGAAACAAAATTGTCATGAATATGATTGCTAGTGCAGAGATGTAATTTTGGTGGCAAGGACATAGAATTGAGTGCCGATCAAAACTCGTTCATCAAACTATTCATATCAGGAAATATTCCTGTCATGTATCCAGCAAACGTATTTGATTATAGGTCAAGAAGATTTTTTCAATAACAGATCTTCAAGACGTGAATAAAATGGAAAGGGCATATGGGAATGTCAAAAAAAATATCGATTCTTTTGAGAAATACTCAATTGTTATTCATATAGCTGATATAAAAATTCATATATTTTAAAGTAGAACTATATCACATCTTGCACTAACAATTGATAAAACCAAGAGTCAGAGAGCAAGTGAGAAGTAATCAGTCTTTTTGTTGTGGTCTTGAATAATCACCCAACAGTTCAAGGATCAACTTATCCTTCTCATGGATTTCTCATTTCAGAAAGGTACTCATGAAATGGGTTATCGAATTCGTTATTTCAATACAAAAATATAAACGCTTCAGACTCCTGGCTACTGGTGAGCATTGAGTGATTATTCCATTGATTTCATCGGACATAGTGAAGTTCGTAAACAGAAAATACAACTGTACATGAAAAATATTAGTGTCAAAATAACTCTGAACATGTAGTAGATCGTTGATGCAATGGGACCATCTGTAAACGGTTGGCATTAACACAGTATTATGACAATATTTCGAAAGAAGTTCCATAGTGATATTTTGATTCAATTGCCATAATTGAGACATTTTACGATAAATATTGATTTCATAGTAGAGTATGAGAAATCTAACACCACATTGAGTTCCTTCATAAAAACTGATTCGGATATATGCATCTAACAGTTTTTAGTAGCGTAATATGAGATATATTGAATCAACTGATAAATAAAATTCGACCCTTTATCAAATTCCAATATCACTAACATTGGAGCTATGAATTAGAACTGTTCGTCTTCGAAATATCCAAGTACTTTGATTATGATTGTGGTTCTAGATTACTCATGGGATAGAACAATTGAACGAGAAATGTAAATAGTATTTTGTTTAATATTTCTATAAATATGTATTATAATGGGATTTTACGTACATACATATCTTTCAAGCAGTGTATGATATTTCAAAACCAATAAAAAGCTTCTACCATTATCCGACTTGTAAGCTTCAAACCTAATGTTGTGATGGATATATGCTTCTCCTAAGTCGTTGGCTGTATTTTCATCATGTATCTACTGGAATTGAGAAATAAAGCTTGACATATTTTGTGTAAAACATTCATTATTCACTACCCTCCACTTACTCAACACGCATAGCGACCAAATATGCTGAATATGTCACCTATATAAAGATCAAAATAAATGGTCTTTCACAAATCGACAAATCATTTCTTACTGTTGATATGAAAACTTCGTTATAATTTACTCGAGATTATTTACATCAACGTATAGCAACTGGAATATAAAGAAAAAAAACATTATGATAATGTGAAGAATATTATGGTTAAAACCTATGCTTAAAACAGATCATAGCAAATGATCTCATCGAGTACGATTGATGTTGCGGTTTCCATTTTCTCCATCTATGCAAATATTCAATTACACTTTCAAATGCATACGCTTATCTTTACTTTGTAATTCGATTTTGCGCTCCCTTTATAAATTTACTGTACATGTGCGTGTGAATAAATCAAAAAAAAAATCTCCTGATAATGAGATAATATACATCTAATTTCAGTTGAAAGAAACATCACAACACTCAATATATATCTTTTTTTTAATGGAACGGGTCAAAATGATTAGTTGAGATGTCCTGGCAATCTTCAAGGGAAAGAGTAATTCTCAATGTTTTGTTTCCGTATGTAAAGGAAAATATGAGATTTCATCATTTGGAGACAAAAAAATAAAAGATAAAAAATATATCAGTGACGAAATCTTATGAAAAGGAATCATTCGATCATCCACGGTGAGTATTTTTTTACAATCTGAATATGCATAATATGGTGACGATACAGAGTACAGGAATTGAATCGTATATGACAAATAATTCGAAATGATCAACAACCATAATTCAAAAATTGATAAAAATAATCTGCATGAATATTTTCTTCAGATTCATAAACTTTTTGGCTCTCCATTGAAGTATTTACCTTGAAAATGCAATGTTCTAAATGGATCGAAACAACATATAAACAACTATAATACGATAAATTGTTGCGAAACCACAAACGACGATTTTTCAAATTCCCAATATTCATTCAGTAACATAAATTGATAGTTGCATGCTCGCCAAAAATGAAGATATACACCAGACCAGAAGTGATATATCCGAATCGTATTTCAAATAGCGAGTTGTAGAAATTCGTCAGATTCGAATCAGCATTAAAATGCAATTATGAGAACGAAGCAGTGCCAAATCTGAAATGAAAATCTCCTCAATATGTCTGCGGGATGGGCCCGCATCCAAACAATATGTTGTCTTATCGCTTTACCATTGGCGTATCGCTTTTTAAATTTGCAACCCTTTAAAGCTATCATATTCATTTGTGAATTGGATTATTTACAATATTCAATATTTCAAGAAAAAATAAGCGAATCATTGCTATTATTCCACTCGGTAACTAGTGCTTCTGCACGAATATTTTAATTGAATAAAGAACATATTAAAATAGCTCCATTCTAGTAAACGTTATATTTATATCGAAATGCTAAGCATATCATAATAAACAAGATGGGGTTATATCCCTAAGATTTCATAACAGAGTATGATTCAATAATGGTTTAAAGCTATCATCGTTTTTCCTTTAGAATGATTATTACAATCATTGCAAGGACGATTTTTCTGCAACTTTCGATTCGATTCCAGAAGGCATATGAATCGAATTATATATTTTTTTAAATTGCAAAAATTACAGTCTTTCACAGTCTTTTTTTCGACTTGCAGCCCCTTGAAAAGTAAGTCATGCACACTCATTGATTTGATTCCATTCAGAAGGTGATAACTTTCAAGTCATCATTATTCTATTTTTGTAGAATACATTTCATTTCATTTATTCTTTTCTAGAAGTATGTAGGAGGTTACTATGAAATTAATTGAATTATCGAAATTAACGAGTAATATATGAAATATAATACAAAAAATTATGTACCGAGCTCTCTGACCCATAATGCATAACGGTAAAAGCTACCAAATTGAAGTTATTTACATAAATGTTTGTTGTTGATATACATCCTTCGAATACAATTTTACATCTCTGATATTGCTATGAAGGGTGTTCTTAGAGGGTGAGCTGTAATTTTTTCAACTCATTTCTGTGTATTCATTATGAGGTCAAAAACGGAGGTATTGGATAGAAAAAATCAAATTAGTTTTGTCAGAATACACAAATTGAATTGTTTCCAAGTGACCAGAACAATTCATCGCGAGATTCATCGGTAGCGATATTTCAGAAGGCCATGATATTTTTTATTTCTAAATTTTCCTTCCCTTTAGTTTTATTACTACGATCTTCAATCGAGATTTTAAGAAATGGTAGGATTGTGAGAATATATCTTCCCTAGTACGCATTGGGCCAAAGTATACTGAGCTATAGAAGGTCAGCAGAATATGAACGAATGAGAAATGAAAAGCAAAAAAAAGTCAGACCCATGTTTGATACTGAAAATACATGAACGAATACATGAATTCTATTGGTCATCATGAGCATCATCACCATCATAGATTTATCGATATTCGTATTCCCTAAAGACCCTCTAGGTGCCGCAAACTCGATTACCACCGCAACTGCTGTGGGCTCAGCTCTCTTGTCGATTAATAAGATTGCAGCCAAGTTCGTACCACGATTTCTTCGGGCATCCGTTGCTCCTAAGCAAATCAACCGCAGACTACGTGATATTTGGTCATGGCCAAATTCCCGACGTTTCTTAGCCCCACCGCCCAGTACGTGATCTTCGAGAAGGTGTCAGGAATACGAGGGCTGGCTACATGTGTTCCGGTGGCAGTCGACGGAAAATCAGGATCGGCGATATTTGGCTGGGCGTGCCATGAATCGTGATGCTGGCTCATGAACTCCCGGTGCATCATCGCTTGCATACCAGAATTTGAAATAGAAGGTGGATATAGGCAGCATTCCGCTGCTATTTTCAAGGTCATGTTCCGATGTTTACTCTTTTTATTGAAAGACAAACTGATTTGTACAAATAAGCTCAACACAGAGAGAAATTTTCTCGAATTTTTTATCGGGGAAAGCTTCTCATGGGCACAGGATATTTATCATTATTTCAAATGTCTTCGACTTTATTTTTACCAATTCTTGTTCCGAATATGTTTCATGAGAAATTTGAAAATGTAGGGAAACATTCCATCATCAATGAAAAAACTGAAAAAAAAACCTTAAATAAAAGTAAATAAATAGTTAGATATCGAATACGAAACTGACGGTGTCTCAATCTGAATTTGGTATTTGTTCTACCCATTCACTAATTTTACCACTACCAGCGATAACTTAATTTTTCTTCACCGCCTCATTTGAAATTTCATTGATCTATGTTTCAGTAGTTCATCCCTTGGTATGTATAATTCGGAAGAACAATTTTAAACATTTTCAATTCTTGCTCTAATCTCACTAGTTATCGCTTGTTTTCTTTGTATAGGATTTCCATCTGTTATTTATATTCTTCGGACTCCTTTTACGAATATAACATATAACATAGGATATGTGGACATTTCAATCCTAACTTCGAAAATTTGTCATTCAAATGAATTTAAGAAACTCGATGAAATGAATATCGTTACTACTTCTTAACCATCACAAGAAAATCGTCCTCCACTTCACTTGAATAATAGAGATATTCCTGGAAAATCTAAACGAAATGCTCAGTTGTGCTCACAAAACGATATAAATACTTCTAGAGCATTATCCCGAACTCTTGCTATGTGGAGGTTGCGAGGTTAGGTAAGGTTATTTCCCAAATCAAAACAATATCAGCAGTAGTGAATGCACAAAGGAAATGAATGTTTTTTTTTTAATTTCAATTATATCATTCAATCATTACCAATTTAAACAATATTTTATGATTCCCATCAAACAGAATTTTTAAATAATTGATCAACCTCATCTTATCTCTCATTACTGTAATCCCAATCTGATCTCAGCTAACACGGTATCCAAAGTTGATAGTCCTGAATCATCCTTGTACATGTGTACCTTGCACAAATTCAAACTCTTGGTGTTTATATAAAGTTCAACATCACCTGCAGAGTTAAGCTTTTAGTCGTCCATCCGTTCATTACGCTGCTTCCGTCGCCGTCTAGTGAAATATGATGATTATTACGAAATTATTCTCGACGGCTGATTTATGTTCCTCCTCAAATAGAATTACAAATTTGTGTCAGTTTCATAACGTTTTTCAGCGGATGATTATATTTTCAGGGTGTTCGATAAATATTCGCAATCTCTGTAGAATAAATTCAGCGGTGTTATTATTGTGATGATGAGGATGAATTGAACAAGCAATAGTTGAATGTAATATCATTTGAATTCATGAAATCCGATCAAGGCGTGATTTCCACGCGCAATGTTATCTGACAGTCAAAATTAATTAGTATAAACATACATTTTATTCAGTTATGATACTCTCACAAAGTTTCCTAAAGTACTAATATATTTCATCATGACGCATTTAGTAGCATTGGTTCAATATTTCTCAAATAAATTCATCACAGAATCAGGTATATGATTTTCAACGTTTTCAGCAAAATTGTTGCTCCATCATCAGTCCACGTTATACTGGACCTTATCGTTCTTGCTGACGAATGAGCTCACTGATTTAAAATGGCCAAATAGTCTGTAAACTTGTCCACGAATTCGTTCCCGCTAGAAATGAACGGTTGACTTGTCGAGCTTTTTGTTTTATCTAAATATGTCATCTCAACGATCCTGGAAACGGCCAAACTTTTCCGTTCATTGGTCTTATCTGTCTTGGACACGCCAAACGACTTGTTATCTCAACCGATTGCCAGAGCAACAACAGCTATATCAATTTCGGTGGTTGTGTTTATTTATTCCCACGCATGTTTTTATTTGGATGATCATATTTTATATTTGCTATTCTTTACTAATACTATACAGGATAATTATATATGACTGTATGCCTATGTAAAAAGAAATTTTTAAAAGCTTGTATCATCATGAAAAGCTAAAAGGTTCAAAATCTGATATAAGTATTGATAACTAGAAAGATTCAAAAACATTTCGAAACTTTTCTTCAATCAAATGAATTTTCTCGAATTCATCCGAAGTAAATCACTATGCTCTTCATTAAACTCTCTGCATGTTCTACTGATATTCTTGTTACATTGATCATAAATGATGGATAAATCCATCAAAACCACATTCGAGTAATTATTTCCTGCCATAGTGCTTTCACACCCATGCGACTTGAATACAGGATGGCAATTAAGGAATAACATGTTCTCTGTCAGAATGAAGTTCATATCCTACTATCTGAATCATTATCCAAATTTATTTTATTGAAGACGAATTCATAACATGAGTGATCATAACTAACAAACTGTACAAGATAGGTATAGTGAAAGTATACTCAATTGGATTGAAAAATGTTACAGCTTTTCAAATGAGTAATAATATACAAAGTGTTCCATGAGTCCCCGGAAGACACTCACTTCTGAGCCTCCCTGTATGCTGAAACTGAGATAAAATTAAACGACGGAATACCTAATGGCCTTATGCAGCTATAACCCAAATTGCAAGATTTTGTGAATTTGCATTGGCAAAAAAACTGATATTTTTGAATTTTTTTTTTATATAAAACTTCTCACGAAAGGAGACATCCTGTATTGTTCAGAGAACATCGTGATAAGCAAGGGAAAGGAGGTAGGAATTGGTGTTGTTTTTAAATTTCTGAAGGTCATATGCCTCGGGGAACACCTCCCTGGGCAATGTGTTCCAGAGCCTCGCTGTTCATGAACGAGTCTTTGAAAAGAGATGTTCTGCAGGTCACCAAATTAACCACAAAGGGGTGTGAGGACAGTTTTTGCACAAAAATTGGACAAAATAATTTTTATATCGAAAATCGTCACATATAGGTATAGGAAATCATGTGGGAAAGTTGTGAGGAATCTTATGAGGATTTCAAAAACGATATAATATACGAGGTGTTTCTTGGAAATAACAAAGTAGCTACTACTTTCTGATACAAGCGGCAACACTGTATCGATAAAATAGTTTGAGACGGATAGTTCGATTATGCACGCACACAAATTTTTTAAATGATCTGTCTTTCTGTTCTCCAGATACTTCTGATGTTCCATCCACTGTGAAACACCCAGTATGTTGGAGGTTGGTGCGATGATTTTCACAGCAAAGTGAGATAGCTTCTTGAACTATTCCTCATGATTATTATTTTGTTTCGAATGATTGATTCTCTCCTAACATCTCATTTTACGAAGTATTCTATATTCGAAATTGTACTTCATTTTATTGAATGAAATAGTATTGCGTTGGAGTATGTAATCGAGAAAAAATCTGCTGAAACAAAGTTATGTCATCAAAACAGGCAGGCAAATACAGAATGGGTTCATCTAGGAGAATCTCAACGTTGATCAATATGATTGAGGCAGAGATTCAATGAATGTGAATTGATAAATTGAGAACTCTTTGGAACAGTTACTCAATAATCTGAGCGAACAATACATTATTATGTTACAAAAACATACATTAGCATACACTTGAGGCATTGCAATCACCAAAAGAATTCAATTCCTATTTTCCCAGTTTCCTCGATATCACCAAATATTCCTGCTTGTTTCTGTTTATAACCATAATCTACCCAGTAAAAATTCCTGGAAGAATCCTTCCAACCCTATTTGGTTTCTTATTGAAACACTAAAACACTTCGAACGACGATAACTTCGTTATCCAATACCTTACGGAGAAGAACGATATAGACGCCGAATATTTCTACGTGATCCATCATCGAAGTTTCGAAAGTTGGTGGTTTCGTCACTTTTTTTTTCGACGATATTTATTTTGTTCCCGATCAAAGTGCTCTGAAGATATCGCTTTACAAATATCAACGGGTCGATAGAAACTGAGACATGAAAGCGGTAAACAATGGACGAACCCGAAAATATCATATGGAATTCGATCCAATAACTAAACAGAATGTTGGTAACTGATCCATGCTTGAGTCGAACTAGGTCAATAGAAAAATGGTCATTTTTTTTCTATCAAACGACAATGACAAAACCTAGATTCCAAGCAAAAGAACATAAACATTCAGAGGTTAACTAGTATTATGAATCATATGGTAGAGTTACTCAAGTTCAATATTGGAAGAGTATTATTGTCTGATAATATTCCATCATTTCCCCCCGTACCCTTCATTTTATTGTACTCATTCATGGACGCTGGTATGCTCAAATTATTCTCATCGTCCGATCTGAATTTGATCCATTAATGTAGTTTCGTTAAGTGAAGAAATATGTCAATTATGGTGATATTGATTTATTCCAAGGTACATATTTTTATAGAGTGAAAATTTCAGTGAATACACACTTCATGTAATCTTCTCCTCATTCTATTATAACTAACTACGTGCTGCAATCTGCAATATCTCATCATAGCGTAAACATGTAATGATCCGGCATTTAACATAGGGCGTTGTACGCGGAATACTCTCACGAGTCATTCATTTTTAATTCAACAAGTGCATCTTCGAGAAATTCGATATAAGCCTTATATCCTTCCGGATGTTTATTCGGCGAACAAACAGAACAAAGACGGCGGTGGTATCGAAGAGAGCGCCCTAATCTCATTTCCATCCCATTACTCCTCCAAATCTCATTATACATCTATTTTCTCGTAGTAAGAGAAACTCTCATGTATAATAAATAACTCGCCTGCATGAGATGCATGCCAATAGGGAATTTTCTTTATTCCACCCCGACCCGTATTAAATATTCAGCGGTCTTCCCTCGCCGTTATGGTTCCTCTGTTCGATTGCTTAGGTCTTGATGAATTATCCAGCTTTGTCACCGTGATCTAGCTTTATTCGTAAGTAGTCGAAAATTTTTTCGTGAAATGATCATACAGTCAGACTATTCATAAAGTTTATTGCGCTCTCTCTCTCTACCTACACCGATACCATGCGCGCAGAGCACATTGCCGTTCCATTCTACATGGCTTTAGAAAAGTCTGGAAATGGTCGATTATTCGGTAAAATATACGAGGTATCAAAAAAAGATGAATACAAAAGTTGTAGGGTTTTCAAGCGTCTACTAGACAAAGTTTCAATTATACAGGGTTGGTCATAAATTTTGAGCAATAATTATAATCGACATAATGCACTTAAATTCAACCGTTTTCGAGTTGTCGAGTTTTCAAAAATTTTGAATATGTTATAAAAAGTAAAAAAAGACCTTTGAATAAACCACACTAAATATTTCAAATTTAAACATTTATTTGAATGAGGAACAATTATTTTCGATAGTCAATACCTAATTTGTAACAATATTTGAAATATTCGTCAAAACTAGGTACGACAGATGATCTCCATGAAACCTGACTCACTTTTCATAACATATTTGAAATTTTCAAAACTTCAAGTGCATCATGTTGATTACAATTATTACTCAAAATTAAAGGACGAATTGAAATATCTAATAATAAACAGGGGTTTCCATTGAAAAAAATGCAACTTTTGTGTATCACGACCTTATGACCAACACTGTATAGTACTAACTGTTTAGTAGACGCTTAAAAACCCTGACACTTTTGTATTTGACTCTTTCGATACCTTGTATATTCTACCGAATAATCGACCGTTTCCAGACTTTTCTAAAGCCCTATGATGATTGGATTTTGACTGAACTACGAACCAAAAAACATAATGTGCTGTGCTTTTCTCCAATGATTTCATTCTTTCGCCCGGAAGAAAATGTGTTTTTATATCAGTTGCCAGAAGCTAATTTGTTTATGGAGAATATAAACATATTGTAATGGAATCCAGGAGAACTTGAATAATCCCCCTGTATCACATGTTTGGAAGCTCTCTAATATTCTGGAATAGAAGAAGATGAAAGATTCTGCGAGCAGCTGATGAAGAGAGATGAGAAGATGTGACAGAAAACTGACAGTTCTAGAACAGATGTAAAACATATAAATATCGAGCTTCCAAACAACGTTAGTTAGTTGAAGAATAGAACGCGACGTGTTTGTACGTGAAAATAAATAGTTTATCAGTTGGAAATCAGTCTGTTCTCTACTGGAACACACGAATAACGTTACAATATGTTGACAGCGAGCGTTACTCGAACATATAAAGTTCAACACTGATGCACCATTTTCGTTTATGTAAAAATTATGCTCAACATATACTTCAGATAAACAGAATATCTCACATCACCATTGTCTACATTCAACTCGACATGCTGATCTCATTAATTCACTGTTTCACACTTCCTATCATTCTTCAAGCCATTTGCCCCTTTGTGCAATAGATGTGACTTTCTGTGACTATTCTTCTATTCTCAACCAGGTTGGAGTTGGGACACGTGAAGTCTCCAGACGTATGGGTAATCCCTTGCCGTTCATCAGTTGGCAGGTGGAGCTAACTAAAAGTCTCCCCTCAAAAAGTGATATTTTTTCTGATGATGTCACCCTTGCATTGAGATACTTGAGATACTTGTCATCATCAACAGATTCTACAAGACTACTGTGTTTTTCCTATTCATTCTTGCTACATAATCATTTCATTCTATTATTGAATTCACCTTTCTTCCTTCATTAGTAGATGTAAAATCTTATAATCAGGATGAAAACCCCCATAGGGCCTATGGTGTAAGCACTTTCAAAGATTGGAAGATTCGGAATTAGTTGATCAACTGGAAATACAAAGAAACAATTGATTCTGGAAAAAATCCCGAAAAGATGAACATCCAACAGAAAGTAAGAAACAAAGGACAAAATTTGTTTCAGCCACGTGATTTTCCTCAACTTGAGATTTTGGAAGAGTTGTTGATCATTGTTTCAGTGTACTAAATAGGCTTCATACGTAATCAAACAGAAACTGGAACTGGAAATAGAATCATAATTGATTTGATAGTGAGAACAACATAATCGTTCGTTATATCATAGTTATTTTATGGAATTGAAGATATACAGGGTATCCCATGACTGCCAAATTGATTTTGAACTCACTCAAAACACCTCAACTATTTGCTTTTGGGCAGGAATGTATAGGGCCTTGAGCTATGGACATCTAGTTATGAGGCACCCTGTATATTCGCGATACAAATTAATAATCATTTGGTATACTCAGTGTAATTACAGAACGAGATGCTTTCATTCTTCTCGAATTCATTTGCTAAAAGACTTTTACCAGTGGCGTACAGAGTAGTGTTGTACTTAGTAAGAGTGAACAGTGAATATGCCTGAGAAACTTATGAATCCATCGAATCGAAACGTTCATTCTCATTGAACACTCATTATACCAATGCGATTGTGACTCTTTGTAAGAAAATATACTTTTATGTTCCTTCAGAATGTAGAATTTCCTCCATTAACTTGTCATACATAATTCACTGATAACATTCAACATCTATTACTGAGAAAGTGTTTGTCATTGCTTTTGAAGGGGTAATTTTGTTTGCATTGCTCACCATCTTTTCACCCGTAATGAGGGAATTTATGATCGAGGAATATTTTCTTTATCGATCGATCATTATCACATGGTCACTGTTGGTAGAAAAATGTTTATGATCAAAGTATTCGATATTTATGCTAATGAGTTAGCTCCCTGACATAACTTCTTTGATATATTCAGTTATATTCCATGATCTAACCCAATTATATTCATATAGTCGGACAGATGGGTATTTCAATTTCGAGAATATCGATGAATTGCGGTTCAACAGATGAAAAAATTCAGCCCTGCCACTGGTTCCTGTAGATCCTATATTCGTCCCTCTGAAGTTTGCATGACAAAGAAACTCGAACAAGAAGAAACGAAACAATAAAGTCCCAATATTCGATGGAAGTGGAGAAACATCGTAGGAAATTGCAATTGGTATAAAGCAATCCATTATTATATTCGGCTTATCTCATCTACTTGAATGTAATCGTTGAAAATTTCGTAGAAGTAAACTAACCAAATATCTAGAATATCAAATTGAAATGAAATATATGAACCTATTCAATATTCAAATTTGAGGTGGTGAGGAGGTCCAAGAACTATGGTATCAATTCCAAAAAAAAATTGTATACAAGTCAAGCTGAATCTAACGAAATTTCCATCAAGCGACTAACTCAACCGCAAGTTCTTATCGCTGTTCTTGGCTTTTGATTTATGCTCGGAAGTTTCCACGCCAACTTTCCATCATTTATTTATGTGATATCTCGAAATTTAATTCTTACACTTCAACAACTCCAAAGTTATGAGAATGCGTCTCTCACGCGCTCCCTGTTGATGTCGTGGAAGAGGGAAGTACTTGGAAGTTGATTGAAGTTGTCGAAACATCGTCGTTTCCTGTCGACGCTTTTGTTCACCAGATAGTTAACAGGATGCTATCACAAAAACTAACGGTTTGATTGAGAAATTCCTAATCCATCCATTCATGGATTTGAAACTTTTCGAAATTTCTATTTGCAAAAACAATGCATATCATTAACTCATTATCGATTTATAATGAGTCAAGTTTCTGGAGATATGAGTATTTCATGTCATGATCAATTTTGTTCTCACGTATTACCCATTTGTTACTAGAACGATCATAAATGGTTATGATAGACTTTGTATTCAGTGTCATACAGGGTGACTACACACTAATGGACCTTGTACGAAACGTCTGAGACAGAAAACGCAAATTCTATAATCTCAATTGAAGGAGAAATTATACAATAATGATTTAATTCGCCTATGTATTTGTTGTGGAGTGTGTTACGTTGAAATAAAAATCCAGATATTTCATATTTCATTCATTTTTGGCAAATGAATGAAACAAAAATTTTGATTATTCATAAGTATTTTCAGAATTTTTTCGCCCTCAACAAAATTTCTACTACTCCATATTGCTTACAAACAGCTGCACATATTTGCTAAAGGAAAAGGAAATTCGTGATTAACCATGTTTTTATCAGATAGACACTCACCTAAGAACTATACTACGTGAAATCATTGTTCTCATACACGTTTATGAGACGATGACTTTTCTTCGGCATATTTATCAAAATTCTGAAGCGCCCTCTACGAGGGTTGCAATCGCCAATACAAGTCATTCAAAATTATAACATTTTCGGATTCGTCGTTATTATTGTATAATAAATCACTGTCAAGTGTCTATAAGATATATGATCATGGAAAATTGTGAAATATTACCTGCATGTGAACTTTTTATATCATTAATGTTAATTCGATATTCATCAGTTCATTTCAGAAACAGCAGAATTATTCAGGGTGCGTCAAGGCAATAATAGCTTGGACGAATACAGAAAATGAAAAAGAATGCATTTCAATGTTCAGAACAACGTATAATATTTCAGCATTCGTTCAACCGATTGAGAATATATTCTCGTATTTTAGTTTGGTAACCGTAGAAGGAAACTTGCGGAAGTAAATCAGAGCAACAGTTCCGTTTCTCATGAACCATATATTGGCGTGTTATTATTAATACTGCAAATCCCAGCTCCAGCGCAATGAGCCAATACAAACGCTTCCTAGTCTTCAGAAACCTTTTCTGCTTTCTCATTTCAAGCAACCAGTGACGTAGACAGTAAATTTGTTTTATTCCATCAGAAATACGTCAAATGATCCAAGCAATAAGCTAGTCAGTCAACAATACTATAACTGAATTAGAACATGTACATCGAAGGCTTCAATATTGCCAAATGGATAATTCATCAAATATATATTTGTGTCAAACAATAAAAAAAAAGGCGAAGGCTGATATTTTTCATTCCATGCCGATGATTATCTAGTTATAGATACATTCTCAACAGTCTATAGAGTCTAAGATTTGAAGATCTCTCAAATTTTGCTCACATGTTTTGGTATTGACCACAGTAAAGTGATTGCCCTTTCCAGAATGACAAAATCACAGTTTTTTTATATTCGCTGTATTATTGCTATATCACAGGTTAATTTTCCTACCCAGAATTGAAACATGAAGAGATGGTCAGCAGAGAACAATGAATATGTTGTTCAGAGATAATTTTCGTTTGTTAATGTAACCCATTACCTTAGGGATCAACACTCTCAAGACTTCTGTATACATTTGAGCAAAATAATTTAAACATCTACAAATTATGCTTGACTGATATTCTGATAAACATTTAGATTTGAATTATCATGTTCAATGGATTACATATTCTGACTAGAATTTCGATGGGTAGTATCTTCGGAAATAGTATCTTCAACTCTTTCTCGACTAACAATAAGACATCAAAGATACCTTGCTGACAGACACTTGACTTGATCGTAAGCCAAAAATAACGTTTGCTACATGGAGTTGGCTTTCGTAAAAACAATACACAAAGCAACGATCTGTGATGTTTCAAGAAAGCTTCAGGTGAAGACCTTGCTATCGAACAATCTGAGAGTAGAATGTGAAAAAAGTATTGGCAATACATATTAATTCTTCATTTCAATTTTCCGTTTTCAATTCGCGACCTACACTTCAGTCAGACCTACACTTCAGTCAGACCTACACTACAGTCAATTTATGTATTCTCCGCTGAGGGAAATTATAGCGTGAGCTTATTTCATGATGTACATGATACTGGATGTGCAGATGTTTGATATATTTCGTTGCATTTCTTGTTGATTGACCAATATCAATATCTATCTGGAGAATAAATCGAATACACAACAGTGAGTCCTATCTCTTCACCTTCTCTCGCCTTCATTTCAAAAGATGGAAAACAATTTGATGTTCATTCATGAAAAGGTAAGTCTGCCTATAAACTCCGTACATATGTAAATAACGACACTCGGAAAAAGTAAGGATACGTTCTAGTTCAATATATTTATCTATCTATATCCTTCGGAGCTACGACCCAGGGGAGACACTCATGATTTCGAGAACGAGTTCGATAATAAGCCACGTCTGTCGAGAGCGCAGATTTATGTCTCCATGTCGACGGAGCAGTGTTATTCTCCAGTATATTCCGGATTTTGCTGCCAAATTGAAGACGATTTCTCTCAGAAACTCCTCGATTCCTGTTATAATTCTGACGCGTCATTTTTTATGCGCCGCCTGGTAACAAACACCGGCGAACCAGGTCGGGCACAAAAATGAGTGAAGCAAGTGAAGAAGTTTGATAGTGGTTGTGGTGATATTTGGTATAGCTGCCCTCCACTTATACCTACTTATCCCCCCCTACATATTGGCTATCGTTTCAGAATCGTCATGATCGTCTTATGAAAGTGCGTAAAGTGACTCAGTATTTTTTTCAGGGATGTATCGATTTAAAATATTTCATGTCTCGAATCTTGCAAGTGAATTTCTGAATGTTAATTATGAATTCAACGGAATATTTTCAAAAAACGAGGAAGTTGGGCATTGTTAAAATCAGTGCAAATAAGTACTTGTGGCTTGTGCCCATGGTTAGGAAGTATCTCAACTGAATTTCAATAGGGATGAATCAATGGGCAGGATTCGTTCATCGTTAAGTCATGCAAATTTCAAAGTCAATTGAAATTGTATACGAAGTAGCTTTTCGAGATCTGTTATTTGCATTCAAAGTAAATGATACGTTCAATTGCTATCAAATATTTTTGATACAGCACCCATCGGACGTGAGTCAAATGTTTTTTCGAATTCCTTTTTGATACAGCACCCATCGGACGTGAGTCAAATGTTTTTTCGAATTCCTTAACACAAATTATGAATGAGATATCTTTTCCTTCGATTCAACATTGTTGAGTTCATTTTGTTGTCAATGAAAATTTACAAGGTCATTCGACGGAGATAGTCGATAGCCCAAAGTGGAGTGAAATATATTGAAAAAGAACGACAAAAAACCCAAAGTCTTCTCCACACAATAGTAGGTAGGTATTCTTTAATTATCAAAAAGGGGAAACAAACATGTTTCGATCAACGCTGTGATCATCATCAGTGTCACTAAAATTTGAAGAATGCTAGGTTTGAAAAATCACGTATGGATATAAACAAAGGAGTCATTACATATATGGACGAAAGAATATGGGATAAAACCCCCAAGTCACACAAAGAAGACTGAATGCATTGTACGAACTGTAAGTGAACACACAATGTTACTACATTAAACGCGTAAACGGTCGTGGAAAAGGTTTCATATTTTTTTCTGAAAACCTCACACAATGATTTATATAAGGAAATCTATATCTGATATATTTTTTATGTCATATATCATATATCATTTCTACAGATACTATCATTTATATTTAGGTGGGAGCAATATATTTTTGACAACGTATTGTCCCTCGTTGCTTGAAAGGAAGACGATAGACATAAATATTTAATTTTGTGTATCATGTTGGGAAGTATTGTAAATAATTTGAAGTGAATTCGAAATTATTTTCCTGATCACGCATCTATCTAGACAATTATCCACAGGAATTTTGCAAGTGGCATGTCAGTGCTTGTTTTCATTATCCGCCTGCAAAATACGAGAAAATAATTCAGCAGTAAACAATATTGATCATGACGCGATATCCAATTAGAGGAAGTTCAGATTTATTCCAGCGTCATTTAATTAAGGACTCCTAGAGTGCCAATTATTATTTTCCGCATGGCGAATCAGATTGTTGCGTCGGATGTCATTTCGATTGAAGTTACACGAGAAACAACTGGAAAACATGGCGTAGTCAGAAAAATTTATCCGTAGAAAATTTATTTCAATCGAACAGTACGCGTAGGTTGACCTCCGATAATAAAATCTAAATTCGAAGCTAATCAATAGGTCAATGAATATTTGTCACTGAATGCAATGATTGGTATCGAAAGCTCCACATTTTGATATTGTACCCAGGTTATCGATAATAATTACACAATGACAACAGAATAATAATTGCAAAAAACGAGCTTTGAATTTTTATTCATCAGAAAACCATCAACTGAACAACATATGAACATAATCATCTCAGTAGTTATGACAAAAGATGACTTTTCGGAGTTATGAAGATATAATTTGATCTTCATACTCTTCTATTTAGTGACCAGTTTGAAATGAAGATGTTATTTTCAGAAAAACCCTCCTCCTACGAGAAGAAACTCCTTACTCAGAACAGTCAACAATTTCACGTTGTTCGATAATAAAGTCAATCCTGGAATTCATTCGATTTTTCTTCTTATGTTGTTGGGATGAAATTCTGGAATCAATTGGGGAATATGGACTTGATTAATGTCCAGTATTCAATTATATACCAGAATTACTCCATTATAATATCACTCCTAATATCTCTGCTGTCAAAATAACTTCAAAGAATGTTGGAGTGACACGTGAGCCTACTCCGAGAGAGGTTTATCGTGAAGCGTAGTTCGTCTTTGCAGTCTCCATTACTGCCAACCATTCCGTTTGTCCCATTTCAAACTGAAATCTCTTTATCCTCAGCATATTCGAGTCTTCCGAACATGAGATTCCACAATTATTTTCAGAAAATCCAGGCTTAAGTGAATGAGTTCGTATATAAGGGTCATAAATCTGAAAGAATTTGAATAAACTTTCGGGTGAGTCATAAAAGAGATTAAAAAACATGACTTCAGCGACACGACGGCCTGATAAATAACTAGACTAGTTTTTGTGGGTCGAATGGATAGCTTGTTATAAAGTTTTCTCAGTGTTTTACTGTTGCTACCGAGTTAACGATTGCTTGAATAATGGAACTTGTCTAATAAGCTACTATATTTTCTGGCGTTTAAATGAGTTTTCCATATAGAAACTGATTTTAGATTGATAGATGGCCCATTAGATATTTCTGGTGGACAAAAGAATGAATCACTTTGGGAACTCAATAATTGAGTATATTCCGAAAATCGTTCTTGCTTTTTTGATTGAGATCTTTCTACACTCCTTATGCTTCAAATTTTACTTTATTGATCGACCGTAGTACTCTATGTTTATTCACGTATGATTGAACGATTCTAGTTTCTAGGACTGAACCAATTCTTCAGTCAGTGTCTCGTTTTTGATACCGTATAAGAGGTTGAAAGAAATGTAACATCAAGGAAATCCTCAACGTATTCTGAGATTTAGGTCAAGACACGTTGAGGACAAGTGTACTTCTCACACACCATAATTCTATTATTTCACAATCATTTAATCAAAACAATTATTGAAAGTCTTTTTTTCCCTTCGGTTCACGTATTCTATGGAAGATCGTCAACAATCTCCTACACATATAATTTATCTCCTTCAAGTAGTTACAATCTCCTCGTGGAACAAAATTGATCATATATTAATTCATTCATTTATGAATACTTACCACAGGATGACCCAAATCAGAAACGGAGCAAACAGAGCAATGAAAAAATGAAAAAAAAAACAGCAACAATTGCTTCGCACTTATTCCAAAATCACTTTAATCACCCCATGTAGTAACTTATTTGTATCTGTATTTGTATTTTTCAACTGTGAATAAAGTTTTATTTTTATTATATTCCGAACCCAACATTTGTTCCTGCTGTCTGTAAGTAAAAGTTATACCAGAACTAAAAGAATTGAACACACATTATTATATAACACACATTATAATCCAGGACAGGTCATTTCGTCATTTATCAAATGATATACGAATGATCAACATATCCTCCGACCACAAAAACCTTCAACAGTATGACGATCAAGAAGCTGATCAACTTTGAACTCAACAACTCCAGAAATTGTCACTGCACAGAATACAATTCGTCGGTATTAAACTGGCAACTTGGACTACAGACTACTGGAGCGTTTTTGAGTTTTCATCGCACAATACTTTTAATGTTGACACCAGTACGGACAATGGAGCCTTACATGTTATAAGCTGAAGAAATCACTTTATCTATGTGAAAGGGAAACGTCAAGTGTAGATCAAAGTGATTCGTAGATCAATGAAAATGTCAGGTTCGGCCAAAATTGTATCATCAATTTTGTTTTCCTTTCATATATAGTTCGATTTCGAAGTGAAAGATATCACCTGATATTCAAGGTTAACCTGTCCACACACTGAGTTCTGTATTAGGTGTTGTCAATCCTCGCTAGATCTGAATATGAATCTTTATATTATTAGCATAGCAAACAACGGATAATAATATCTTTGATGAATATATTGAATAGAAGATGCCCTATATGAAAATGCATCAGTATTTATGTTCATTAAAAAATCTAAGCTTCCTCAGGTACTCACGATGATGGAGTATTGTGGGATTAGTAGCAGTTGCTACCAGTTTGACATTTTTCATAAAGTATCTTATGATTAATTTTTTTCTGCTGTTGCCAAAGGACATTATAATCAATTGTTCTGTTCCAATAAATTGACGAAATATATATTTCACCATTGTCGGTTGAATAATCTTCAAGAATGATTGAAAATAATTCGTTTGATTTCGTTTGAATCTTTATGGAATCATTTTTGACGTTGAACGTTGGCTGTAATTTCCACATACTACTTCTCTTTTGATGCAATACTTCAGTTATCAAAACTGAAATCTCTGGTTGGAAAAAGAGAAATGAAATCCATATCATTCCAGATACGATCCTTTCTTATCAATGTACAAAGCGGCTTTGGAATGATTTCTCAGTGACGTAACCAAATGAAATAGGGTTTGTTGAAGGGGTGACGTTTTTCATGAAATGGAAAATATGAGACTCAGAAGAATCACTACAAATACTGGATACAATATGATTTATTGACATTTCTTTCGTATTGGTCGGAGATGTAGGATAATAAATCCTCGCCTTATGTGTTCGCAATGTCTGCACAATCTGAGAATGGAAGTACTATCCATAGGAGAAGCATAAACATTCTTTCAAGAAAACCTACCTGACTTCAATTATGAAAACCTCTAATGATATCGAAGAGGGAGTCGTAGGATACCTTATTCGCGAAGAAACTACCCCATTAGTTTATTCATCAGTTTTCCTCTATGTCTCATCCTCTTTATTATATTCCATCCTTATTTTTATGGGATGAACGTTTATTTTCAGAAAAACAAAAGGAAGAAAGGAAATGATATGAAAATATAACCTGCATTGAACATATTCCTCTGATGAAACCAATAGTGATCTACGCTACTGCTCGCAACGTATTTCAAGATTTGCGCTTCTGAGGATCTTCTCTGATCTTCTAGTTAACATTTGATCTCATATCTTCCTGTTCTTATGCGAGACAAAAAGTTTTATAATGACTTTGTGTATAGCAAGATTTACAGCTTTGGTTGAAGTTTCTGAAATATTACTTCATCCAGTTTATGATATGCATAATGGCCGTAGAGTTGTGCGGATATCAAGGCAAGTCCGAAGGCCATGTTTGGTGTTCTTTGCACCGGATGGAAGCGGATGAAAGCCGGCTAGGCCATTATTCCGAATATTCAATAATGAATATGGAACTTTGAGGAGTTAGCCGGAGGTCATGGCTGTTCCGAATTCCATTTATTCGAAAATCTGGACGCTAACAGGTTTATAAAAGGATATAATTTAGATGTGAAATGATCAGACGCAATATAATAGTGTTGAACTCTTTGAAACATAATTGAATTATACTCGCTTTATTTTCAACTTTGACAAGATCAATATCAATCATGATGACCATAGATTGAGGATGGATAATTCAGTATACATAGTGATCTCTATTAGGGTATAATATCAGCTGCAAAATAACATCCACATATTCTGATTTCTTTCAACACAACTCAAGTTATTTACCGATCATATAGAAATGTTTTCATCTCTTATTATCATGATACCTATAAAAGGTAGTTTTGATGGAGATTGTGTACTTTTTTGTTTTTGAACTATTCTCATTTTGTAAATCTATGCACTACTACCGAGTGAAAATGACCTAGAAAAGTTGGCAGAGCTTGAATGATGTCAAGCATGAATATTATTTATAAAAGAAACAAAAACGATTTCTATTTCAATTGAATTTGAATCGATTTCTAGAAACATTTATATCCACAAACTCTCGAATGTACCAAATAGGCCTGCGTTTAGGATCCTAGTCGTATATTAGATATTCCTAAGAATATGTTATATATCTTTAGTATTAATTCCGAATGAACATTTGGATAGGAATCACTGCGTTATCATGAATTTTGGGAATAATTAGCAAAATTATCATAAGGATTCTCAAATGTTCAAATCTGGCAAGAATTCATGAATATTTTGTTGGACAACTCGGAGAAGCTATGATAATATTCCAGATGGTTTATATTGCGATTCGAAAAGAGGATGAATTTGTCGTCGAGTACTTTTTTCCTGTTTTTGTTGTCGTAATAAATTCTCCACACTAACTGAATTTATATTATCGCCCATTTAATGAAAGGAAACAGTTTATACTTGGATCGAGCCATATCGAGCAAAGTTAAATGGTATAAACATGTAACACCCAACAGAACACAGTTTCGCCATTAAGCCCGAGTGGCTCTTCCGGTTCTTGCTACAGGAAATCGAGCTATCATCGGGATCGCATTGTTGGGAAGGCTACCGAACATTTCCTCGGCTAACGTGATAATTTCACTTTTGTGTCACCGAATCTCCAGTGCAGTCTCATCACTGAACATTTGTTAACTTTTTGAGGAATTCTGAACCATCGATGGTTTCAATAATTTGCTTGTGGTGATTTTTGTGGCCCTAAAATAACAGATGACAGTTGGCAAACCTATCTCCGGTAAGGTATAACGAATATTTCACATATATGCTTGTTTATTGTTTTTAGATTCATGTATCAACAAACTGGGGCATAATTGAACATGATTGGTCATGATGAAGTCCTAATTATCAACATGATTAGAAGTTGTCAAGGATTCGGATGTGTATTCAATTTTCAAAAGAATATTTTTCGTCATTTGGAATGTGACCTTTAGTAGGGTTTTCAACACTCATTCCACATGTTGACCAAATTTCAAAAAATTCAATCGAACTTTCAGCCCCTAGTAATATATACTATGTTAAAGTATATTATTAGTGAAAGGGTAGTCTTGACTGACTAGTTTAAGGAAAATGAAATAATATCTTGAGGATGCAGTCAAGAGTTTTGGGCTGGTTTTAAAGAATACTCTCTGTAATTTGGTCGAGATTTCGAAAATGTTTATTTCCTTTTTCAAGACATGTATGAAACAATTTGAAATTTGAACATTTTCTTTCAAAAATAAGTTATAAATTACTTACTAACTTGAGGTTTGTTGTAAAAAGTCAAACGTATCAAAAATTTATAATACATTTTTCTGGATTGATTAGTGGTGTACTTTTGAAGTGTTTTATATTTTAACAAAGGATTATTGACATTTTACGATAAACCTCGAGTTGAAAAGTAATTTATAACCAACTTATGGAAAGAAATTGTTTATATTTCAAATTGTTTTATACATGTTTTGAAAAAAGAAATGAAAATTTTCGAAAGCTCGACTCAAAACATTCGACTGCATCCTCAAGATATTTTTTCTGTTTTTGAAGTATGATATATATGTTATGTTTGAGTGTTGGAGCAATAAGAGCAATATTATCATTGTCATTATTATATAGACAATCATTATAATTCAGGATATAATGTAGCTGTTTTCAACTATATCTCCTTCCTTGTCAAACTATCATGATAATACGTATGATCTGGAAATATAATTCTTGAGAGAGGTTTCATTGAAGTTGAGTTAAAGAATGTATTCAATATCTACAAAATGAGTAATGTAATACGCATTTGTCATTCATAGTTTCAACAGAAATCATCAGAAATAACATCTGCTGACTCAAAAGTATGGGAGAATCTGATCGATCTATTCTACATTCTAATTAATTTCCTGTAATCTTCGAACAACTCAAATACTCACTTATGCTGATGAAATATTTCTTCATTCAACTGAGTATAACTTGTTCATGAAATTGTGTGCTGCGATCACAAATTTCATTCTGTACCTTCTATACTGTGATGCTGCATTGTCAACATGAAATCCAATTGGATGTATGCATCAGTCCCGAAAACCACTGTCGAGTGAAACAAAATTCCACATGACTCAATATCAAGTAGCCTATTAGATCGAATGTTTCTAGGGCATTCTAGATAATAGAATACTTTGTTGATTCGAAAATCGATCCTATTATTGTGATGTGAGTTTGTTATGATTGTTGCCATACTATTTTGAAAGTGTGCTCAATTAGTACTGATGAGGTTCTTCTTTATTGCTACATTCATATAGAAAAATCAAGGTGCTCTACGATTGGGTAGTAACGTACGCATCATTTTCTTTACTTTGAAGTAAAATTTCCATAGAAAACTAAGGTTTCTCCCTGATGGTATTCATTAATAGTTTATTTTCTATCAAATGGAAGTTGATACATTCGAATCTATGTTCAATTCTGTTCAGGTTCTCGAGATATTTTGAATTCTGTATGTTTTCTCTTCTAGATTTGGTAGAAATCTCGACAGCAATCAAGAAATCATTCAACATAAATCTATCGTTCCAACCACAACTGCCTTCCATCATATCAATGAAATTCAGGTCCGTGGCAATCACATTCGAAATACCTCTTGAGTAAATGATGAAATATCTTACAGATAATTCATTCCATGTGCAGCATCCGAGTAAACAAAACACAATATCTTAATGGACCCTAGAGAACAATTCATTCGTTCCGAACAGGCAAAAAGGTGAATTTTTTTTTCTGGAAGCTGGCACACAATCATCGAGCAATCACCGTTTGGGCGACCATTTGGTAAGGCTTTTCGCCAGATGAGTGCATGAAAAATGGAGCGCTCGATTATAATCAGGCTGAGTGCACGACGGCAGAGGTCTGAGTCCGAATCTGAGTACGGTGATATCTCACGGGAGAACGTAATTACCATTAGGCATCAGACGCTTCACAGCATCTACATTTGATTCGATTCGTTTTTGATCAAGAAAGTGAAAGTGCTTGTTGAAGCACCATACGTAAGAGAACAATTGTTGTTCTATATCATTAGCCACTCCCAAGAAGATTCATGTGATAACCAATTCATGTTACTGAAAATTTAATCTTTGATAGCCTGACTTTTCTCTTCTCCACCTGTTTACCATAAATGGGATGGTATGTTATTGTGCTCTATTCAATAATATGAATTTTATAATTATGGTTGATATTCAATTCGTTGTATCAGGAGTACTTTGTTTTTAGATGATATAGATGAGAAGACTAGGGCAAAAAATCGGAAAGAGGAGAAAAAGAACCCTACAACAATACCTACAACAAAAACTTCCGACTCCATAACCCCAAAAGTCACCTATAACAGAAATCCAGTGAAAATTGGATCATCATTTGGCTCAGCTCGAACCATTTTGAAAAATGTCTTATGTTTCAAAAGCGCCAAGTCTCGGGCGAACAATGTTTGGTTCCGTCATCATGATAATGCACCAGGTCATAGGGCATTGTTTTTCCGCGACTTTATTAGTTCTCATATCGTTCCGCAACAACCGTATTTGCCAGATTAATTTCTTTGTGATTTTTGACTATTCAAAAGGCTAATGTGGGGATGACGTTTTGACACGATTGAGGAGATGAGGGACTAGAAAATGTGTTCGAAAAGGTGCGTTTAATGTGATATGTTGAGTAACCACCCGTTTTTCTCTCATAGAAATACTGCATGTTTCTCAATGATTTTCCAATTTCAACTCTAGCAACACGAATTGATGTTGAACTTGAAGTTCAATCATAACTGTATTCCGAACCGATAATTATAATCTGGAAGATTTTTACTAATACTACGAGTACTACAACTGTCTTTGTCTATTAGGAGGTGATTCAGAGGTAGGAAGGAGTAGGATCACATTTTTCTTATTATCGACAGGAAAAAATTGTAGATGCAATTTCAATATCATCTAGCATCCTGAGTGGAATCTTTCGATTACTTCCATCACCTCAGTTAGATATTATATGGATTAATGGCAAGGTTCCATAGATACCATGTGATTTAATATTTACCCTCAAAAGACATTAGCAAAGTAGCGATACGATATTTAACAGTACTCCTCTCATCAATCACGCGATTAACCCTCACATTATTGGCACTCGACTAGCAGAACACTTTCCTACCAAGGAAATTAACTGGATATCATCGAGCCAGTGTGCCCCAAAATCGTGCGAAATAATTCAGACCAGGTCGATGTTCATTCTTCGATATCGAAAATGATTGACGGTTGCCAGAGTGTAAGCGAAGGGAATTAAAATCCTATCAGAATCATATTAAGGTCAATTACGGACTATTCGATACCCTCGGTGTTTTCCTCAGTTGCTCCTAGAATTCCAATATGGCGAGGTTTTAGCCGTATCGGCAACGCTGGTGCAAATTCAATTTTCTTCTTTCTTCAAATTCTTCACCCAATCTGAGAGTTATCAAAAACGTTCGTTTACTAGTAATTGATAATATCTAGTCATGTCACAAGCATGGGTTCAGCACCCAACAAACTAACTACTACGAAGGGTTTAGAATTGCTCCATTCTAAACCCTTACCTAATAGACCAACATTCGAATTCACTCCGATATGTGAAGACGATATAAAGGCAGCCATGGACGAAATCTCCTCAAAAGCAATTGTATGCGAAACAAGCCAAAATTATTCCTATACCAAAAATAAAGAACGCTATAAAACCTTCAGACTTTCGCCCCATATCAATACTTTCCGCGTTATCGAAACTTTTCGAAAAAATTATCCATTGCCAGATTATTCTCTATTTGAACCATTACTCCATTCACAATTCATTCCAATCAGGGTTTCGTAAAAGACATAGTACAGCTACAGCGCTCACAAAAATTACTGACGATATTAGTAAGGCAATGGATAGCAAACAGGTCACTGTACTAGTCCTGTTAGACTTCACCAAAGCGTTCGACACCATCGACTTTGATATATCACTAGCCAAATTACGTTTAATAGGGTTTTCCCCACACTCTAGTATATTCTTCAGCTCGTATCTCAATGGGAGAAAGATTTCAGTTAGTGTGAACGATTCTCATTCTGACTGGGTTGAAACCACGACAGGAGTCCCACAAGGTAGCGTCTTAGGCCCACTACTTTTTTCATTGTATGTATCATCTTTGACCAATGATATTGTTTGCAATCATCACTTCTTTGCAGATGATTTACAAATCTACATGAGTTCCCCTGTTGAACAAATCCCCGAAAATATCGCGAAAATTAACAAAGATTTGTTTCAGTTATCTAGTGCCGCTTCCAGTATAGGTCTTACGTTGAACGCCACCAAAACTCAATCCATTATAATTGGCTCAAAGAGGTATTTGAATCAGATAAATCGCGATGGTAACGAAATTATAATTAATAGCAACAAAATTAAATATTCCAAAAACGTGAGAAACCTCAGAATCATTATGGACGAAACATTTTCTTGGGATGCACAAATTGCTAATTTGAGCAAGAAGTTTTATTACAATATTCACCAACTTCGCCGTCTAAAGAACTTCTTGCCATTTCAAACAAGGAAAAACTTATTTTTTCACTATTACTCCCTTTAATAGATTACGCTGATGTGGCCTATATGGGACTGAATGCGATCCAACTGAACAAACTTGAGCGCCTACAAAATGCTGAGAAAATTTGATCATGTTAGGCAATGCAGGCATCACCTTAATTCATTATCTATCAAACAACGTCGAAACTGGCATATTTTATTATTAGGGTACAAAGTTTTGAACACGCAAGAACCGGCATACCTCCATTGCAACCTTCGACCTCTTGGCGGTGAAATTCGACATACTAGAGCAAATACAAACTTTTCTCTAATAAGGACACCTGCACATGCCACAAATTTTTTTCACAACAGTTTCACAGTAATATTTTCACAGCTTTGAAATCGCATTCCTCGACATATCATCGAAAAACCGACGTTGTTCACTTTCAGATCCAGCCTTAAGAAATATTTGAGCAACACAGAGCTGTCAGTTTGATCCAGTAATAGTTTTTGTCTTCATATCTTCTACCATTCTTTCCTTCCTATTCCCCTGTCTTCTCCAAATCATGATTGATTTAGCCTTTAATCAATTGAGTTTTGAAATTTTTTTTGTTTTGTTCTGTATATTCTGTACTTTTGTATAAAATCTTGTGAAGGTCGGCAGGAAGAAATCGCCTAGCGATATGCCCACCTATTGCGAACAAAATGTAAAGTATGTAACCAAACATTATTTGAGCCATAAAGAGTATTAATAATAAATAACTATCATACTTTTCACTTCCGGAGTTTTTCACTCATCATCATCAAATCATCTTTCTAGGTAGAATATATTGTTCGATTGATCAGAAAAAACAAGATCTAAATGATTTGAATTCGAAATGTGAAGGAATCATTCGCATTTCTGAATGGGAGGAAAATGCCATGTATGTGGGGTCTCAGAAGTTCTGTAAGAGTGTGAGATAGGGTGTTTCATCAATGTTGCCAATTTTTTTTCTAGATAATAACGAGCGAAATATCCACTATATTCCTTAGATATTTGGTTCACACATCCTTGAGCGACAAACCTATGAATATTGAAAAATTCCATTCCCGGATTTTTGAAAATTTAATTCTGGGCTCCCCTATTGAACACTCTTTTTTTAAATCTGATAAGATGTTCGAAAAGAGCACAGAAAACTGAAAGAAACTGTGTTCTTATTTTTCCACGAAGTATTTTTCTATTGAGTTTTCACTATTGAAATTTCATGTATCAAAAAGGTTAAACTAGAAAAAAGCAGTACAATACAACCTATCACCTTCACGATTTCGAAAACTGCTCAAAGTATATTCTATTCTCACATTTTTACAGTGGCGTGTAATAGTGACAGGGGTGCCATAATGCCACGGCCCTCCCGACCCAAGAGGGTCCGATCAAAAGGCCACAAGCTCAAAAATTTATTTGTGCTGAATGAAACACTAGTTTTTCAAAATTGAACTGAATATTTTATGATTTTGACTGGTCTCACCCGAATAATTTGGCACTAGCCTCAGATAGTATTGTTACCGTCGGGTCATTACTAGCAGAGTATTAAATGAAACGACTCAATGTTCAGAAATGCAGCATGTTCATTCGTATTGTGAAAAAGTGAGAGACGTAATGCATTTGTTGTCTTTCTGTTTGGTTCTGGTGCAAAACTACCATTATCAGAATCAGAAAACAATCTGGTAGTTCTTGGTCTGTTGAATTATATTCTGTTTTTTCACCTAGCATTTTTTGTATTGATTATGAAGAAAATATTGCGGTTACACAAGTGGATGATAAGAATAATTTGTTGTTGGTGTAGTGAAGAATCTAATTAGTCATAAAAAAAAGTTACTGGTTTCTGTATGAAATGGTTAATCTAAGGATATTTCGCAAAAAAATCAAAGGTTTACCAAGAAGGACATAACAAACGAATACTTCAGGAATAAAATTACAAAACAAATCACCTCAGGTGATTCATATTCTATTCATAAATTCTTGATTTTCAATTCTGATCACGGTCGGCATATTATTTAGAAATATAAATTGTCAGTTCATCTCTACATTGTGATATACATAATGAAAATAATACATCTCATCATTATTAATTGCATAATTTATCACTCTGTTTCATGACCTATGAATGTAGCCAATGCTGTGATGATAAATCCAATTATAAATTATGAATGAGAGAATTCATGTGTTATGAAATTATTGTGTTATTCTGAATGAAATAATAATCAAATTCCCAATGACTAATTGATGAGTTCAATGATGTATATATATTTCGGACATTATTCAAACAATATCACGTTATATGACCTACAGTATATATTTTGAATATGTACATTTCACTCTATTTGGTATTCCTAGAATAGTAACTACCATATCAGATCTATAGCAGAAACAAAATGCTTTGTATGCTGATCAGAAAATATTGATTCGATGAAATTGATAATAGCTCCATTCAACATATAGTTCAAGAAATCAACAAATATAATCGAGTTACATGATAAATACTTCGTTCATTTTGAATAATATGATTAATCATATAATACATATATGTTTTCGATGTATTTAGCAGAAATTATTTCTATTGCTGACAATTTCTACTTTTAAACCCGTTATGATGAGTTGTTCTTGTTTGCATTACTTCATTTCGCCTTCAAATTCATCATCTGAGAGTAATACCAAATATGTATCTGTTCATTTCTCTGTTTTATTCTCTCAAACAACATAGATCATCGATATCTGCAATTGAAACATTCTGCATCTCGAGAATTGATCGCACGTCACTTGCAGCGGAGCCACCAATCTCTTGAATTGTCTTCGGGGTCTCCACTTTATCTGGATGGAGAATAATAAGAATACATAAATTGGGGATGAGAGTCCTCCTTTTCGAATCGTCGGGATCCATGTAGATCTACGACCTTATCCTTATCGTAGACCAGATGCGTTTTTCATCCTCTGATACTCTTCTCTCTAGATTTATTCCTTCTATTCGGTGAAGATTCGCGTTGATTTTCTCATTGGATATTTTCGACATCGGACAAAGGGTCAGGAGTGAATGGGTTAGAGAGTATCCTCCATGTTTTGAACCTGAATATATATTCTGAAAGTGATACTGGGAATCTTCTGGACATGTGAATGATCGACGATGATTCGATAAACTCTTTTCTAATATCCAGGAATTGTTTTCTGCTGCCATGACTGTGGTTGTCAGTACCATAGTCGCACGAATGATATCTTCATGAAATTCGTATATTCCTTTCATATTGTGTGTATCACATTTTTTTCTGTATTAAGTAATGCAATGCTCACTAATGAGATGTCATTTTCTATTTGGTACCTCGACAAATGTTATCATTTTTTTCCACATCATTTACGTCAGTTCCGTCCTGTAACTCAGGGTCATTTATTGGTTCCAAATATGGAGAGGATTATTTAAAGTGATCTATAACCAAGATACAAGTACAAGTTTGACCAAATTTACGAGACGACAGAAGAGTTTCATGAGAATATCTCTATTTTTTCGTCTTTATGTCCAGTCTTCAGCGAATCAGAGTCAGGAAATTCCAATTTCATTATAACATTCATAAATGGTTCAAAACAAAAAATATATTTGGAGAAACATATATCAGTGAAATAGGTACAGTCGGTTAGTTCATATATTTCTCATGAATTTTATTACATGAGCAATCAGGTTCATCTGAAAAATTTAGATTTCGCTTGACATCGGATAAATCTCATTTACTGTCAGTGCTAATTTGATGCGATTTATTCATTATTCAGTCGAATAATGATATGAAATGCATGGCTCTCAGATTACATCAATTTCGTCGTCCTGAAGAAAGTATTTTTAAAAACAAATTATATTATGGTATAATATGGTAAGTATACTGATTAATATTTTCACAGTTTCATCAGAATTGCCACTATTGGTCTTTAAATAATACTAAGACGGAAAAAATTACTGAAGTGATTTGTATTTAGAGAGGGAACATTAGTCATTTCAGGATTCATCTCTCTCATTGATGACAATTGCCTGGATCATAATTTTTGAGACATACTGATTTCTGCATGAAGTGAACATTCGAATTCCCAACTGATGAAATATATCGAAATACTCAAATTCAAATCATTTATGAGGATGATTGAATGCTTTTTCTTTTCATGACACCTTCCATGGAAGGATTCTGATAAAGAAATAGCGTTCATTAAAATATCAATATACCTATCCGCGTGTTATTTTGAACACGAACAGTTCAAAAATTATTCCTTATCACTTATACATACTATATAAAACTTTCAGTGATGATTATCTTCAATAAATCGCTCTGCCTTATACATACCTATACATCCACTCATCAATATTTTGCTATTGATAATCTCCTCGTGGATTCGTGAATATTCTCTCCTGGGGATAATCGATAGAAATTTGCTTAATATCTGCGAAGACTATGCGCCAAACTAATTACACATGTTCGTGAACCTAATAACTTGACACAATTCGCTTTAGTCTAACAATAAGATAAGATCCTAATCTTGTTCAGCAAACTAGCAAAATCTTCCGAATCACTTCCTGTTACCAAATTCGACTGACGAATCAACGGTTATTAACTTTATTATCACCTGCGCATATACCTTTGAAATGTTAGCGATAATTGAAGTTGTGAATGAGAAAATGTTGGGGATTTCGTTATCGAATCGATGATCAACAGTATGCATCATCCTGAGAAGTATGAATGTACCTGCTATTATATAATAATAATAATAATGATGATAATATTCATCTACTGTAAGTAGTATATGAGTGATAAATTCGAAACAGTTTTGAATAAGTTTCACAATGTAAATGAACAAATAATCACATAATACAGGGACTGACCGAAAAGTATATGTTTAATATAATCAGTTTTTTTTTTCGGAGTCGGAGAACGAAATGGTGTTATTCATGGAATTTTATAATCAACTTTTTATTTTTTCGTCATCTATAATAATCATCAATATGGTTTATTCTTCAATGTAGACCAATGCAAAGTTATTATTATATGTACAGGCTGGCCCAACGAAAACGTACCGGAAGGTATATCTACCAGGAAGAGATTATATCGAGCAAAACCTGAAACACGTCAACTTTGTATAAGAGGAAACAACTCTCGACGTAAAAAGTATAGCCCAAACTTTACCCTCTAAGCGGGGGTAGCTTCCCCTGAATTTTTTCAAATAGAAATATGGGTCAAATGATATCTCATTGAAAAGCCCTTCTGATTCTCTATACATTGCTTTGTTATTTTCGAAATTCCGTCTACGAGTTGTAGTGTTGTTGTCGCTAGTGCATTTCTCAAAAAATACAAAAAGTTTATCGATTTCGCTCAATTACTCAACGTTTTGTTGAAGTAAATGTTGTAATAATTTTTTTAATAACAATTCGCTTTTTTTTCTGTTTTTGTTGATTCCAGCTAGTTTCTGGATAAAATATCTTCCTGGTAGTTGTACCTTCCGGTACGTTTTCGTTGGGCCACCCTGTATATAATTTGTGTTATATCTACCCATTCGTTGCATTCAGCATCAATGACATACGAAAACATTTAACCAAATTGATTCAAAAACTGTCTTCGGAATACTGAATGATGTAACTCAAGCAACGACGTCTTTCTTATAAGGAAAATAGTTCTCTGAATATGATGATGATGTCCGGTCTGTGGGACTTTTATGCTATTTATCTCTTATCTTTCGACGAACTGAGAAGTCTCACAGTACGAATCAGACTCTCCTTGCCTCTGAACCTCTATTTCATTTTCCTGTCATCGCTTATGTCAGCTTTCTCTCAACTTTACCCACAATTATTTGATGGCTATCCAGTAGCTCCCCACTTTTCATTTTTCGATGGCAAACGCAAAATGAAAACGACCAGACATAGAAATGTGGAGAACTAAACGGCAATTATAATATTCTGAGAACTCAACAAATCCACATTGAGCAAGAGTAATTTGATTCCTCCATCCAGAGAAGGAACTCTTAAAAGTGTAAATTATATTCTAATTACCTCCACGACCGTCCGATACGCTCTAAACGTCTATAAACTCCTCGAGACGAGGATGATGAAAGTTCTCAGAAAAATTAACATTTCTTGGCAGGAACTTGGCCGTAGGACAAAAAGAAGGTTCTGCGAAGTTGCAGGTTGTAAATCTGGTAGTATAACTGTTCCTCGGGGAGCACTAAGATAGAAATATAGGGCGATAGGCGTGGGCGGTGAAACGACCAGAGATGCGGATAAATAATTCGCGTCGGAACCAGAAGAAGACGCTTTGAATTTCGTTGGTCTGGCACTTTTTTGATACCAATTGATCAATTGAAACACTAATGTCTCCTTGCTGATGACACTCCTATGATGAAATGATGAATTGTCAATATATTTTAAACGAAAACTATTCTTTGAGAATTATTTTTTTTTCTTTACATGCATAACATGGAGCAATCGTAGCTAAAATTGTACTCGATATCAAATCTTAGTGTAGCTGTCAAATCGACTCAATTGAAAGTAAATCATCTGGTATTCGTTCTTCACAAGACAATTGGTGACTGGACTAGTATTGAATTTACATTCATTAACCACTTTATCATATAGTTATATGTATGTATTGTCACAAACACCACAAGGCATGGTCCAAGAATTATAATCACTCACTATATGTAAACCAATCCATGTTCGACCTCAGGTGCGATTGAACCTACATGACCCGAATATGAGTTAATTCAAGTTCACGAGTTCATTACCAGACATATTGTGACAATACGCAAAATAATCACGTTGAACTCACTAGGGCATGTTCGCATAACAATCAGAATGAATATAAGTAATTGAAGACATAGTCTTAGGAGATTCTTGACTTGGTCTTCAGAGAGTCCTGAGTTAGTCTAGAAGGGTAGGTAGGCGTCCGAAGGCCTAGTTCGGACGCCTATGCTACAATTCTTCTTGATTACTCTCATTGCTCCTGAAGACTGGGTTTCCAGCATTATTGTATATTAGTGGTAAGCGATTGTATTTTCTCATTTGTTCTCGTTTGTATCATTGTATATTTCTTGAAGGATGTACCATCAAAATTGTTAATAGATTATATGTTTCTTTGGTATTTCATTCTGTCATTAAAATAGTTCTATTCATATTTCCTGAGTACGACCCAAGCGACAGGGGTGACCCCCAAAACACCCCCTGTGCGCGACATATGGTGGAGGCGCCGTAGCTCAATCCTGTAGGTTAATTCTTCATAATTAACCTAACTTTCAAGAAATTATGATGATGATGATGTTTTTATTTTTGTTAACTTTTTTGACATTGAGAACTTGATTAGATTTTTTGCTTATGTGATTTTGATGGTACAACAAAAAAAAAATTATTCAGTAATATTTATCAATTCATAAGTAACGTTTTTGTTGTTGTAAAAGGAATGTTCCAAACATTCATTTTTTTTGAGTAATAATGTATCGAAATTCATTAAAAACAAAAAGAATAGTGCGAAGTATATATGTTCATATTTTCACGATGATGAAACATGATGATATAGTAGATTTTTGTTAGTAGGTTGACCTACAATAGTAAATTGAATTGATAAACAAAGACATACAAACATTCAACAATATCCAAATAATATCAAATAATATCAATATTTTTATTCGAAAATATTAGATTCAATAATGCAATTGTTCTTTACATGCTGAACGTCAGTCTATTTCAATGTTCAGAATGTTTTTAACTAAAAAATTAGAATACATGTATTAAATGTAGGAATTTACCCTTTATATGTTCTTATGAATAGTTGCCAGTTCAATATTTTTATCGAGTATATGAATTATATTTCTGGTGTTAAAAGAGATATATAGTTTTTTAGGAAGTTGTCCAAAATTGATTCACGAGCTCACATTCCTGTTTATCAAAAAAAAAAAAAAAAATGAGTGAAATAGGAAAAATGATGAAATAATATTTGAAGTTGAAGTTTTATTGTTTTCGAGTCGAAAATAGTACCTTACCAATGATTGAAATAATTTTTCGAGAAACTTAATGATGAATGTACATTTGTATGAAATGAAATATTGTCGATACCGAGGTAGCTTGAAGTTGATTTTCGACTAGGGGAGCGTGGAGGATGCCAAAATAGTGATTGGTGAACGCTTACCCTTCGGTCAAATGAGGTTATTGATAATTAAGAGTTGATTTACTGAGAAATAGTAAATGTTCAGATAGGGGAGCGTGGAGGATGCCAAAATAGTAATTGGTGAACGCTTACCCCTATAATAAAGTATAGCATGGAGTAGTGCTATAGAGTGGTATTAATATTGAAGTAATATAATGAAACAAAGTTCTGAGATAGTTTGTGAGAATTTTTACAGAATCAATGAAGTAAGGCACTATTTGAAAACTTTCGAATGAATTAAGGAAAGTAGGAAGCATATGAGATGCTAGAAGATAATTTTATTCCTGATTTCACTTATACATAAACGAGAATGACTATATGGTTATTGTGTGGTTTCCTAGTTAATAAAAAGTGAGTTCCTGAATCAAATAATTTTTTTTTCTGAGTGAATTTGAGGAATTGAACTGGTAGAATTTAATCAAGTGAAAATATGTTATTAACAAATGATAGGGTGAATTCAGATTCAAAGCGAAAGGAATTATTTTTTGAAAATTTGTTGAATTATTACTAAGAAATGAGGTTTAAAGTGAAATTCAAAGTGGAAGGAATTATTTGTTGTATTATATCATGACATTTATATGGAAAATATCTGTTTTGAAATATTGATTGTTGCTGTTTTTCTCTCTCTCATTTTTTCATGTAATGGTACACGCACAAACATGGCAATGACCCAAGAAGAAGACCCAGGATAATTACCGATAAGATGGCTGGAAGTAGGTGACGAATTGGTGATTAATGGCACACATTAGCAGATGGACGAGTACCGTTGGGCAGATTGTTTTCTTCACAAGAAGCCGTAAAAGGTGAACAGCGTTTAGAAGAACCAAGGGCCACGAAGGTTTCCGCTGAAACAATGGGGGAGTCTGGAGGAAAGAGACACGAAGCAGAAAGTTACCCTTACATCCAGTGCACGACATATGTTGGAGATACAATACGCCAACCGAGCAGCAAGGGTACCAGACGCTTCGCACAAGAACTCCGCCGACTAGTGAGAAGCCGGACCTAATCTAGCAAACAACAACAGAACAACCAGAGCATAGAACCAGAGACAGCAGCCAATAAGCTGACTGTTATGGTTATAGCAGATAACCAACCTACGGCTGCATAGCCCAGACAGCTCAAAGCGAAGAAGAAGTACAGCCCATAAACCAATCCACCACTTTCGCCATCTATGAGGTAACAGGACATCACATCATTGGACATAAGGGAGCAGAAACCTATCCGAGAAACAAGGGTCAACCAGGGTCAAAAGAAGAATGTGTGTACCAGGGATGTAGGGAAATTATCATTAATTAGGCATTGCGAGATATTGTAAAACTATTAACGCTGGGGGCCAGCGTTTTCAAAGGGGAGGCAAATGTCACAAACACCACAAGGCATGGTCCAAGAATTATAATCACTCACTATATGTAAACCAATCCATGTTCGACCTCAGGTGCGATTGAACCTACATGACCCGAATATGAGTTAATTCAAGTTCACGAGTTCATTACCAGACATATTGTGACAATACGCAAAATAATCACGTTGAACTCACTAGGGCATGTTCGCATAACAATCAGAATGAATATAAGTAATTGAAGACATAGTCTTAGGAGATTCTTGACTTGGTCTTCAGAGAGTCCTGAGTTAGTCTAGAAGGGTAGGTAGGCGTCCGAAGGCCTAGTTCGGACGCCTATGCTACAATTCTTCTTGATTACTCTCATTGCTCCTGAAGACTGGGTTTCCAGCATTATTGTATATTAGGGGTAAGCGATTGTATTTTCTCATTTGTTCTCGTTTGTATCATTGTATATTTCTTGAAGGATGTACCATCAAAATTGTTAATAGATTATATGTTTCTTTGGTATTTCATTCTGTCATTAAAATAGTTCTATTCATATTTCCTGAGTACGACCCAAGCGACAGGGGTGACCCCCAAAACACCCCCTGTGCGCGACAGTATAATAGCCCTGAAAGAATTCTCGCACCCATGTGAATATACATAACATAAATAAACCTTGTTCAAAATCGCTGATTGAATATCGCGCTTCAAAACACTTTGAGATGGGTTTTTTAATTACATCAACTCTCACGAGTTTGTCATACTATCGAAATAGTGTTGTGAATTATTGTCACAACATCAGTTCCATTTGCTAAAAGGAGTTTTTGGGGCTCAACATTATCGAAACATATTCGATGAATTAGATGACACAATATCGGCTCTCAACCCTTGATATTATTTCAATCGAGAATGATGTCGCTCATTATTTTCATTCAAACATAGTTTATGAATTCATCATCTCTATACTTTGTAAATTTTATGAATCTTTCGATGTGAAATATGTTGAAATTACAATTTAATTCATTTGTTTAACTTCAGGATTTCTCTCTGAAGAGCCTCGCAATGGGCTGTGTTCATAGTCATGGTGTACTCGAGGGCGGTGTTACCACGTCAGCAATATCCTGATATCGTCACGTCAGTTACTATTTGCGGAAACGTATTGGAGCGTTTGAAAGAAGCACCGACTGTAATAGCGATTTTGAGGCCTCAATATCGCAAAAAAAATTCCCTGTATATCTAATTGAAAGTTAATCATGCATAATAAACGAATACAAAATAAAAAAAATAGTCCAGTCGCCCATCGAGCTCTTCGGAATAAATATGAATGTAGTGAAAATGCAATTCGAAAATCCAAATCAGAATAGGAATTTGTTGCTGTCATTTGTGGCGACGTCAGTGTAGACTCATAAAAAATGAGTGGATGTTCTCATTCCTAAGCGTACTGATTTGGGATCAAAAATAAAGAATCTCTAGAGAGTCCGAATCAAAGATATCGAACATGTGTTGATTCGCGCTAAAAAAACGATAAAAAAATTCTGTCGTGCAGAAACGATCAGTAGCTCCGAATTCTAGAAGAAATGAGGTTTCTCCCCTCTTAAGTGACGCCTTGCAGAATATTAGGCTTCAATGAAACGTAAAATTATTTTTTAAAATCTCACATGAAAAGTATTCACACACTCAGTTTAGCAAACTGACTAGTTAGACATCCGCAGAACAACGTCTTTTTTTAGTTTTGCTCAATTCTTTCGTGAGACATTTATTGAATAAAATTGTAAAGGATATATGAGGAATGGAAATGAGGTTAGGTTAGAAAGATCTCCCACTCGACATTGAAGTCATGTATTTTTGCATCGCAAGATGGTTGTGCAGCTTGAAAGGATACACACTTACTATGTAACGAATCAGTTCAAAATGGTTGTAGACCATTTCCTGACCATATTCATCCAAGTTTGTACTATTTACGAATAGATGATTCTAATTTTTTATCATGAATAATTGACAATTTCATTTACAACTATAGTTCTTCCAGTAAGAAAATTACTCCTCCGAAAACAAATTTGAATCTTCCACTAATTCCTTCAAGCACGAAATGTAAAATAATACGTTAACGACTTCATTCCATGTTCGAAAATGATTTGTTATCTTGTTTCAAGGATAGATGAATTCGAAGACAACCTCTTGTAGAATCAATTAATTAATAAAGGACTATCGATTTCAGGTTCTGTTCTCGGGACAAAGAATGCCGAGTCAACAGTATTTTTCCAATTAGAGCGAACTCATTAACTCGAGTCTCGTTGACGGAAAACAAATTGAATATTTCAGACATGAATTAGTAGAAAAAATATAGGGGTGGCTTTATAATGAATTCGTAGGTAGTACTTCATTTCTCTGTAGATCCATAGAAACATATCGTTTTCGAACAGGAAGAATATTTTTGTTGATACAACACTGTCAACAAGATTTTGTTTTTCCAATGTCAGATCATGAACAAAGTGATCCGAGTCTGATATTGATTTCATCTCATGCACTTGATTATTCTCATGAAACGACTGTAAAATCTCATCAATCATATCACCACGTGTATTCATTCTTTTTTTCATTCGTAATCATTAATCTCGATTCAGCAGAGAGTGAGTCTACAGACCAGCATTTTGTCATAGGGCATCAGGCTCGAATCCAATTCAGTATCGCAATCTCTCTAGTCAATGCAATGTGTCCGAGAATTTATCACCAAGACCAGGGCCGAACTGAAATTCACTACCATTATAGATGAAGAATTCGTGAATAGTTGGACGAAAGTATGCACGAAAGTATGCGCTTTAGCGCCAATGGTAAATTGTAATCATTCAGATATTTTATTATATTTATGATTGTACCATATATCGTGAAGATAATCTAATGGGGTATATCGAAGGTCGTTCATGCTGTTAAATCCATTAAAATTTCAATAAAGTATATTATTCTGGAAAAAATAATGTTTGGTTGTTCTTCAAGTTCAACTTTATATAAACTACTCGAGTTCTTCGAACTGGTGTATCATTTTTAATCATAGGAAAAATGTATCAAAGACAACAGATATATGAGACGGAAACAACAGGTAATGTAAAGACGGTTATCTAAACAATCGATAAGATTCATAATTGTAGAAAATAACTCAAAATAAGCAATGTTGTTGATTTTATTCTAAGATCGAATGGGCAACTCAGAGTTAGTGGACTGTTGTTTGTACTCGAAACTACTGGTCCTATTAGAAATTGGTATCAAAAAGAATGGAGAGCTTCAGATATATTTATATATACTGCATTCTACCTCCTGAAATATTTATATATACAGTGCGCGGCTAAATTATGGAACAAATTCGATAACATATATACAAGGCAAAAACTAAAAAATCCTAGGATACGTCAACCTTAATTTTCGAATGCGCACATTTCAACATATTTTTTTTTTGGGTAACGTCATTAAGATCCGAGGTATGACGTCATTGACATTAGAATAGCAACTTATACTTTTGACATTATTATTATACATTCTCTTTTCATTGTGCCCTCAATACCCATACCCGAGAGAGATCCAATCGATGTCGTAGACACGCTCTGTCTGCCTCTCTAGAACATCCACCGATTTCTCTAATGCGAATTAGCGACAAATACCCACCCCTACAGGTATGTGTGTGGAATTTTATCGGCGAAGTTCACTTCCCAACACGCCGCCGGCCGCAATTCCAGTAGATATTCATTTGCTCTCCATCGAATATCCGTCTGAATTTCCGATGCCGCTATAATCGGGAATATCTTCCGTTATAATCCGGTGCGCCTCCTTGAAATCCGGGTATCTTTTAATGGGATCAGGCTTGGGGAAAGCAAAGTTTTCATGATACTTTTTTTTCACTCGGGATTCGGAGAATAGGAGTATTTGAAGTTTCTTTGAGGAGGTTCTTAGATGGCGCATCACTTGACAGATTGAAGGGAATCATCAATTCGCAGGAGATAATTATTTCGTTCATGAAAGATTCTCAGAGTGAAAACTCCTCAAAGAAAATGGAATGGATACTGTTATCTTTCAATGTTATTGGAAAACTATGGTTGAACCTAAGAAAACTTCGGAATGATAAATGATTTATGGGTATTGGCAGAAAATAAACATCCAAGAAGCATCGGATCTGATGCAATAACTCAATGGACAAAGAGACATAATTGGTTTGTTTTTACTTCAAGATAAAGATTGTCTTTTGTGTTAATTCATTCACAAAAATATGTTTTCTGTTGATGAAAATAATGAATCGAAATTGTGGACGATCAGCATCATAAGGGTGCAAATTCCTATTGTTTAAGGTACCTACTAAATTCATTAGTTCTCGCAAAAATTTCAACAGGTTACTAATTTGTTGAACAATAATCTAATCATTTGATATATTATGAGCAATCAAGTGGAATATGGGTAATACATTTCGATAATATTGTCATGAGCTCCGAGAGAGTGGAAAGCTTATCGAGGTTAGTTCCATTCCTCTTTATGTTCGAGCGGAAATTATGTTTATCTAAAATATGAATCTTGATAATTTCAACTTGTGAACTTGAAATTCCTTCAAGAATTTTTCGTACGATACCATCCATTCAGAAAAAAACATAAGGTGATCTGGCTTTCACAACTCCAGCCTTTGCTCGATATAATATGGTGAACAGTTCTCCCGAAGTTTCTTAATTAGTTGGAATATTTCACGCCTCCCATGTATTGAGGTTGGAATTTCCTGGGGGTAACATCGTCATCGTTCGGATCTTGATTAATATATTCAATCCGGTGGAAACGGGCTGTTGAGGAGCCCAAGGGCAGCTAACCTGAAACTATAGAATTTCGATCTGGTGGAGAAAGTACAATAGAAACAAGAAAACTAGGAATAGTTGAACACAGACTACTTCAGGAGGAATTAATGAAGTTGCATTATACGTGGTTTAGCTGAATGATGAAAATGATGTAAGGTGTTGTATATACAGAGTGTCCCACGAGGTTTTGGGCAGTATATATCTCGAAAACTATTGTACGATATTGGAATTTGGCAGTTATATACCGTTACATTTTAAGCAAGCTGCAACGTTGTTACAATGTCACATTTCGGATCACGTGGTATGATTTTTTGTATCATTAATGGGACACCCTGTATATTGTTCCACTGCTGTAAAGGTCCCTCTTATGCTCATTCAGCCATAACTTTATTTTATTCATTTTTTTCGAGGTGAGTACTTCGGAACGATGAACGAATTTTTATATAAGATTTTCATTTGTATAACTAAGATAGCTCAGAAACAATAAACGTATCCTAGCAACAGCTATTTTAATCGTCGAAAGCCGTCAGTGTTATTGAACAGTCGTTCACTGTAGTATTTTTTTTGAGAGGTTTATGACTTGAAACTCATCATGGCCTCAAGTTTCACTCACGACGAGTATGTTGATATGCTGATCATTTATGGAAAATGTGGAAAACAAGCAGGCCAACATTATATATAAAATTTTTAAACTACTGAAAGTAGCTATAACGTCAGGTAGTATATATCGAATTAAACTGACATAGCGGGTGTATTATATGGATGCTTTTGGCGGTATTGTGCATGTCCTTCATTTACATAATGATGTAAATATTCTGGTAAAAAATAACGACGTCGAACAATTATTCAAATCAGTTCTGAATTAAACCGTGCATCCGTGTACACCTGTGAGTGATGTGGTTGCCTACAGTTATCAATTATATCGTCACGAAATATATGGGAATTGAATGCATTGTGGAAGTAGAAATTGTTGTTTCAATATTCCTAAAAAAGCGTGGGGTTCTAGAAAGGTCAATTCTCATAAAGCGCCCCAAACTTTCAGCAATAACAATATTTTTCTAAATTGATTTAACTCAATATTGATAATTATTTTCGTCTTTTTAGTACGTACACCATTGAAGAATATTTATTAGTTTTCACAAAATATATTCATTTAAATATCATGATGATTTTGTGCCTTCATTGAATTTCATGAGAATTGTTCTGAAAGGTCTGTTCTACAGGAAAATATACCGAATTCAAAATTGTCTACCGAACGATTGGAAATTAGGAATTCTGTTGTCTTACCTTCCGAATTATGTATCCTTCTCGACCCATGCCAATGAGAAATTCTTCAAACTATAAAATATTCACCCATATCAAACTTCGAGGTCTTTTATTGGGACCAATTTTGCAAACTCTTCTTTTATTTTATTACAATGATATATCTACTTCAAGTCTTGTGTAAATTGACTACCGTCACTTTCAGATATTTTTACTATAGTGGTGGTTTTGATTGTTACATTTCAATAAATCATCACAGATGAATACAATGAATAATTTTTCTATATTGTGAAACAGACATATTTTGGTATTTCTGAGGATGATCCATTCAAGATTTCCATAGTGATTAAGGTAAAATTGGAATATAAAAATCCATTGATAAATAATTCAACTCTCTCACATATATTTCATTTCACATGCCAACTACCACTATCGAATTAGAGCTGAAAAAGTGAACTGAATCCTAGCTGGAATTTGTTATGATGCCATTATGTATGTTCTTTCGCATATAGGAAACATTCGATAAGGCATTATTCGTCAGTTTATTACTGAAATCAATCAATCAATGAAGTCTGTTTACTAAATACAATAAAAAAAAAATACGAACTATACTCCCATAGTAATTATCGACAGTTATAACTATTTCACAAAATGAAACGTCCCCCGATTTGAATAATTTTTTTTTATCAATTCCAGATGATCAAAGGTCATCCAAGAGAACTTTTCTGACAGACAAATATACTGAGATTATATTTCATTTTATATCTGGGAGATAATCTGAAGTATACCTTTTCATAAATTCCATGATTTATTGGTTCTCTATTCAAATGTAATATGCATCGGCTTCCCTAATGAGATCTTTCATTATTCAGTAGAATCCTGCAAGGCTGAGACCCAGTCTCCTGGAATTCAATGAGAATATTATGTTGAGTGTTCCGCCGATTCAACTGCAGGGTATGCCAGGGTTTAAATTAATTTTCCATTCAAGACTATACATCTAATTGGGCACTACAAATTAAACGGCGGTCCCATTCAGAGTAGAGGATCGTTTCTGATAACTGCTCGATTTTTATGATTTCGAGTGATTTCAAATCTTGTTAAAGTTTACATTCGAGTAACGAAGATAAATTTAGGTATTCTATTGGTTTCCATGATACCAGCACTGATTTGTAATGAGACACTTGAACATAGGTTTCATTCAATATCAAATAAATGAAATGATAGGGAAATATAAACTTACATTTTCTCCTCCTCCTCAGATGATCGATTTCTAACTACTGACCTCAATTCACATTTTGCTAGAATAGTTGGTTGAATATTTTTTCTCTATGACCAATCAGTGAATCCAGAGAAATGGACGCGTCGAGTGGAATCCAATGGATGTTAAATCGAAGTCCATGGCGTTTGGACCTGATTTTGATGTAAAATAAAGTATCAATTCTCTAGCATCAGCTTATCACTTCGATACAATTCAGAATGATTATTTTTTGGTTTTGATTTTCTGGACTTCCCATATACATTGAATGTCTGAGTGAGGTGTTTTCAAACTTCCGAAGAATAACAAAAATTTTGGAACTCATTCAAACTGACACAAAATATGGATATGTGAGCGATTCGTCAAAGCTCCTAGATTAGCAAAATACAATATATTTCTTCATCAGTGAAGAAGAGCAGAAAAATACCAGTTGTTCCTTTCATTTTCCTTGAACTGATGATGGAGACACTTTTCTACGTTAAATCGCGATAAGAGAGGAAAATCTCTAAAATATGGATAGAACGGACTTGAAATGAGCATCGTAGGTGAATTAACGACTGCGGATAAAGCGGCTCATAACAAATTAGAAAAGTTTCATAAAACTGATAAGGAAACATATTGTTCGGATGCTGGCTCATCTCGAATATCGTCGAGATTCTCATTTCAGATTTGGCACGGCTCGCCGAGAGGAATGAAGTTTTAATGCCGGATTTATACTGCGAATTTGATGAGTATTGTTTATCTGATTTTTTCATGAATATCTCAGTAGAGTTATCGCCTATTCTGATGTTTTGCAAATATAAATCACACGATATGAAATAGGATATCATATTTTCACATCAGTGGAAATCTCAGACGATTTAGTGTTGAAAATATCATTTATTTCATGCAAAATGAATGTTAAATAGGCATAAGTCATCGAAGGGATCCAAAAAACATGCAGAATTATATTTTATATGACCATAATCATATATTGAATCTTCTGTATACAATACGTTCAGGACATTGAAAAATGTGGTGGTTCTATTTAGGAAAATTCTTGTGAAATTCTTTCGATGATTCCTAATGATACTGGAGGAAGAATGTTGGTTTCTTATTATAATTCTTATCAATTGTAATGTTTATGAAACACGGAATCTTGTAAAACAACAAAATCGGATCACAAACATATGTTCGGACATTTACTCCGATTTACTATCCGTCATAGGTACCTTTTGTCATTATACCTAGAAACAAAGTTGCTTTCACAACGAGGTATATTCGTCAATTGATGTGATAATATCATACTCATATCTTACTCATTTTGTCTCTTTCATGAACAATGTGACAATTTCCACATTTTAAAATACTTCTACAGGAAAAAAAAGTTCATAGAGATGAGTGGACACTTGAAAGTAGGAGGAAAGAGTTGGAAGTTTTTCATATATATATAGGCAAACCTCCGACTCACAACTCTATACTAAAATAGACCAATCTCATCCGCAACAAATCTGAAACCTACGTGATACGACTCTGAAAACTCCTCATTCAATTATATTCATCAGATATCGTTGGAGACCGACAAAACTCATGTATACAAACTAGGCCGTCCTTTATAACATTCCCTTCCGCATATATGTATAGACGATCTTGGCTTTTGATGCGCAGAAAGGGATCTGAAATCCTACGCTGCCTTTGTAATAATAATCTCTGTCTCCAACATTGGCTCCTACTTCTTCTCTCGACTTCTTGAGAGTCCTTCTGTGAGTTTCACAAGGAGAATCGTCGTGTTTCTAATTAGGATTGACGACAGCGAAGGTAGGGTGTATTTTCGACTCCTATTTCTGTAGGAGGATTCAGAGCATAGATTTGCAGATAAAGGAAATGAAATTCGATCATCAATAGGAGAATTCGTGTCGGGTTGGAGTTCTTGTGCTCCCTGAACTCCATTGAAACATGGAATTTATATTCGAGAAGTTGAATACCAAAATAAATCTACTGTATCAACTGATTCAGCATTTCCTTGAAGTCCATTGGTCAGCTAGCAACGTTGTAATTACTTGAGTTCGGTCAAATAAATCAAATTATATCGGCCTAGTGAAGTTCAGTTCCGAATCAAATTCGATTGAAAGCGTTCCAAACATCATAAATTCGTTTAACCGTTTAACTCTATTGAACCAAAGGGGTTCCTATGAGGGCAGAGGGCCATGAGACTGATTCTGTTTACAGACAGTTTCGCCTGTCCGGCACAGATAAGGGCAGTAAACGGCAGAGTTCGGCAATTTACAGGGATATTTCGATGGCATTTTTAGATAAGAGCGAAAGCCTGACAAATACCGAGCTCATTCAATTCCAAATAAATTTCGGGGGGCACGGAGTATTCGAATAGATTGCGGCACCAGCAGCAGTGTGAACGGCTGATAACAGACCAGAACATATTGTTCGAATGGACCGAGATTGTTATTCGACTGGATTTATTATAATGTTGGTTTGTAACAAGGAAAGTTGTAGAAATCTGATGGTATTCATTTATACAAACGATATTACAATTTTTGTGAGATAGTTATCTGATTTGCTTCGGATATGGTCAGCACTTGAGTAATAACTGGTAACAATTTTCCGTAAAAATATATACTTGTTAAATTATTTCTATATCCGACTTACATTTCTGATCTTGCTGATATATTGGGCTAAATAGTTTTTTTATCGTGTCAGTTGAAGAAAGAGCAAATATCAAGTTTTGTTTTGAACTGATAACAGTATTGATATAAGACACTTAAGGCATACGTGAACGTATCTATGTGACGTATCCCCGATACGAATACATTTGGAAATGTTATTTAGCTATAAAATGACCTAGTTTGAATACGACAGTTCGATGAATTTAGACTTACCTTTTTTCGTTGTTTGATATTCCATTTTCGCAGTTGAATCGATAGAAATCATTTTGGACATAGTTATGATTCAGATTCCACATGTTGTTATTCGAATGAGGATTTTGTTCAATCCAATTTTTCACTTTCTCAGTAGCTATAGAGTCGTTTTCCTTGATGAAATGCATTTGTCATCAGTATTCGCAGTCTTTTTACAATGATAATCAGTAGAATAGCAAGAAAATGGAGAGAACTACATTCGTATCTTGTTTCAATGTTGTGATAAATATGATCTGAAGTGAAACTCTTCTACAAAAAAAATGGAATGACAAACCATACTCTGGATACGCAATATCTCTCCATCGTGAAATACCGATAGAAATAACGAATCACCTACTACCTTTGTACTGTCAATCGGATGAATATCTCATCAAAAAACAACATTTCAGCTCTTTTGTTAAAATATTGTAGCATTTCAATTTATCATACTCTACTGTAGTATGCAGTTCAGTTTTGGACCTTCTTTCGTATTGAGAACTGAACACCTTGTATGTCACTTACCCACTATCAGCCATTGTAAAAAAGTTAAAAATCTGTTAATTCTTTTTATGTGACGGTTGTTCGAGAACAAGGACAATGCGCATTTCGAAAGTATTGCGTAGATTGATTGAGTCTTCTGAAGGTCGTCGAGGTGAAAAGTGTTCTAGATAGTTGGTCCTAGCTGGTACTCTGGTGGCAATTGGTTGGTAAATAGTGCCGGATTTGAAGAAATTTGTAGAAAGGAGCCACTACCTGGATCTCATTTCGTCGATATTGAGATAGATCAGGTGTAAGCCGACAACGCTGTACCGGCATTCTTTTGGGTTGAACTCATATCTTCATTGAATGTCCTAGGGTAAGAAGTAAATCTCGTTTAGAATACTTCAGCTCTCGAGGCAGCTTTCATTGTAGCCTTCCGAAAAGGCTATAACCATCACATCTCGCCAGATTTGGCTGATAGTATTAGTAGCAGTTGAGTTCCGTCCTGGGTTCTGGTTAGCTGCATCATCGGTCTCAACGAATCATCCCTACATTTCAGATTTGCTTCCTCCACTACCACCCTTGGATTGACAGATTCTCCTACCAGAGACTGTTGACTTCCATACAGCGTAGTGAACTCTGACAGGAAGTACAGGAACAGGTTTCATATTGATATCGATTTCAAAATAATTTATCCATAATATCCTGATTTCTCTATGATTTCCACCATATCAGTTAGTGATTAGAGTTGAATTCCTCGACATGCCCTGGCCCCTATAGTGATCACTGTCACAGATAACATACAGTAGAGAAATACTGAAGTTGTTCATGGTCTCCTGTATGTTCCTAGTTGTAGAGATTGAGCCAACTATTCATTATTTTGGTATTTTTGTTATCTGATCAAGTGACACAATATTTTTGTAATGAATCAGATTCAGTGCTTATGCAATCATATTTGACTAAAATAATTATGAATCTCGACTAGGTTCCTCAATTTTCCAAAAAATTCCATCGAATCAGGCGCCCTTATATTTTTTAGCATTTTTAATTAAAGAAAACGAACCCATAGTGCCTATACGACAAAGAGCTGCCGTTCGCATAGCTTCCCTTTATTTTTTATATCAAAAGAAGGTCGCAAAATCTAAAACACAAAGCATCTATCTGTATTGATCTTTTCCAGGTCATTAGATTGAAGATACTAGTAATTTTTCCGATTTTTTCTCGTATTATTTATTACTTGGGTTCCCTAGTAACCTGCACTACTACATTGAAGTATTCATACCGTGACCTGAGAATTTCGAGAAATTTTTCGAATTTGGATAGAACCTCTAAGAATATGAGACGACATTTGCGTAATTGATTCTTTCGGGAATGAAAAAATACAGAGCAACTGAACTCGCTCAATCACACTAGAATTCTGCCATGTCTTGTAGAAAGAGACACACAAAAAGCGATTCGTATAAAACAAGAAATACTGTTTGGACAATCTGGAACAGATGAAATCGATTCTCTTAAAGTTTATTGGTTCGTGAGAATAATGGAAAGAGGAACCGTTCAAAATGACCTCGTATATTCGGAAGGCATATTCCGTACCGCCTTCTTTGGGCAAAATTATTGGGCAAGCTAGAGATATACCGAGGATGAATCAGCGAAGGAAAGCAGAGAAAGATAAAAGGGTTTCGAAAGACTGATCGAAATATTTATGAATACAAACAAACCATAATTCCATGTAAGCTCTCAATATCTGAGGAATTTTCATCGGATGCACATGAAATATAATGCATCCAATCGCCAAAAGAATATATTAATATTGCCACTATGATACACAGACAATACAAGGTTTCTATAAATCATCCTGATATCTCGTGATTCGTTTTTAAGAATTGAGAAACATACTTTTATGATGAACTATAGAGGCAAAAATAATAATTGATATCGAATTGAATCGATTAAGGTTTTTCTTGGTTTTCTCGAACTATGTTTATTTTTCTTTTTCGAATTCATTTTTTTGCGATAGACTGGACTCGAACCCTCGCCCGAAGACTCCGACGTTTCGTGTTGACTAAACTTGCATCTTAACTCGGCCAATGATTCAGCTTTAAATGACGGAATATTCCAACATTACTATCAACACTCAAAACTTTCGGCATATAAATTATAAAGGATTATAAGGACATTTCTTTGTGGTAGATTCATTGAACCTTCGTCATGACCCCTTGAAACGTCACTGATAAGATCATAGAAGATGAGTGACAATAAACGCATGATGTAACGTTTTTAATGACGGTAATTGACCGATCAGACCTGGGTGAATGAGAAAAATAAGAGACGTAAGAATTAGATGCGAAAGAAGGAAAAACGAAGAAGGAAGTCGTTACTCATTAATTTCCATGAACCTTCTTGTGACGATTAGGTTTTATGCGCACCTCCTCCTTCCGATTCAGTTGTGAAAGCAATTCCATTCATGACAATAATTCGAATGAGTAGGAATTCAAATTTTGTCACCAGCTAATCCATTAATGGAATTCATGACTATATCCAACTCATATTGTGTTTCGTGAAAACACGTTTTGCATGTCTGGTAGTTATTAAATAATTTCATATGCTCGAAACGCAACCAACTTCAGAACGAAAACACTTGCTGCGAAGTTATGAACATGCAATCCATGTCAACATTAATAAGATACTTTCGTATGGATCCCTTGGGTATAAATGCACTACAGAATTTTATAGGATTTCCGAGATTTTGTAACCTTTCGAAAGTAGAGTAGGATCCGAATGAATCATCCTTATAATCAACAATTTCGAATGAGGATTTACTACCATCATACCATCGAATTTAATTTCATAATGCTATATATATATATATATTGTACAAACAGACTCTACATTATAGATATGTGTACCAAATTTGAAAATTCAAATTTGCCAGAGCTATGAGTGAAAAATGAAAGAATTATTCGTAATCCAGCTTCCTTTCAGTTTGAAAGAAATATTCAACTGAACTAACATTTTTTCAAATACTCTAAAAGCGTATTTGACAAAATATAATATAAAGCACGTCGAATCATTCTCACTCTTTTCCTGTCAACTCTATTGATGAAATATAGTTCCATTGGATCGTTTACAATGATAGGTTACACATATTGCTGGTGATACATATGGAAACAACAGTTTTCTGACTTAGGAAATCAACTCAGTTTTCGGAAATCCATTTCGAACGTCAGTCTCACGTTTACTTTGGTCGACAATAATTTCCTTCTCAACTTTTCGTCGGGAAAGCAATTTCTCAGCAACAACTTCCTAACTTCGACCCTAATCACTTAGAAAACCTCGAAGTAATGTCGTGTGGTGAATAATACAGAAGTTGCCTCAAGTTTCGTAATAGATTTTTCAAAATGCGCCGTCGATAACTGCGATGTATTTTTCACTACATTACTGAAACGTCAGATTTATCGGTAACTTTGGAATTGGAAGTCAAATGATTGTAATCACTCTCATATATGATATCTTATATCACTGGGTTTAGTTCTGTGGATTTTCTTCCTTCAATATTCATATTGTATTGAACAGAGTGGGTAATTAAACAAGATATATCTTCTTCATAAACATTTAGAATATAATTTAGTTTTCCTTTGGTATCAGATTCATTGTGAGAACATATAACGTGATATTTGATTATTATTGATTTTTTCTCTATTCCTCTCCTATCTCCCTCTCTTCCTGATTCTCTTTTACTTCTCATTTATATACGTTCTGTAAGGAACTAAGTTATTTTAAGCCTTTTGCCGTTTGATTCCAATATTACTTCGAAATGATAATATTACGGCTGTTATTACGGTAATTGATATATAACAAGACCAGGTTTATCGTAAGAAGATACCAGACATAATTACGAGAATCGCATTATGATCGTTTTATTTTCATTTCAATTCTCTCTGATTCAGCTCATAATATACGACTGAAAAGTGGAAATATCTTTCATTCTGACTCCAACATGTATATACCATTTGGAAGTACAAAATCGAAATGAAATACATTCATTTGAATTTCATTCAACTGGATTGTTATAGGGCTTCTTTACTTTTCCTTCGAAAAAATTCTCAAGATATTCAGTGTCGACCATTTGATCACAATTCAAGAAATGAATTGAATAATTCACAAAATAGGCTGGTGAAGATTTTTTCAATTAAAATTTCTTGGATTATCCATGCTTGGACATGGTCATCGTTGATATTTCTTCTCATCGTGTGAGAGAGAATGGAAAAACTGCATTCATGATTATTCTATGCTCGTAGGAATTTGTTCAACCTGCTATATGTTATATCGATCCTGTCACTGCTTTCTGTGTAGCCGAATGAATACGGTGACAATTTCAATAACGAACTGAAAATAAACGATGAATATCGGAGCCCACCACCAATGGAAGCTAATGACGCAGCTCTAACCATGGCGTGACTATGAATCCCGATGAAGCCGCCGATATTGCGATTTTCGCCCTCGTGAGCTGGAGGTGGGACTAAAATCGAAATAACAGTTCTTCTGTTTGTTTTACGATATCGATAGGCTTACTTTGCAGACACGAGAACAACTTATCGGGTTTCCAATCAGTTTGATGATGCATTAAGTTAAAATGAAATGAGTTATATTTTCACTGGCAATTTTCCACCTCAACTATTCGGATTCCGAATGTGGTATGAAAACAACGTTGACTTTAGATCCGAGAAGTAGGAACTTTTCAGCTCTCACTCCATCGTGTCGACCTTTCATCTATATGGTCAAGAACTAAATGACACACAAAAAATGTAATTCAAAGATCTTATCACGTTTTCATCAACCTATAATTTCGAATTTATAATTGCTATCCATTCAAACAATGTGTAGAAGCCAAATGAAATAATTCAATTGTTTCGGGCACTGGACATACATATGAAAAATCTGAAACACGTCAAATTTGAATTAAAACTGAAATCTCTCAACGTGGAAAGGTGATCCCTATTTTAACCCCCTTCGAATGACAAGTAAAACCCCAAATTTTTCAATGAGAAGTATAAGTTTCTTCCTCCTCTATCTCGAAATGTTATCATTTCAATGTTTATTGCAACAATTAAGATATGGAGAAGCATGTCACTCTGAGTCAATATTCATTGCACCGTCTCAGATATGATAGTGAAATCCGGAAAGAATCAACTTAAAGATTGATTCATCTCCATTCAGATTCACTTCTGGTATAGAATCTGATGAATGAATCTCATGGTTTTATAACAGTCAATGAATCAACATCTGAACAAAGAAAATCAAACAAAAAAGTCACCTAATTGTCAAACCACTAGAAATCAATTATCATATTTCAATCACAAAACTGTGTTGAAGGCGAAAAGGAAAACGATCTTTGATGAGGATAGGAAAACAGATATTTACTATGACTGAATCACATATTTGCAATCCATATTGCAAAACGTTGTTTCCTAAGAGTTTCAAAATTGTTTCGTTCAGAGTAGAACTAGACTCTCTTGCGAAGACAAAATGATTATAAGAATCGGCTACTCAATTATAAAATCACGTGTTCGTTTGTGAGAGCTAGTCCTAGCTCGAATCTACTTGAATCAGAGTGACAATTTCTTATTGATTCATTCCGTTTATCGCAACTGAAATCTCAAAACGATGATTCATTAAAAGACGAAGGTTTTTTGAATTCTATCTTGACCTCAGAACTTATATACCATTATTTTCGTGATCAGGCAAACCCACAGAATACATCAGTTATTCTTTCAGAATTCCATACATCAACTGAACAGAATGAACCGGAGATGAAATACAAATATAGTCACGTATCATCGAGATGTTACATTCAAATCGTGCAAACTCTAACCAGACATGAAAGCAGAAGATGCATCAAAATACCTCAATTTGCTGGCATTTACATTCTCTGTGCTTTCCTTTCCACATAGTCGTCAATAGATGTTATCTCGACTATATTTCTGAATAAATCGAACAGTATCAGACTCGATAATATCAAAACAAAAATCGGCAATTCAATAGAAGATTCTCAACCGGATTATCATGATTGATCAATCGATCAGAATCATAATAGGATACCATGATCTAAAGAAATATCCAGAAACGTTAACGTTTTGGAAGATAAATGGAATAATTTTAAGGATAATTACTACTGTTATTCTTACACCGAACTTTCTTTCCGATTATAAGTAGGCAGCTATATTTATATATATATATATATATATATATATATATATATCTGCCGCAATGATAAAGTATCGTATCTTGGTGGGTGTTCAAGCCAACTCATTTTTCAGTAGTGCTTCTCCCGGTCGAACTTTTTCCGCCGGTGATAAATCTTTATTCAAGTCGGGGATGATCTCGAAAACTCCCTTAACGTAAACGGCACATAAATCCGAACATAAACAGAACCCCACTCGATCGGTTCCTTATCGAGACAACAGCACTTTTCAATTTTCCCTTTGTTTCCCATTCCACTTTCATCTTTCGCCTGCAGTCGTCGTAGCTGACGTACGGATTATTCAATTTCCATAGCCTCAGAAATGTTCGCGAGCAGTGGCGCGTTGAGTCTTCCGCACGAAATCGAATCATTTTATAATTTCCTTTCTGTTTTTTCGGAAATGATCCATCCATCAAATGGATGGTTTTTCTACTATGTCTTGTATTTCCTCATTCCTTGAAGATTTTCCTACCATAGTCATAACTGTTTCTCAAAATCTGTTGGAGACTACTAACAACCATCAAGATGTGAAAATCAAAAACTAACTATGAATCTAATTTTTTTCAGTAATTCTAAAATTTCTGAAAATTTTCCGAAGGTTATTCATCTCTCTAGGACACCGTGTATGAATGAAGTTATATGTAGTATCAATTTTATTTGAAGGAATAAATGAATGAATGTGATTGAAATATCCATATGATCATTACCTGTATACATCACAGAAAGTGTTTAATGTGAAATCGTTACTTTGTGATGAATATTAGCATAAAATAATACTTTTACCGATATTCGACAACAAAGCTGAAAAATTAACTAAACTAAAATTGTTTCGTCGAAACAAGCACTGAGAAATATAGGCAATTTGAGACGTTGGTGATGTTAGCTCCCGGCCGGCCAGCTCCAAGCCGCCCAATTCCACCACGGTCGAATATAATTTTACGAACTCAGCTAGACCCGATTCTCGTCTGTCCGATTGATTTTCTAGGTTGCCTCTGAGACAGCCAAAAACAAGAATTAGTCAGTCATATGAATGGACATAATTTTTTTGTTTCATTTCATCTATTCGAAGCTGAGGTAAGCTCCACGGATAGAAATATAGTTCATTGTATGGCTTATTTCGTTTTTTTTTTCAATATTTAAAGTTGCCGGCAAAAAACAAAAGTTGGTGGGTCTTATGAAGGGACATAAAAACTACTCCTTCGTATTTTTTCGTTACATTCAATCTACTTTGGGGGCCGGCTCCAAGGATCCAAATATAATTCACCGTAAGTCTCTCGGAAACGATTTATTTTTTGTTTTCAATATTCGTTGCCGGCCAAAAACAAAAGTTGGTGGGCCTTATAGAGGGAAAAAATACGGAGGGGTAGTTTTCATGTCCCTCCATAAGACCCACCAACTTTTGTTTTTGGCCGCAACTCTAAATATTGAAAAAAATAAATAAATCGTTTCCGAGAGACTTACGGTGAATTATATTTGGATCCTTGGAGCTGACCCTCAAAGTGTATTGAATGTTACGAAAAAATAAGGAGAAATAGTTTTTATGTCCCTCTATAAGACCCACCAACTCATGTTTCTGGCCGTTCACTCTAAATATTTGAAAAAAAAAAACGAAATAATTTCCGAGCCATACAATGAACTATATTTCTATTCGTGGAGCTAACCCCTTAGAATAGTTGAAGTGAAACAAAAAAATTGTGTCCATTTATATGACTGACTAATTCTTGTTTTTGGCTGTCTCAGAGGCAACCCAAAAAATCAATCGGACAGACGAAAATCGGGTCTAGCTGAGTTCGTAAAATTATATTCGACCGTGGTGGAATTGCGCGGCTTGGAGCTGGCCGGCCGGGAGCTAACATCACCAACGTCAATTTGAGTACCAGATTTCTCTTTTTGAATTGGTTAGTCAGAAAGTACTTTCTTCAAAGCTGGATAGAATATACAGACTGTCACTTTGAAAACTTGCAATGAAAATATCTCTAAAACTGAAAAAGTTATAAAAGCGCAATTTGTTCTTAATGTTTTACAGGTAGGTTGAACTACATCTACCATATTTTGGTTATGGAGTGAGCCACCCCTAGGGCCCGATTCACTCCGACCTCAAGATTTTGAATAGCACTCCTTTTTTGTGACACCCCAAATTGAATGTCTTTTAGAGTAGAATTCACCTACATAAGGATTTTTCCTAAATTTCAAAGAAGGGTAAAGAAGTTATTACTGGAATAAAATGAGCTCTGTTTCATAAAGTGCTACTTTACTAAATTAGATGTTCAAAATGCTTTCCATTTTGGGCTAAACAGGAGTTCAATTTATTTTCACACTCGTTTCTCTCATTTTGCTGTGTTTAAAATACAACCAGCTTCACTCGATGATCTTCGAACATTCTGTAATAATCCGTTGCCGTTATGTAATTCCGAGAAGAAAGTCTATTAGTGAATAGTGAATACATTTGAAATATTCATGTCTTGCAGTTACTCAAGATGATGTGGCCTCAAATACAATGATGGAAATGAATATTTCATTACATATAGTGTGACAAAAATTGGTAATATACACTACGAAAGATATCCTATAACTATACCAGATCAATGGTATTTCCTGATTGATTATGAAAAATACTTACCCTGTAGCTGTGGGGTTGATTCGATACAGTATACATGGTGAAATTGGGTGAAACTAAAATTGATTCATCGTCGTCTAAGCAGAGCACGAACTCTAGTAATATTTGATGTTTTTTTTTATGAGCATGAGTTTTATATAGGATATACCCAGGAACTATTTGAATAATAAAATGATGAATTGATGCCTGCGACGGAATCGATGATCTTCTTTTCATTCTAATATTTAAACGTATCTTATATCGTTCTAGTTTGAAGTAAATAATTGAGGTTCGAGAACACTTCCTTGAGAGACTTTGGAGATAATGCTTTCCTTTTCTGCCATCGGGTGTGAATATTGGAATGAACTGTAACGAGTCTGAAATAACACCACCTAACATGACATTGATATTCCTCTGATAAAATAACTATCCATCGTTCAGTATGCTCTGGTGAAATACAGAAAAATAATAACAATGCAATATATGTATGCCTGTCTCATATTCGATATATTTTGGTTTTTTATAATTTGACAGAATTGAAAAAATAGAACACATTTATCGAAAAGGCTACAGATGAGAATCTTTGTACATTTTCAATCTATAAATAAGGCACTTTTCATCAATTGTTGAATTCATGGTATCAATCCTACGGGTATGTCCGTTCCCCCGAAGTGGTTCGAATTCCACTATAAACTGGAGGTCCCGCCCTTCTCCACCCCGCACATATTTCTACTTTTGGGAAGTTGATTGAAAAACCAGACTTTGAAGAGGTAGAAAAACATTCAAACGATAATGATATCCATGTCCATCCTCTGTGGTAGATAAACAGCATAAAATAAAATATCGCACATGGAAGAGCAAAACATTAATATCGTGAGTAAACAGAGTGTTTCGGGATAATTTGATGTAGAAACAATCAACATGGAATGTGACATGTGTGAAATTCTGTTTCAATAATGCTTCGTTAGTGCCAATTAAATGAACAAAGGGCCGCGGGCACTTCAAAGCATTCCACAATTCAAAGTACTGAAAGTTATTGGGTGATCGAATGAAATATCATGATATAATGAGCTCAGGTCTTGATCGATACGTGTCCAAAATCACAGAAGTCAATTATATAGGTATCCTTGTTAGTGTATAGTCTGTACTGTCTACAATTGTAGATCATGTAGATTTTTTCATTTACCCTTCTGTTTTGAAATGTACTCAAGAAGAATACAATATATAATACTTTCAAGACGCTATCCTGAATCACTTTGTGAAGCCAGAATCATAGTCAAGTAATAAAAATCAAGCAAATTTTATGCACAAAGCCTTTTCGAAGGTCTGTCATATACACATTGGGATTTCAGACATTGACGTATTGTTCTGTCGGTTAAATTGCCGTACAACCATCGATAGTGATCCACCATCGTTGAATATCAGATTCATGTGACGGGATAAGGGAACAGACACGAATAATGGATATGGTGAAAAAAGTTGGCCATCGGACAGAGATATACTAGCGCATGTCATCTCTGCCTCAATTGGAAAAATGATGTGCATGTATACCAGGAATGTTTCGTTCACATACCTCGAAAAAGTAGAAAACATGCGAATGGAAAATAAATATTTTTTGTTGGAGGAATTGATGACTTAGTGAGTATGGTGAATTCCATTGAAGCATTTGATTAGTACTTTCAGACTGAAGAATGCTGATCTTATACCAACCTACTTCCATCATATATTTAAAATATATTCAATATTATCCTATCAAATCAAAAATCAACGATCAAGTGATCGACAAGTTCACATCCCATAATCGAAAAAGCTTGTTAGTTTTTCAAGTCAATTTATTTTATCAGTTTTCATCGACGCTTCGCTTCCAGGATCATGTTTGAAAAATGAATGTGTAGATTAGAGCTCTCATTTTTCACCATCGTATATATCTACAAAAATGATTACTCTCACTGTCTGTTGAGATTAATTTGACGCTGAAATTTAACGGATAAGATATAACAGAATTAAAGCATGAATAAAACATGAATGTTCACACCTCTCTACCATTTCGAGTGTTGTTATATGATAATTGTTGAATAAACTACATTTTTCGTATTTTCAATATCATTCGGCGTATTCGAATATTCACAATACAGAGTTTGTGTTTTGAAATACTGATACAAAGAATCGAATATATGTTGGAAAAATAATGCGTCGGGGAAAGTCTAGCGAGCTTCCATTCTATAATTCGACTTCATAGTGGAAGGTTGAATAAATAGCAGCCAGCATGACGTGATGAATCTTGGTTTTTATTGATGTATCGATAATAAACCAATTCCAATTCGATTTCGTTCATCACCGTTGGGAACCAATAATTTGTTGAAGTACATGAAATGAACTCTGAAAATCCTACATTCACAGTTTGGATCATTCCAATAACTTTCGAATTACTGAAACTTATTTCGTTCAACTCATACCTCAGTTTCGTTTCAGCATGAAATTGAAGAGTTTGATTTCAAGATCATGATAGCTCAACTGCATATATTCGAGACTTGCATCTACTAAGACGCACATTTGTGATGGTCTATTTCGAAAATCCCCTCAAAATATATCATGTTGACGGTAGAACACTAAACTAGAATTAACTCTTATATGAACTCAATGCTGTACCTGAATGCTACTAGAACAAGCCTATTTCTTCATTAGTCGAATACCATTTATGAACCAATCACACGTTTCCTGTATATTTATATAAGGAACGTTTATCATTTCAATAATGAATAGTAGATGAGGTTGAGTGAATCATGTTATTCTGCTCCATTATATTATTTCATTTCAAAATTGTGTGACAATTTCCAATCGAATTCTTATTATCACGAATGTTTCATTTCGAAAGGAATGGAATGAACATGATGTTTATTGAAGCCATCCGTTTAATTTGATACTTGTTACAATTATGAAAGTATTCCATAGCTTTCAGTTCCAGTTTGTTTTATCTAATTAGAGGAACTTGACGTTGATAAGAGTGTTGTGTACCAATTATAGCTTGTCCCATGGGAAATGTGAGTTTCGTGCCGTCAGCAAAAATAATTACCTGTACCCAAAATTGGATACGAAAGCTTATTCAAAGATATGAACATCCACTTCACGAAAACTTTAATTTAGGAAGGTTGATAGGTGAACACTGGACATACTGGAATGGAAAAGAAGTATTCAATGGTTATAAAGATATCTGTTCGGAATATACCCTATCAAAAATGTATTTTTTGATCCATGCAATATTTCAACAGGAACAAACACACAATATCGTTTGATATTTTACACTTCACTATTCAAAATTCAGAAGACATATGAAATTAACAATCAAATGAATTCGTGAAGTGTTGCCAACACAATTTGTATCTAAATAGTCCTAGTGAATTTCCCATCTTGTTTTTGGACGTTCAAGTTGATTGTTAGTTCCTGTTCTGTCTCGCAATGCTAGTTAATTGAATTTGGCCTTATTAAATGCGCCGGTTCGTCATTTTTGATTAACCGTTGAAGATCGTTTTACTCCAGAACTACAGATAACGTTGGAACTGTTGAATCGATTGTTTACTTAGTCGCTGTCTTGAAAAATAGAATTGGGAAATTTGAACCGCTCCATACGTTGATCATAAATCAGATTTTGCCATTACTGTACAATCATTGTTTACGATAGAAGAAACCATGATTACATGAAATTTGAAACCGAAATGGAATTACCTTGTGCTGTTACATCCATTACTGAGCGTATCGAGCGAATCATTGTTACAGTCAGCCTGAGGATATGAAAAACTTTGATCAACAGAGTGGGTTATAGTCCATGCTATTATATCCAGGATTTTCGAAATATAGTACATTGTTTACCGGGTAGGAAAAACTTAACATTCCTGGGCTTGCGCCTCGACTTAGCAACTTAGTGGCTTATCCTACGAGGTGAACATACTATTTTTCGGCAAATCGTTTAAAATTCGACAGATATTGATTGATTAAAAAAAACGCGATAATTTTATTCCCAAATTTATGGTGCTTTGAAATTCCTAATGAAATCACTTGGGCTACTATGGAAACGTATTGAGGTTGAATTGTCAAACTTGACGCTTATAAATTTAATTGCTGGTGTTCTCGAAAGTAAAATGATAAGTGATGATGACATTTCCATTCCTGGGACTCCTCCAGAGCTGGTTGAGGCAGTGAATACTGCTTCATTAGAATTATTGCCAAAGAAATCAAGAGAAAAGTACGAAAATGCATACAGACGTTTTATGGATTATCGCATGAGTAAAAATACGAGTACTTTCTCAGAAAATGTTGTAATGGCATACTTCCTAGACCTTTGTTTAAAGATGAAATCTTCAACATTATGGGCCAATTATTCAATGCTGAAGTCAACCCTTGCAATTAAACACAATGTAGATATATCTACATACTCAAAACTTCGTTCTTTATTGAAACGGCAAGCTCAAGGTTATAGGGCAAAGAAATCTAAGATTTTAACGGAGGAAGAAATTGAAAAATTTATCCAGGAAGCTCCAGATAGAGAAAATTTGATGATCAAGGTAATTTACAAGGTTTCAATTTCTATTTAGATTGTACCTTTATTTATTTTTTAGGTGGCTGTAATATTTGGTATTTCTGGGGCCTGTAGAATGGATGAGTTAGTCCGAATGACTGTACACGATATAGAAGACCTAGAATCTAAGCTTTCAATCAGCATACCTGATTCGAAAACCAACAAACCAAGATCATTTGTAATTAATCAGATCTACTTGAATGTTTATCGAGAGTATGTTTCGTTAAGACCAGAAAATATGAACAGTGACCGATTTTTCTTCAAATATCAAAGCGGAAAGGGTTGTAGACAAGTGGTAGGAATTCATCAATTCAGAAAAATGCCCAAAGTTGCTACTTATTTGAACTTGGTAAATCCGACAGAATACACTGGTCACTGCTTTCGTCGGTCTTCTGCAACAATATTGGTTGACTCTGGTGCCGACATAACTAGTTTAAAGAGGCATGGCGGATGGAAGTCATCAAACGTTGCTGAAGGATATATCGAAGAATTGCTTAACAATAAGGTTGAGGTGGCAAATAAAATTTTCACAGTACAAAATATTCAACAAAATAACCCTACCACCCTGCATGTTGTCCAAAATGTTTCTCATAGTTCTAACAGTGTTCCTCCAATGTTCAATAATTGTACTGTAACTGTCGAATTACTGTAAATATAACAAGTTGATCTTGAAAATGTATTCAGCAATGACTTGATGTTTTCAAAATATAAATTGATTCCTTATAAGCAATGTGTTTTCAATCATTTATGTAGAACACTAACAACTGTACGGAAATATCATTTCCTTACAGTAAGGAAATTACGTTTCCTCACAGTAAGGAAGTCCTGACTTTTTCTTCAAGAAATTTTGACAGTAATGTGCTTCCAAAACAAGCAGTATATCCCAGCAGGTATGAGCTCTCTTGTGTTTGATCCAAAACAAGATAAAATGAATGTAGGGTAACAAACAGGGGGATTTTATTTTCCCAATTCTGGCGAAGTATTAAAGGAGCCATATTTCTGGAAAAATATCTGAGCAGGAACTCTTTATTGGCAAAGTTATGGCGAGCAGGGAGAATTGGCGGCCTTTTCCTCGTAACAAAGTGATATGATGATCGTGTTAAATGGTGCAGAATAATACCTCGTTAGACATTCATTCAAAAGTTTCGACTCATTCCATTCTGCCGGGTGAAACGACTCGAGCTTTTCTAATTTACAATGTTCTTGGAAGTTGAAAATCATTGCAAGGTTCAAAGCTTTCTCCTGTAATTAACTTTCATGCTCGAACTTCGGTTCTTTGCAGACTTCGGCGAGATTTGGGTTACGGCATAATACACTGTATCAAGAATATCTAAGATTGGCAGTTTTTCAGACGTTGTTGATATATGACTCGATGTTACAAGTCAACTCCTATAGCCGACATAATGTGCTCTTCGAAATATTGAATGGAATCAAACATAGTTTGCCGAACCAGAACAAATATAGGAGATACAGGAGAGTAGATCACCAACTACTTCATCGCTGAGAGAAATAACGAACGTATGCTATGTGCAGGAGAAGGAAGGACGACTGTTTGATTCCACCACAGGTCCCTTGGTTCATATAATGTTCGAGCAAAACTGAAATACGTCTGATGAGTAAAAAAATGCAGAATCTACTGAAATTCAGCTCGACTAAGTGACTGATTTCGTTCGCTGAGAACACGCTTCTTGGAAGTGATATTCCTGAATAAAACTGGAAAATTTTCAATCAACACAAGTCAGTTGAGAATCTCAATCGAAGACGTACAATTAATTTCAAATATGAAGCCTTCTCATAAGGCGATACTGGCAGAAAAACTGAGCAATATGCATCGAGAAAGTGAGTTTTCTTCATGACTACGCTTGGACACGGCGACTCGGGAAGAATTGAAGAATTTCTGTTTGGAAGTTTAGATGAGTTGAAGAAATTCTCGTTCGTTATGTTCTACTGAATGTATCGTGTATATCTTTGTTATCGTTTTGTAATATTTGATGAGTGAATGATTTCAAAAATTCTTCTCGAAAATGGTGATTTATCATTTCCATTCTAGAATCGATACTTTCTTTTTTTCTTCTTCTTGAAATTGTCGAATTCTATTCTCGAACAGCCTGACAAGATGAACTGTCTCATATTATTATCCTATATGAAATGAAAAATGGTCAAGTTGAACGGTCACACGAACAAGAAGTATACGGTAGTCCTGTATTCCCATTTATTTATTTATCAAATTACAAGAGCTACCTATCATTCCTTGATTATTGCTTTGATTAGAGTTTAATAGAGTGGGTATATTTCTCTGATGATGTAGAATATCCCTTCAATTCCATTTCATTTCACGTCACTGACGATAATCGATGAAGGAATTTCCTGCGAAATAACCAGTTGAAAAGTTTAACTAACTCGACCGGAACAATGCTGGTGAGCTCAAACAAAAACGAAACCAACTAATCAGCTTCTCTCCAATCAATTTCAGTTCATCAGTTTCAGTCTATCTGAAATACGCTAAAGACGAACAACCCACTAATTTTCGTCACATCGATCAAGTCATCTTCTCCGCTCGAAGATCTATTGTTCGACTCCGGTAACTCGTACGCCTCCGTCCCATTTTCCAGAGAGCAATTCTATCGGTGGAGGACCAGCCATTATGCCGAATGAATTATGTCCTGCATTTCGTACCTTGGTCGCGGACCTCCTTTGTCGAAGAGATAATCTCGAGGAATCGAATGGCGTCCCTTTTACAATCAACACACATAGAATTGAGTGCGCCATAAGGAAAGTTCAGGGATTCTGGCCATAAAGACGGGAACCTGGCGCGCTCGCTGATAATGAAATTATTTCGAGCGTTCGTGATTGGTCGTATTGATACGAGCAGAGATCGAACGGCAAATAGAGATATCGTAAAAGACGTGTGAACATGTTGGTTTCATTTCTAATCATGAAGAATGACATAGGATCTTGAAGCATTCACGAAAATTTATAGTTATTTGTCGCTTGAATTAATCGACTATGCACCTCTTACTAGAGAGGTAGTTTCCTAAATCTTTCAAATACCAATAAATGACAACATCATTACTTATAACAAGACTAATCAACACGCACTATTAAAAACTTTCCGCATGGTCACGATCATATACACAAGTCTGGCAACTCGTATGGTGGGGGGTGGCCTAAACATTGAGAAAATTCTTGTGGTTCTTATGTTTCGCCACCTGCAGCGCTGTCCTCTAGTGTCACTTTGTCAGCCAATCACAAATCAGATCCGATCAGCTTTTTTATTTTTATTTATTCGAGAGAATTTTGCAAGATATAATATTTCTGTCATTGATTCTATTTATCATTCGTGTCCTGATCGTTTGTTTTGTTTACAATACGAACTGTCAAAGATTTATCACCTGATTATACCCCTAAATCCTCCTAGCGGATAGTTATGGCAACTTTTTCTTAAAAAATGGTGGCACCCCCCACCACTCAAAAATGCCGTAGATTCCAGACCTATGTATATGATCGTACCCATGGTGCACAATAGTCAACTGTTTAGCATGACAATCATATGGAAATGTCATAAACAATAATTTTGTTCGCGATATCAATTGATAATTCACGAAGCTGATTCTGTGACTGCTCGGACTACTGAATATATTTTCATTTATTGTTTCATTATGCGATTATATGAAGTAAACAGGGTTTAACTAAATACGTGTAAAATATTTGAGGGAGAGATTCCTCGTCGAAAAGAACATAGGATCTTTCATATAAAGAAACTTCACTGGAGCATCCCATGTTGAGATACAGTAAGGGGGTACATAAAATTTGTTTAAGAATTTTTTCACAAGCACTGAAGAAGTTACAGTTTCGAAATCAACCTGACATTTCCTACTGCCAAAAAGACACTTTGGCAGTAATTTATTTGGTTTAGATGTAAGGGGAGGAAAACGTAACCCCTCAAATTTATTTCCGATGTAAATTTTTTAACTATTTGAAAACCTATTACCGATACCTAGCATGTTTCATTCTAAACAAAAAATGTCCCTTGAATTTTTTCGCGAAAATAATCCAGTTCGCAGCAAAAACTTATTTTACTACCTGCATTAAATGATTAAAAGGAAATAAAAAAACTAATTCATATAACAAAACATAAAATTTGTAGTAAATGTTCAATATGTCGTCTACCTTCAGACATTACGCATGCGTCTAGACGTCTTCACATTAAGCCACGTATTCGCTCAAATAAAGGGGCTGTATCTCAACATGGGATGCTCCAATGAAATTTCTTCATATGAAAGAGCCTATTTTTTTTCGATGAGGAATTACTCCCTCCGATGTTTTACACTAATTCAATTACACCTTGTATGAGATGAAATGAACAAGATCAATTCATTATGATCATGGTTGATGAGTTATTTTTCTGCTGTATGAATTGATTTACCTTGGAAATATCCTAGCACAAATCATCAGAAATCAAAACTCTCAAGCTTCGCCATCGTGTTTCATTGGAAATACAGTCGAAATTGATATGCAACCAAAACAATCAACTATCTCTCAACATCTTGTTATATTACCCTCGAATAATTTTATATTCGATAGGACCTATTCGACACTGTTGAAAAATATTATCCATCGTTTCAATGATATTACTAATCTCAAGGTGAAAGAATTCTTGTTTCTGGCTTGCTTCAAGGAATATTTTTCGTTTTTTATTGTTGGTGTCAAATTTCAGTTGAGTCTCAATTTGATTTCGAGAATTCCGTCAGTCTATCTTCCAGATTTATCATAATTCACAGGTGTTCGAGAATTGCTGTTAGCCATGGAAATATGCCAGTCTTGATGTATATGGAGAAAGTTGATTTGGAATTGATGAACAGAATATTACAGGTCGATTATAGAGAATTCTTTGCTCATCATAATTTTCATCATTGAAATATTGCCTGTTGCATAATCTGAAATAAAAATGGAATTCCAGCGGAACTTTGGAACTTTGTTCAATATTAAAAATGTTAATTCTCATAAATGGCTCTGTTATTCTCTCTAGAGTTAGTGAAAATGAATTATCGTGATGAAAATCAATATTTCATCTGCAAGAAAATATTATTTACTACCTACCGCTTCCGTGTGGTTGTTTGTTTCCAGGAATAACGGATTGTTTTGGACAAAAACAAATTCGCTAAATGGAGTGTTAAAATCAACGAAATGGTTCGTACCAACTCCAATTCAGTGTACCGTAAGTTTTTCGGTCGTATATTTCCGAGTTGTCCTTGATTTATCAGCGTATATATCGTTATTAGCCGTGGCTACATCGCAAAAAATATTGTCGCGATGAGGCAGGAACAGTCAGAGTTTGCTAGTCTACTTCAGATCCAATTTCCCCAGAAATCGATTCACCAAACATCATATGACTAAGCTGAAAATCATCCGAGAACGTAGTATTCGGAATACATTACCAAGTGAATGAACTGATATTGAACTGTTATTATGGCCACTAAAATATTTACTCATTGACATATTATTTTTATAACGTCAAAATGAATACACCATGCTACAGTGATGGTAAAGAGTTTGTATATTTACTTATATTCTATTATGTGCAATGTTCAACTGCATGAATTCTATATATTCATAATTTTTTTTGTAATAATATATTTTTTTCTCAGTTTATACTTTCATTTTCATTTTCATGTGAAAATTTTGATCTATAAATACACTTTCATTTCTTTCAGAAAAAAACTGACTGTGAGACAAGGAAACATCGAAAAGCAAGGAAATGATCGATAAAGCATAAATGGCAGATGATTTTATGCAAGAATGATTACTAATTATATCCATTTGTAGTGATAATGCTCAAATGCCGACATAATTCCCCCAGCTACATAATCATCTTCCGAAATATATTCGAAATTGAATCACTAATGTTGGCAGTAAGAAAAATTCGAGCGAAATGATGAAACATCAAAAAAGCCTGATGTGGCCACCACAATCATCGCCTTCATTCGGAGTCCCGCTGCTCCAGAATTCCCCTCCCCCTATATCTCCATAATCTGGTTAATTCACAGAAAGAAAGTGGGAACGAAAAAGAGCGCTAATACGGAACGGGTTGAATTAGTATTATGTCGAGAAGAATAGGAGGAGGGTAATGAAAAATAATGTCGGAAACGTACTGTTTGATGGTCTTGACATGAAAAATTCAAATGGGTCTCGCAATTTCCGTACATTAGAGATCCTTATGCCACGCATTAATTCACGAATGCATTATTATATTTTATAAATGTTCAGAAATAAGAGTATGAAAAGGATAATGGGGCATAAAATATGTTTGAATATCTATTGTTCGGACGAAACTGTTTTCTTACTTCAATATTTACTCAGAACATTTATTGAGTATCGTCCTTTTTTCTCTAAACTATGACTCTCTTTTTCGTTTCCCTTCTTCTCAAACTACATTCAAGAAACAATTCAGTTGAATTACTTCCGATCAAATTCACTTTCCGCGTTCGAAATGACTTTTATATTCGTTCTGGATAACATGAGAACATGGTACATATTTGAAATAGTTCAAACTTGAATAACTTCGAAATGAATATCATAGTATTATCTACTAATCACATATCACAGTGAGGTTGTGGTTGGAAAAAAATATATGAAAAACACTCGACTAACAGTATTACGACAGCTCAAGTTCTTATCTTTATTCTGAAGTTCTTTTGATTTATATGTGAAACTTCTTCCCCAACTTCCATCGTCTATTTATATCTGGCTGGATTTGATTCATTCACTTCAACAACTGGAAATATAATAGGATATAAATTCAACAACTGAAGTCATCGATGTCTATCTCGAAAATAATAAACATATAGTGTTTCACAATATGATACAGTCTCAGTGATAATAAGAAAGAAATTATGATTCATATCGGATTCTGAATGAATTTGTTACATTATCGACAGAAATAAGTGTCAGATGTTGATATTGTCATATTTCCACTAGATTATTCTGCAGAAGTACAATCAATACGATTTGACTGAGGGGATATGTTTACCATTCGAAAGGTATTCGATTATCTTTCAGGTTTTCAGATAATTCGATAATATACATAGCATTTCATTGGGATAATTCATTCTTCTTATTCTTGTATGTACCAGTAGAATGACAAATTTCGAACGACCCTGTATAATGAAGAACAAACCTCTTTACACCGAAGTGAATTAGAGATCTCTGTTATGTTATACCCGTGATATAATTTTTTACGCATTCAAATATCGCAGTTTTGGAAATATCATCAAATCCATGTTTGGAACAAAAAAAGAAATAATTTTTATTTACATATAAAGAAGTACCGAGCAAAAATATTGAGTGACTAATCACCAATTCAAAGATGGTGTAATATACCGAATGCTCTATTTGAAACAACAAAGGTGGTGCTACTCTTTGGTAGATGCGGCACCGCTGTATCGCTCATAAAAGTAACTAAATTGTCAAAAATATACCTGGTTCTGTTTTCCATATATGTATATTAGGATAAATTTTAAGTCGTATGAATATGAATTGAAATTTTTACTATGTATTGTTGCAATACATTCAATATACTCAACAATCAATTTAGGTAAAGTTCATTCTGAAAACAATATTACTACCACGAAAATCAAACTTTGTGAGAATATCGAATGGTCATCATTGGTACTTTATCTACATCGTGAAATGAGCGTTAAATGCAAACCAAACAATGGACACACCGTTCAGTTGGAGTTGTTTTGATGTCGGAATCTCGGATTCCGAATAACTCTATTTGGTGTCGTCAGTTGTTAGTTGTTGTTGTTGAATAGTTGGTAGAGTTCATGAGATTGTCCTTTGTTTTCCATGCATGTGAAATGGTTCCTTTCTTAATTTACAAGTTCTCGAACTTGTTGGTTGTATTTCGCCTCGTGATATAAACACTTGGTGAACTCCAGCGAATTGTTCATTCATATATATATGTGGCATTAACAGAACTTTAAGCTGCTTCCTACATTCGCTTCGCCTGGAACAGGTTTGATAAGACATGCCCTGATTCACGAAGAACAACTATAAACAAATGAATCGTTGATCAGAGTGATTGATAGTATCATGGAACTTTGCTGCATATTCGAGCAAAATCGAAACTAAAACGAAGAGATTGTGAAATTACTGTACATTATCAATATGGCTTATGATCATGGACTCATTGAGTTTATATACAAGCTACTGTTCTTATAGGAATGAGAACATGATAGACTTCGAATCGTTTTTGTTCTTGATATTCTGAAATTCTTTAAAAATTCTTTCGTACTCAGTCTACATTCTTTCATATCTCCGAAGGAAAGTAATTCAATCAAAAGTTCGTGAAATACTACAGTTGAGACTGTGAGGAAAATAATGAATCTGAATTTTGTCAATAGAAATACGTATTTTCTGAATTGAATATTGAGAATAACATATAATTGAACGCAAGCTGAACCTTGCTCCCAAAGTATTGACATAGTTGACGATCTCGTAGCATAAGAATATTACATCGTCCCTGATTAAACGCAATATTGTTATTCCGTTTCAGGAAGGTAAATGTATATCGCTAGCAGTCGTTATGAAACTTTCCTAACGATTCAATATGTTGCTTCATCTACTCCCCCTTCTCTCCACTGGCACAGAGAGCCGAATGCCAATTTCACTGAAACATTAGATACACCTGTTTCGCATCCTCTCCCTGCATTATCACCGGGATCGCGGTAATCAACAACGCGTGTCCGTCATTACGAGGATATCTCTTCGAACCGCATTATTACCTCTCCAGGGTCTTTGGAAGTTTCTGATTGAAGTTTGTCAAAGCAAAACTCATCTGATCGATAACGCTAGTTACATCTGGTGATATACAATCTTGGATTGAAAATGATGAATGATTTGGAACGTGCAAGAGATATTTCAATTTTGAATTCACATTAAGAAAACTGATTATCATTAGTGCGACATTTCAACAGCTCTCAATATTCAGTTTTTTTCGCCCATTGATTTTTGATAGATAGGAACATCAGAATTCATAGCGGAAATATCGAATCTATTCGAAATGGAAGAGTAAATTATAAATAATTCGAAAGATATTACTATCATCCATGATAAGTTAACTGCACCGATTGTTGATATTCTCCCAACCTTCAATCACTTCATTTTATTCATTTTTCTCATTTTTCTCATTCAAGATTATATCTCAATATGAAGATCATAAATGAGTATTATGGCAAGGATACAGTAGATCTGTTCTACTTGCAGTAAATCAGACAGGGTAGGTGAAACTTGTGAGGGGTGTGAAAGAGTGGTCCCTACAGTTTATAGTGAAATCTGAATCATAATAATCTCCCTCTAAATCAATTAGTCAATGATCAAAAAAACACGAATGCAATATCCGACTTTCTATTTCATATATCCAATATCGAGTAGAGGTTCTCATTTTCTGAAGCCAGACAGCATATTATTCGTAATGAATCCGATTTCAACAAAAAATACCATTGTTGGTTACTCACACCATCACTAACACATTCCGAATAATTATTCTCGTGGATACCACTTTCAAATAGACCGACAGCGAGTCAAAGTAGTAACTTAGGGTCTATACTGTGGAATTATGCCTATATTGTCGCGTACAGGGGGTGTTTTTGGGGGTCACCCCTGTCGCTTGGGTCGTGCTCAGGAAATATAAATATGACTATTTCAATTACAGAATGAAATACCGAACGAACATATAATTTATTAACAATTCTGATGGTACATCCTTCAAGAAATATTAAATGATACCAACGAGAACAAATGAGAAAATACAATCGCTTACCCCTAATATTCAATAATGCTGGAAACCCAGTCTTCAGGAGCAATGAGAGTAATCAAGACGAATTGCAGCATAGGCGTCCGAACTAGGCCTTCGGACGCCTACCTACCATTCTTGACTAACTCAGGACTCTCTGAACACTAAGTCAAGAATTTCCTGAGACTATGTCTTCAATTACTTATATTCATTCTGATTATCATGCGAACATGCTTGAGTGAGTTCAACGTGATTATTTGGCGTATTGTAACAATATGTCTGGTAATGAACTCGTGAACTTGAATTAACTCACATTCGGGTCATGTTGGTTCAAACGCACCTAAGGTCGAACATGGATTTGTTTACATATAGTGAGTGATTATAATTCTTGGACCATGCCTTGTGGTGTTTATGACAATATAGTTGTGGGAATTGGGATTTGGTCCCTTTTTTGTAGTTTACTGTAAAGAGAAAATTCTAACAAAATTATGTAAATTCAGAAATGTTTGTAGAGAAGTAAATTGAAGCTATTCCTGGTGAAATATCATACATTCCCAACAGGAAATCTCGAAGTCAAATGTAATGTAGAAACTTTAGTGGTGCTCGCGTGAAAAAAGCCAGACTTACTTGGCAATTCCCAATTTCTCGCATTCCCTGCCGCATCGTATCCGCGCAATCCTCTCGATATGCGAATGAAATTGTGGAATAGTAGTTTTTTATGGAGCATGAGAAATCCGAATACCAAACGAAATGAATCTGGCTCTCTTCTATCTGGCTTGATCTACCGAGGCGTAACTTTTTCGGGTTTCATGGGGTTCTCGTAAATACAGAATCCGATGCCAGAAAGCGTAACTGAACTCTTTGTATGATTCACATCGCGTATCCTTTTCTAATGTTTCGTTCTAGAAAAAAATAGATTGAAATCTTCTGAACGACGTTAGAAATAACGTCTGCGTGTTGGAGTGACTAACCAGAAACAGGTTTTGTTTTTTGTGTGGTGTGTCTTCGAGCTTAAATCCTGCAGAAATTTGGGCTGTCGATTGAATGAATCACTTATCGATTCATCATCAATTATTCAGAATAAAATAATCAGATGCTGAATATTTTCATGACTGCTTATGATAAATTCGGCAATATATCTCTTTTATATCCGTAGTGATCGCAGAGATATACCATGGGATATTCATGAAATGATCGATAGAATAATCACAAAGCATATCGATCGTCATTTTAAATTCACTGAATTTTCCAAAAGAGCCCATTTTTTCATATATCAGATTGTGCATTCCAAAAATGAAATCAAAACCGTACTATTAGACAGAAATGCGATGAACATGAGTCGAAATAAAATTGTGATGAACTGATTGATTTCGATCAATAATGTTATCATTCTTATCATGTGAAAGTTTCTCATCTGACATTCGCTTCATTCAATATGTAGTCATATGATACATATGATAGTCGATTCTTGTGACGTGAGCTCTTCTCGACCAGCTTTCATCGAAGACATTTTTACCTAAAAATGGAATATTGGTTAAGTCGTCAGACTGCAAGAGCTCAACAAATCGTTATATTCAGATAACTATTTGGAATAATTGAATAATGGAAGATAATTCCTGTTTCAAGTATATCAATAAAATATGTAGATGATGGCATACTCAAACCCAAAATTGTGAAGGCACTAATTTTCATATTCAACCATCCCCAGAGGATGACTCATTTTCAATGATAATGATCAGTAGAACCACCGAATGTATGCAATTGATAAGTACAGCTCATATTCAGAAACGAACACTTACCCTAGAAACCTCTAGTTTCCAAAAAATCACAAATATCACAACTGAATCATATCAATCTATACCATATTCCAAAACACAATTTTTTCATTGGAATCGATGAAAAAGCAGCTGAAACTGTGAATTAATAATTGGCAAACGAACGAAGGGACTTGAAAAATATTGAATTAAATTAATCAACTTTTTTCATTTATAGTGTATTCATGATGATCTTTGAAAAATTCATCAGTTGAGTTCAATGGAGTGCATTGGTATACATGATTCTTATATTTAGTATCATTGTACCCTCGGTGTGAATATGGATTTTGATTTCAATTCGGATCCAAAAGAAGAAGCGTCTTCTTCGACAGTCGAATCTCCATATCAAAGAGAGTATACGTTAAGTATGTATGACGTTCATCCGAAGCTATCTCAAAGGATCGCTTTGAGTTCAACATACTAGGATAACTTTCAGTATATCTTTGAACTTCTCAAATTTCATCGAACAAAAACTGATATAGCTGACACGCAAAAATTGATCCACCATATCGTTGATACAACACGATCTCCTGGATTCAATTTCCCAAGGAAATAAATGTTTCCGTCCCTTTGGTAAAATCCATACGTAGTTCGAATAGCATAGCATTTCATAACCTCTTTCCAATCTACGGATCGTATAAAATAGACAAATGTTCGAAGATCTCGTTGATTAAAATTTTAGCAATACATTCGAGGAAACTTGGTGATGGGAACTGAACACATATATTGTTAATGAAAAAACTTACTTTCATTTGATTCGATTTCATTATGTAGTTTTAGAAATTGACTCTGATCTGAACATTCAAAAACAGGAAATGTTGAATGTATCATCGTTTTCTCCACGAATTGAGCAAAATTCAATTTCACATCTATTTGTATGCCAAAACATTATCCGTTCCGAATTTTGACTAATTGAAATATTTTTGAAACTGTTTTTCCATTTGACTTGTTATGATATTTGTTTTCGTTTGATGGATATTGTGAAAAAACTTCTGAAAGTATTTTTATTTATTCAATGATGAATATTATGATTCCCGAAGATAATGATACAAAACTCAAAGAAATCTGAAGGAGCTGAACTCGAGTAAGAGGGTGAAACCAATGAAGATTATCCTGAAATGATAACATTTGAGGTTTCTTCCAGAATTGGATCACACATTCCACTCATTCAATACTTTCACTTGATTCCATTTCGATCAGTCTAAAATGAATCTAGCTGGTGTACCTTTAGTGTGATATGAATTCTTTCACGAACATGATATGAGTTTCAAGAGATTATTCGAACTGGAATATTGAAGTCGAAACATTCTAGGACGAAAATACGTTCGTGAGGTTATATAATCGAGCGTTCTTTTCAGGAAAAAATAGAGCTACTTTCCTTTTGAAGAGAATTAGGAGGTATATGAATGATGTTGGCCATTCATAATTCATGAGACCTGCAGGCAACTGCTCTCGAACATCGTTCCTTCCCACCATACCAGCACATGTAAAATGAATAAAAAATTCTATATTGTTCGAGCAAGGAGAGGCTTCAGAGCTTTTGTTGAAGTTTTCATGAGCTCTGCATTTATTTGTTCAATAACTACAGTACAAGGTGAATAATTGTGAGGGGCAAGCAGAATTACTAAAACCGGTGGATGTTTGAATATTTCGGCACTATTGCATTCAAACAAGAAATTTCATTTTCAATCATTTGGTTCTGGCTGGGACAAAGAGTTTCACATAAAATTGGGCAAACTATTATCAGAAGCCTCAAAGATATAACTAATTCATATGTTTATAGCACGATGTATCGTACTCAACCAACATCTGTCCAAAAGATGGTCCGATATTTATATTTGATAGTCTGGAAAATGTCGTCTTGACGATGATGTTTCTCGAACACTCGAAAACCATTTTCTCAATGTCACCTTTTTCATATCTCTTCGTCCCATGGTTCCTAACATATTCCGTCCTTTTTATCGTCACGTTAGTCGCAAATAATCTAGCTGTTTCATGAGCAACTGATTTGTCGAATACAGGGTGTAAGATTATCTTCGCCAGCCCAAAGGTTCTTCTGATGGCCTCATTGCAGTATTGTTACAATATTGTGATACACTGCTTTATGATATGATAACTGTATTTGAAAAAAGCTAACTTTCCGTCAGTACACAGTGTGTATAGATTTTATGATATCTATTTGTTTTGTGATGAATCAAATGAGAAGTTGAGATTATAATCATCTTTCTGCCATTCCATTAGGAAAACTAAATGTGTACCCTTAGTTTGATGGATTGAATAAAACTAAAAAAATTACGTGGTATTGGTTACTTCAATATCGCTGAATGAAACAAATTATTATTTTTGTATAATCCTCAAGTTTTGGACTAGTTTTGGAATATATGATATATAATCTGCGAATAGAGCTCTCAAAATTGAAAAACATTTTTTTCTCATGAAAACACAGATATCATAGTGAAACTTTCACCCACCCAAGTTTTGTTGGATGGGAATGGTCGTAAATTAATATCCCAATGAAAAAATCATAATTGTATCTATAATATATTCATTACCACCACTTTCGAGCAAATTTAGGCAAAACTAAAAAGTTCTCTGAGTGCATCATTATTCAATCACCTGCCAGAGAGTGTATGATAATACAGCGAACGTACTAGTGATATAATTAAGTGCTGGTGAAGGCAGTTGTGGATGCCATCGGGGGCCATTTGTCATTGTTCCAACGTTGAATAATACCGTCGCTACTCCTGCTTCCGTTTATAGTAACATGGATCTGTGCTTCGGGATATTCTGTGGCTGTTCAGGGACCATGTCACTAGATTCGGATTTGTTCCTCACTAGATTCACAGGTCCATTTCAGCTACATTTCAATTATCATCGATGAAAACGTTGAGAATTGAATGAATGATAGATTTCGATTGACTCATTGTTTATCATGAGACAGGAGGAGGTGTTGAGCCAAACATTAATAGTTGAAGAATCAATTTCGTGAAGCAGATGCTGCCATAAAATTTGTTAGGTTCCTATCGTGAATGTGCCTGGGGAGATGTTCATTTCGAATTCTCTTCGATGAAATGAACGTAACTCCCAACTGAAAATCACTGAATATTTGAAGTACTTGACAATAAATTTGATTATCTGAGCAGGTGAAAGAGTTATTATTACGAGATGTGCACATTTTTCTTTCAAACTGTACATTTTCGTATGAAGATTATTCGATTTGAATGGGCGTATATGGATCTTTCGTTCGATCTGTTGAATGGAAAATGATGCTGAGGTAGTTCTCGCAAGAAAATATGGAAAGCAAATGTTTGATACAAGTAGAGTACCAAATATTCAATATCACACATCAGAAACAAACAAGGCTTGAGAGGGTGACACCAATTAGCTCCTCTACCTTTTGACATCATTCGTCATTTGGGGAGTCAGAAGTGAAGGAAAGTCGTGTAGGAAACTTTCAGTATTTTTCTAATATAAACCAACATTGTATACTTCGGGGAATTCATTAACTTGGCATTCACAAACAAGATATCATTTTCACAGCATCATCAAAATCCTTAATTTCCTCGATGCATTTTCATGTAGCGTAGCTAGCAGGAATATCCCAGTGGTAATCCCCATATTATTTTCCAAATGTACTCTGGAAATTCGCCCACAATCCAATTAAAATCACTGTCACATCCATTACAGGGTGTGCCGAACAACTATAATTGAATATTCAGTATCCCATCGGTTATTAGTGTGCTCGCAGCATATCAATAACGAAGGTCGGAAATTATTCCACACGTCCGTCGAGACGAATGAGTCCAGTGGAAATTATCAGGGAAATCCAAGAAAAGTTTGTTTCAGAAATTATTTTGGAATTGCGAATTCGTATGAGCAAACCTTAGTTGAATCCTAATAAAAACCTTCAATATCGAAACTATTTCAGAGTACGTTGTCATGTACATAGTTTGAAGGGATAAAACAAGATTGTATAATGAAGAAATATTCGACAAATTACCCCTACACGAAACAGTATAATCAGTGGCGTAACTATAGGTTGGTGGAGCTGGCAGAATGCCCAGGGCCCCCGACTCGAAAGGGTCCCAGCCCAAAAGCTGAAAAATAAAATGTGTTGAAAAAAGTGTGAGTGATTATGATGTAACGATTTTTACTGATACTGCTCTGTCCATAAGATTTGCCAGGTTCTAGATGGTATAGATACGCCACTGATTATAATGAATTAGCTTTTTATTTCATATTTCCTACTAATGTATTATTCTTATTCAAGTGTACTTCTTGTTAAGACATTGTTTCCAGTTTTGTGACTAACGTTAGGTCACAAATGAAGAATGTTCAACAAATTAACATTCTTCATGATCTTCAGATTGATACCTTGATATTTTCATAAACACTGAGGTCTCTAATCGCGTAACACTACATGGAATAGTCGTAGTTTCAATAGCATGTAAGTTATTTCAGTTTGGTCCTGACTCATACTGATCATAAATCAAATTCTAAATGATTTATCTCAACTCAAGAATCCAACTGATGAACTGAAGAAATGAAGAAATGAAGATATTTTTTCAGAAGATGATGTGAGCAAACACACAATGAACCATTCATTACTTCGATGAGCAAAAGAGCTAATATCAATGCTCTATTTTGTCCAGTAGCTGTCTAGCCGATATAAGAAAAGTTTGATTTTCTCCCAATATCACATTCAATTCACTCACAGAGAAGAGTCTTTATTGAATTATTCCATATATCAAATGAATATCAAATGATAGGAATCTGAACTTGATCAAGTTTGCGAAAATGCATCGTTCTTTCATTTGAGATTAAATTTGTTGGTCCGGAAGTCGACTACCGTTTTGTATTCAATCGTATTTGGAGATATGCATATATATCAAGCATCACTTATTACAGAAACTCCGACATCCATGGTCACTAGATTTCGCCGTCATCATACAGAAATTGTTTGCTCAGTTTGCAATATCTCCTGTGTTAGTATTTCATATACCCACGATACTGTTTGTCGTGGATATTAAACTCATGACCTTATGAGCAACATTGATTCTGATTCGTCACAATATCCGAACATGTTTGTGTTTTTCAAGTGCCATATTGCTATTTGATTATTGACCAGTTATGAGCAATTATGTCACGTGTAGTTTTATCCTAATGGGATTTCACAATTTTTTAGTATTCCTAAACACTTTATTGTTTTCTTTACAGACATCATATTCAATGGTATATTCATTCTCCTTTCGTGGGAAGTTTAATATAAAAAAAAAAACAAAATTAAAAAATATTCAGACCTAGATTCACTCTGTCTAGAAGTAACTCAATTCCAAACAAAAATCTGCTACTATTCAACTATCAACTCCGTACGCTGTTGCCCATAACTCGGTCACTGAACTGAAAGGAAAAAATTTAAAATAGAGCATGTGCACCTATCGTCACAACAATTCGGAGATGAAACATAACTGAAACAATATCTCACTGTATAGAGAATGCTTTTTTCCAATTCGAAAAACCACTAGTGTAAAATACAATAAAAATTAACAGAAATGTTTGTTTTACTTCCCGACCTCGAAGAAACTCCCATTTTGTGACACGCCGTAGATGCTCTAGACACGGATTGACTTTTTTTTAAATTTATATCGGTAATCAAGAATGCTTAGTCTGCAGTAATTTATTCAATCGGTTAGAGAAGAAGTGGTGTATCTACTTCTAAGAGAAACGAGAAATGAAAATGGTGGTCCATGAGAAAAATCTTAGTTCAATAATGAAATCACTATAAGTAAGGATACATGTCAAATACATTTGACATGTCTACAAGTACTTATCACTCATTCACCAGATGTGATGTACCAATCAACCAAGCATAAATAGACTATAAAATCATTTTGCACTTTTTCACGTCTTAATCCAAAACTCTGATATAAAACTTCTATTAGTCCCGAGTTATCATATCCTGTACGCTGAAATGAAAGAAAAGATTACTGCCTCTTCTATCCACTGCTCCAATGCTGTATACATACATCGTCAGCAAAAATCGACAAACAGAAGCACTGTAAGAAGAAAACCGTCATATCAATACGTTCACGATCCACACAATCGATCCTCAAGAATATTCATGAATCCTCAAAGATTGGTATTCGCAGAAAGCGAGGCTCGGGCATCACATGACTGTCAGAAAGGCAATTGGAATCGCGTTACTAGATCCCTGAGCTTTCCTCGAAAATAAGAAAAGATTCGGCAGGAGTCTGGGGTCGCCATCGTGAAATAATTCCGGCGTTCATCAATATTCCCGGCTGCGTTCGTTCTCGGTCGCTGGTATATATTTACCGGAACCGAATGGGGATGCGGTAAAATACACGTATACGGTGTAGCCTCCGTCAAGCGAAAATGAAATTGGCATGTTCATCATAAAATGCAAATTTTTACCAAATTGGAGGAGGCTTCAAACCATTTTTTTCGCAACAAAAAATCACAGACTGTTTTGATTTAGTCACATTATTCTTTTATATTTTATGAACGGAAACGTATTTAATTTTATATTCTGTTACGATGAAATCACAACTTTTTTATTCACTCTCCAGTAAATGTTCAGTCATTTATTTGAGATGCAATGATATCCAAAATATCCGAACAGGTTTCACAAAATGTATCGAGAAATTATGAATTACCAATGTTGTGAGGCCAGTGTGTGAGTCAAGTTTGAATTAACAAGTACTTTTCACGCCAAACAGGTGGTAGTTAGGGTTACTGGCAAACTGATCTAGAATATAAATCTGATTTTCAATATAAACATATGACAGGTGACTTCTTTGCGTTGTCTGTCATCTGCATTCATAGTGGAATCCGAACCACTACTGAGGGAATGTACCTATCAGCACCAATACCAAACTAAATTTTCAAATGCCTAGATATATACTGTCAGATTACTTTTCTGTCACCGGTTCAGAAATTATTTTCTCGCGAATTAAGGTGGATGGTGGATGGATGTTCCAAAAACGAATCACCATAATCATTCACTATCGATATTCAAATGATGAATGATTCGTTGTGATAGTGAATATGCAGGGTGAGTTCAATCCAAAGGCAATATACCCCTCGAGAATATAGTGAAGCGTTTTTGCCAGTTTGGTAAACCTACAGAAGAGGTGGTTCTCCCCACGATCAATCGTTTATAATGATAACTGTTGAAAAAAAAATCATATGGATGATCCAATTATGATCAATTATCTGAATTTAAATAAGTTGATGTAGGAAAGGCATCGATGATAGTTGTATTAGAGAAAAAGTAATGAGTGAAACTATGTATGTATTCTGATTCAATTATCCACTATTCAGAACTTACCCCGCTTCAACCAACTAAAAAAACGTAGAAACACAAGACTGATGGGTTTCCACCAATTGTTTACGGTATTGAAGATAGCTTTCTGATGCGATTATTCTTCTTGTTGTGAAGTCTAGCCAGTCTATATCACAAATCCTAGTATGATAATAAGATATCGGCTTTGGAAAGCACTAACGATATCAGCAATTTATGAGTACAGGTAAAACATGCCATAAAAGTTTCCATAAAAGTTGAAATCTCTGAGTTTGTTTGCCGCCATTACCTGCTCCGCAGAGACCCACTGAGTCGTTTCAACCTCCATTCCAGATTTATAACATAAGCTGGTTTCCTAAATGACTCAACTTCAATGTAAAAGAAGTTATATTGAAACTTTGATGGCTATTTGGATGAATACGTCGATGGAATGGTAGAATTTGGTATTCGAGATAAATTGATTCTTCAAGGTGAAACAATCGTTATCCATGTATTTTCAACCGTATCAGACCAATAAAAAGTCGAATAATGGATCCCAATCGAGGGGAAATGTTTTCTCTGTATCTTTTTTTCTTTTCACCTAAAAAAACTAATTGCGAAACTTTTTCAGTTGCGAGTGGAAGAGTTGTCATCGAAATTTGTTCTTGCTCAATCATTTTCAGTTTCAAATGATACGCTTTAGGGATAGAAACTCGTTTTTTCTTGAAACATATACACGTATAATTATTGATATTCTTACTCTTATATAGTGCTTCTCAAGGGTTCCCTCCCCTTCCTTCCTTATCTAAGGGACAATTATACAAATACGAGTGGAATTTGGAAACTAAATGTTAATGATGGTTAACTTTTACTACTAGTGATGATAGATGTCAAAATCGGCGAAGATGACGTCGAAAGGTCATTGGGACCAATAATTTCAAATTAAACCTTACTCAAATTGCATTTGTGTATGTATAATCGTTCCAAAGATAAGAGGGGGAGGAGACTTGTGAGAAGCATTGGTAATTATATTTTTCTCTACTGCTGTGAATACGTGTGTGAGCTTTTTTCTCACCGAGTTTTTTCGGCTCACACACGTCATTACGCAGTATCATTTTCTTGTAACATTTTTCGATTCTTATGTGTGTTTCAATTTTTTTTTGCAATTTTACATATTTTATAACTATGCAGAATTCATGTACTGTAATTATTGCTTCTTCCCATTCTGCAAAAGGCTCCAGCTGGAATGGTGTATTTAAATGAATAAATAAATGATTCATCCACAAACGAATACATTTTTCCAAGAACAATCTATTTTCATGAACAATATGAGTTGTTGTTTGGTAAATGAACTGAGGAGTCTACATGAGGGAAGATCTATCTGTAGGCTGTATACATTTACGTATCACAATATAAACGGGATGATTATTTTGATAACAAACCTATATTTGGAATGAAAATCAAGACACAATGCTATGAAATAATATTATTTCTATTACTGGATACCCACGAATCACAAGATATACAGGGTGTGTTACATACAATAATAGCATGTATTGAATTCGATAGGATGAATTGAAGTCAAAACAGGCTAATTGATATCAATTCAACTCCACATGAAAATACACTAACATTTCAGAAATCAGGTAATGAGAATACAATAAATTTCGTGAATCTATTGCAAATTTCACAATATCAATTACAAAATTAATAATCAGCTACAAAATCATATATAATGAATGGTTTGCATGATATTGAATAATATTGGTTGATATTATATGGTTAATATTATATGGTTAATATAATGATAATGAATGGTTAATATCAGTAAGACATGAAGCAATCTACAATGCATGAAAATCAATCGATGTAATGTAGAAGCACCAAAATAAATATCAAGTTTTCAGGAAATTCGAAAAGAAACATACTTCGACATTAGATCGCGAGTGCTTTTTTACAACACATTTTTGTGTAGGAATGAATCCAATCAGCCATTTGAGACTTCTGGTTCACCCAGTGAGTTATGGGACATCATCCAATACACAAAAAAATGCATGCCGATTCATAATTCCAGTTTCTCAAGCAGATATCCAACGGCTACACTTCAAGTATATTGTTGATGGTTGCTGAAATTTGGTAATTGCTTGGGGGCACATTTAATTTAGCTATATTGCAAAATTCCTGCTAATTAAGGAAGTTTGCGAACGAGCGCCGCTTATTATATTACCGAACTATCAAAGCATCATCAGTTGTTGACTATTAAGAGGCTTCCAGTAGGAACTCATGCAATTTTATGATTTTGAATATCAACAATCAAAATGAATTGATGAATATTTTAGGAATCAAATTCAATTCTTCAAAGTGACCCACTCATTAATTCAAAATCCATTGGAAATAATCCAGGAGTTTTATTGACACGATATAACAATTATGTACATACATAATTCGAGAGTTTGAATTATATTCATTGTGTCCTCAGTCGCTGTTCAGCTTTTCACTTCATAAATATAGTGGAGAAAAGATGAAGTAGGAAATAAATTCCAAACATAATTCCAGATTCAAGTCAGGAAATAAATATGCCGCTCATTTCATATTCCTGCCAATATTTTTTCTGAAGATTGTAATTCCTTTGAATCCATCTTCCCAGAAATTTGCCATTTGCAATTGTTTTCTTCATCATGAAATCAACCCTAGTATTGAATGACACGTGACTGTTTCAATTGATTTCATTTGTGTGACTTGGTTGTGACCATTCTTAATTCTCTCTGTAGGTTGTTCTTACAATTCAATTGATACGAAATGATTATACAAGATGAAAAATGCCAATTTTGAAGCTAATAATTCTCTAGAACCAAGAATTATGATGGCCCATGAACAAGCGATGATATTAAATCAGAAAGACAATAATAACATCCCAGCTCTGATTCTGATGAAATATGCAATCGGTGTGTTTCTCTATTATTTTTCTAGATACCAACCAGTGATCGGAGAATAGGATAGAAATTCTGGGAATAAGAAGCAAAGAGAAGAATCTTTCAATCGAATTGAACATACTCATAGGCTCTAATAAAAAATTTTCATGGTGACAACAGAAGACGACTTGAGTGATTTATATCTCTTGAACAAACTCAAGGAAACACTTTCGAGAGACTAACTATTGTCGTAGTCAACATAACGAAGGAATCAAAATGAACATCACGTGAACCAAATATGCGTATGCTGAAAATTGATTTGATTCCTGTTCGGAATCTGGAGTATCATAGTTGATCCGACTTGTTGATCTATTTCGGAATGTTTGACTATCACTTAGAGAGTTTGGTGAAAGAGTTTGGTTGTTGAAATGCCTCATCATACCAATTTTCCACCTGCCACTGTATTCTATAGTTTCTGTTTCCGGTTTCCGGTCATCCGGAAAGCGAATTAGCGCACGACCGCATACCACAGCAATACGGAATTATACGAAAATTGGTTTTGCGGTACGGGATTCGGACAGCACACGGGTGTGGCGTGTATGTATTTGCGTGGTGCGATGCGGTAGGTACCCGTTTCCAGCTTTCTAGCTTTCCAGTTTCCCCAGAGCGTCACACCGTGAAAATAACCATCAGTTCCGCTCTACCACTCCGGGCACTGGACTCGAACACGCAATTTCGTCGAGTGCTAGACCGTTCGCTATTATTTCGCGTACTCCACTATGCACTTTAGACTCCGCACACGGAGTGTTGATTCCCACATTGCCGCTCTCGATTGATGGTGTACTAATTGAAAAATATACAATTGACAAAAAATTACAGAGTATAAGGTCGCACAAGGCTTGATTCTCAGCCTCATACCACATAGTATATATTTGAATGCCTTTTTTTGTTCTCAATATACCAGAAGATGTCACGAGATCTAAGGATGACACGGTTTTTATATGATGAAATGAGAGATCAATATATAAAATCCTTTGAGTTCCATCATCCCAATCAGTCGAAACTGATGCGGATTGAGGTGACATCTGAACCACTCTTAGTGAAATGTCAATTATAATGACATTCATTGTGAGCACTGTTAATGCGACAGAAAATATTGCAAAAAATTCATGTCGAGTTCTGACGACTCCTTATATCTCGAATGACTCGAAATGTTCTATTAGAGCGAGTGTGAGTTACTTTTAATCATAAACATTAAATTATTCAATTTTATTGAAAATCTAAATAAATAGAGAGACAATTAGGAATTGAAACAGCTGTACGTAAATACATTTCTGGAACGAATCACCTCGTATTCCATCGTGCAACGGGAATTAATCTCTTCAATATTTTCTGAGCTATTAACTTCCTCTAATCTGTGCTCCGTATAATGAGATATACAAATATACAAAACGAGAACTCCTATTTCAGACACAGCCTCCTTTTGAATTATTCGACTGGAGTTCGTGTTCATTAACGTAGGATCTTTATATAAGAAGTGTTAATTGCGAAAGTTTCCAACTTGCTTCCGTATTCATGAAGATTGTCGCTTACCGCATCCCATGCAAATCCTCAAGGAAGCTATCCACCATTCACCGACTGAAAAGGAATCGAATAGCAAGAAATCAAATAGCGGAAAATATTCAGTACTACGATTTCAAGAAGAAACAGTGTCTCTTAAGTGGCGCATCAATAATATCTAAGTTTTATATATTTTTTGTATGCAATGAAGACATGAAGAAATTAAGAAATTCATACTATCGGAAAATTGATAAAATAGACGAAATAATCTGCAAACCATTGTTGAAATATGCTCAAGTACAAAGTATCACACCAAGATCACAGTATCAGAGTTGGGTACCCGTAGATCACCCTATATTCTTAAATGGAGTAAGAAACATTCACGTTGGACTTGCTGATTATATACAAAGATTCTAAAACGAAGAGAAAGTATAAAATATTTTCAACAAAATGTGCAAGAAACGATAGATCTCATACATTCTCACTCAATTATTTTTTTACTATTCAATCATTTTCCATAGTTCATTCATTATTGACTCATCATTTTTGGTTTGTGATGAAATTTCGATATCTAACTGCTTATGTTATGTGGATATCCGAAATTGATATGGAAGAATAAATCCAAGGACGAAAAAATAATGCTTGCTATGGAATGGATGATCAAACTGAATGTTATTCGAAATGAAATTCATATAACAAGTTGGGGCCGTGGTAGCCAAGTAGTCTAAGGTGTTTGTGAATGTCTTATATATTTTATTTATATATCATTATTTTACAAATAGATAGGTTGAGGGCGAAATTATATGTATAAAGGAAATTAATGAAGGATTTTAAAAGTAAAGTAAAGTAAGTACACTGGACCTAAAATAGCCAAAATCCAAAGCGGATATAACAGTGGTTCGAATCCTACTGAGGCAAACGCACTAGGCATTTAGGAAATTTTATTTATGGTATTAATCCTACTGGTATGTCCGTTTCCCCGAAGTGGTTCGGATTCTACTATAAACTGTAGGGCCCGCCCTTCTTCATCCCGCAAAAGTTTCGACTTATGGGAAAAAATCAACAGATCCCTGTAATATATCCAACTGAACGGTGACTAATTCTTCATTCAATACAATTCAATCAATGAATATAATGTTCACTGACTTTGTGGCTTCAGTGATAGCGAAGTTAGCAAAAGTGCCTATTCAAGTTTGAAAACCTTGTAGAATATACAATTGGGATGAGTAATACAAATGGATCATTCATAACCAGTAGTAATTAATCATTCGGAATGCTACAAGAGTCATAACCTAAGAAAGATTTAAAAAACCTGGCATCTCTGTTGGGGTGATATATCAATCTGAAGTGATTTGGTTTCCGATTTCCATCTGAAATACCTCATATAAGTTGAACCAGTTTCCCTAATGATGAACCAGTACGTTGATTAAGATTTAATCTGAACTTTCAATAGTTCCTGAACAGTTTTTTCAGAAAATATTCAGAATGATATCATTCTAATATATCAATACTCTGTATATTGAAAATGAAACTATCCTGGATTCAATCACATTGGAAAATTATCACCATTATACGGTCATACTGTAAATAGTATTTTGATAGCCACTGGACAGCTCCCTAAACGTCCACAGTATTTTTTTGAGTCACCTATAGGATGACTTTGTGCTATCTAGATTAATTTCCCAAAATAATTAGTATCACTTGGTATTCTAATTATCTCTCTTTTATGATTACAGAGAGAGCAAGTCTTTTGCGGCGTGAGCAAAATGTTCATTCTCGACAGCCTCTTCCTCATAAAATATGCACCACCAGAAAGGAGTGACTCGACCCATTTTTGCTGTGAATATTCATTCAGTCGTTCGTTGTTCCGTGTTTCTCTGACTGATGCAAAAGGCTCGCATTATTTATGAGCAGATGTTTCCGGCTTATCTGGCGTTATATAGAGCGCTGTATCCACTTGACACTCGATATTATACGGGATGGAGACGAGAAATGAGTGGAGTAAACCATGGAAACACGAGAAATTTTTAAAAATTTCATTTTTTTTCCCGTGGCCCTCTGTATTCAACTGTCTCTGCTTTATTGTAATAAAATTTCAATTATAATGATTGTCTTCACATATTTCTTGAAATAATATTTTTTTGACTGGGGAGACTGATACAGAAAACAGGCACGTTATCGCTTCATAGGCCAATAAATGACCAATGACGCTGAGGCAGGAAAAAAAGTATAACAGTAGCGGCGATTTATATTTTCCCATTCGAATTTTCCACAAGAGCTTCGGTAATATACTGCTACAGATAAACACATTTCATACAGATATCTGTTTGCTATCCGAAATATGCGAATGAATAATAGCGAAGATATACGTTGAAAAAGCGCAAAAATCGTATGACATTGGAAGCGGTACAGTGGAATACATTGAAATGGAGTCTTGTGTCATCATATTTCATATCGGCAAACTGGACTACTGGCCATATATTTTCCATCCATATCTTCATATGCATGCAATTGTTGCGGTATATCAGACTATATGGAATGGAATGATCTCTATCAAAATCACCATCAAAACTGAAAAGTTTCAAAGACTATAGAATGAATCGAAAATGAATTGGAGAATATTCTTCAAAAGTGTCAGAGTCACAGATGAATTATATCATACATGAGATGCCATACTACTAATTCTGATGGGTTCAGTCCAACAATATCATAGACTTATTATTTACCGGGGGACCCAAATTATTGTATACATACAATATATTGCTTATTTGACGAGATAATTTCGAAATTGAGAAAATGTTTTGAATGGCACTAAAGTATCTTCATAATGACTTCATTGCATTGATCTCCCTGTCATTTTCTTCTAGATCGACATCGCTTTTTGGCAACGAAAAATTAATGTACTTCCTTTCAGTGACATTTTTATAACCATCAGCGGAGGCCATTCATAATTTTTATAAGGATAATCAGGTTATACGAAAAAGTCTGAAATGTTAACTCTTCGTTGTTAATAATATGAAAACAACAAATATGTTGTATCGGTGTATTCCAAATGAAATAATACGCAATTTCCAAGGACAATAGACAGGGGATACCATTTTAAAATGAATTGTGACAGGTAGGTGCACAAGCCTATCAAATGCAATAAAGTATTTTTATTTTAAGTCATTATAAAGGTACTTCAGGATCATTCGAAACAGTTTTTCAATGTTTCAATCATCTTATCGAATAATCGAAAGAATTCGATAATTTGGGACACCCGGTATATGGTCTTCAATGATAAAAAATTCACTATCATGAGGGGTGGCGTTTTATCCTCATCTAGGTACAGACGTGTAATTCACATCTCATATCAGTGTTTTCGAAATTACGATATATAACAAACCCAATCGGTGATACCGGAAATATTCAGTTCAAGGAGTTTAAGTTCAAAGAAAATATTTTGGATCCTTTGAAATAAGTTGTCGTCGCATACTGATTTCATCAAAATGAATCAGTTCCTCCTCTCCCAATTTGCGAAGGTTGCATAAATATTTGAATAGCTCATGAAAATCATACGTATTTGATGAAACATATAACCATATGATGATGAGCACATTTGATAATTATAATTTTGTCATGAAACGTTTTGTGTTCTGATTAGCCTTATTTCTGGATGAAATGGAATTATGAAAATGGGTTTCAAATTGAAGAAATTTATTTTTGTTGGGATTTCTCATTGTATCGAAATCAACGAAATCAGTATTCAAGACACTGATAAACATAATGATTAAAAACCAACTAATTCCAGTATTCAATTACATCGTAGCTATCCGATTGGAAAAACAGAGGTTCTTTGTCGAGAGCTCTCTGCATAATCCACACATTCCGGGAAACGAGTCCCGGAAGAACGAGGCGGTAACGGTTCCGGGCCCTTTCTAATTACCCTCTACTGGCAATCCCTGTCACAGAAATGTCTATTGGCCTAATTGATATTGACCTCCTCGATCAGTCTTTTTTTTTATTTTGAAATGGAGCATCGCAAGGATAAATTCGAAGGGTAGATGTTTCCTAGAGCTCAATGAGGATTCCATTCAGGATGAGGAATCAATTCAGAGAATTGAATATATGTTGTGGTTCATGGTTACTTCTGATATTCAAGAGAATTACACAGTAGAAATTATCCTAGTTGAAACGCTTCCATCATTAAACGTACTTTGCTAAATTCTAAGACTAATCCATATTGTAAAACGATCTCGAATATAGTCAAGTCATCAAAACTATTTCATTCCTATGGAAATACCCTCGAATCGATTCTTTTTATCCTTGTTTCCTAGAATTGAGACACAGAGGGGTCAACTGAACCCTCACATATACATTCCCTATACTAGGCAGAATAAGATGAGTTGCAGACCTAATAATCCCACGAATATTTTCAGTGTAGATACTTCAGACAAATAGAAGCTTTTATTCCACTACTGATTACATTCAACTGAAAACTTCATCGTGTCGATGAGTGTTACTCATCTGTTGTCAAGATTGACACTGTAGGAATCACTCTCTTTCACCAAAGAATGAACAGCAAATGGAACGAGCAATAAATTGATATTCTCCAGGAGAACATCAACTAGCAACTCCGAAAAAAAGTCTGTGATCATCTCCTTCACCCATTATATTTTGTGAAAAGACTTGGTTATAGCTGAAAAAAAAAACAATGGGTAGGCTATATCCAAAGATGAATAATATCGCTTGTTGCAATCGAATCCAAGTTGGAGAACTTGAAAAGAGACGTTGTTTAGGATTTTTTAGGAATATATGCATTCGAATGATTTTATCCTCGCTGTTACTAGCTGAAGTATCACAGATCAGAAGAGCTTTGTTATTCAACGACCTTCTGGAAGAAATACTGCCGTAAAAAGAAGAACTTCATGTAAACATGAAGGAAAGTATCTATCCAACATTACGTGTATAATGAAATGGAAGTCTCAGATGGTATTATCCTCCCACCGTTTTCAATCCAACCGATCATGGTACACGTAAGATAAAATCCTTCGACTCGCTGAATTGGGTTTCACACCTCGCAGCATAAAGGATACTGCTCCTCGTAGCTTTTCAAGACACGTTTAATGTTATTCCGCCATCGAGCCCGTCTAATGTTTAGTCCTAATGGAGGTTCGGGATCTACTTTTCATGGAAATCCAATAAAGTTTCGAAAAGAAACGAGCTGGCTCGGCGGGTATGTGAGAAAAAAGAAATGCGATATTCTCGCATGAACATGTATAAAATGTATTCAAAGAAAATGTGTTGAATATGGTCGAAAATAATGAATAAGTAGGAATTGAAGAATTGTAGGGTTGCTATTTCTAAAAAATCCTATTCGAATATGAAAGGTATTTTTTGAAAAATTTCGATCATCCCAAAGTCTCACCTATTCATTTTTTAACGCCGATAATGTCGTACTGAACTGACTGAAAATATTGAGTATAATATTCTACGAAACGCATTCTGGAAATTATGTTGAGCATGTCCTCTCAGATCCAAAAAACTTTTTGATGATTTTCATTCGCAATGTCTAGTCACTTACTCATCCATCAATTCACAGATTCCCAGATCAGAATCCACTGAGTTTCACATGAAATGATCAGAACGAAGTTAAAAAGGATGGGACGAACATGCAATTGAAAAAAAAAAGATAGATGTTCCATTCATCCAACGGATAATTTCTTGATATTGGAATCAAATATTACAACAGTCAGCTGCAGGATTGACAATCAACATAGTGGACATCAAATATTTGAACCATTCTACAAGAAGATATAATTTGGGTGTTTTTTGTGTTTCTGAGGAGTATCAAAATGATTCAATGACCTCAAAGATCTACAAGCAAGTTGAAATTAATTTAATTACGAATTTTTGGGACATAAACCATTTTTTCGAATGTTTTCATAAACCGAAATTAATCGACTCGATTATCTTCTGGATACATACTTCAAGAACCCATTTTATACATATTCTGCTTGAAAAAATTTGGTTCCACATGTTCCAAATTGCAAATGCAAAATGTACCTAACTGCAAATGAATGTATGGAAAGAGTTAGGAGGAGCTGTAATATTTTTGGAATGCTTTGTGAAGCCAGAAGACCAAAGACGATTTTTTCATTACGAGTTGCGAACAAAAATTTCTCATCATTACAGCAATATCTTTCATTTCAGCAACATTTTTCGAATCGTTTAATGTTCGATAAATTGTTATTTGTATGAAATTCAAATAATAATAATATATATGCTTGATTGTTCAAAGAATATTATTCTCATTGACAAAGTTATCTTAAACACAAAGTCAAGAACATTCATAGAACCTGTCTGTTAGAAGGTACACAGTACAATATAAAATATCAAAAAGACAAACCCACAACAATCATTTAGTACTATAAGATAAAGTATGACAAAATATGTTGAAAGATAAATGGTACGAATAGTAAGTGTGAGTAAATTGAAATTGAACCTTCAACATGAATGGGTCACCCTGTGTATTGAGCTCAACTGACTGGTATATCATCGAGCTGATCTGAAAAAGTTTTCCATATTGTCCAAACGAAGGTTTCGAAACGATGAAAATGGTATGGTTCATTTAGCGAACGAATTTTACAATAACAGAGACACTTTTTAACATCAATAAAAGAAAGAACGCTGGCAATTATACAGTTCCATAAATCTTAGCTGTCATGAGATATCCTTCAGGAACGAATTACTCCGCTGCTATTGTAGATTTGTTACTGGATATTCGAGGAAAATCCGCGAACATAAAGAGCTCGATGAAACTCGTCAAATCCTTGTAATATATTGGTCTCGATTCATTAGGAATTCATTAATGGGATTAATGATCATTCAATACTGATTCCAATAATGATTAAACACATCCCTGTCTGGATGAATGTGATAGCTTCTTGTTCTAGATATTAGTAAAAGCAACTATTTTGATCAATTGACAATGACAAAGGACTTGTATAAGTGAAGATTCGCACTAGTCTAGGGTGTATCGATGACGCAGATATACTACGCTTAGTATTTTTCATCAAATCATAACATACACAAGTGAGGTTATTTCAGTAAATCCATTGAGTTCAATAAGTTGATTATTCGTCTTTGGGACATGAACAGAGATATGAAAAGAATTTCAAACGTGAATTTGATATTCATGTATAGTTGAAGATTTCACTGAATGGACGAGATCAAAAAATCCTGAATTTGCTTGATAAATGATAGAAAATATTGTTTATGAAATTTCTTAACGCCTGTCAGAGTTACCATAACAACTCTTGGGGCTTATAATCCATTCCACAAAAATTATACAAGTACCTTGCAAGTATGTGAAAGCTCCCTATTCAATGTTTGTTAAAGATTCAGTTACCAATTAAAAATATATGTAAGACTTTGAATTATCCTTATTTTTCCGGTCTTCTGACGATATGAGGATTTTATTATCAACGCTTGGTAACGATGTGAAATATAATTCTGTCGCTAGCGGCTGGCAGCAAATCCTATGTTTATACGTATGAAAATATTGGTGACGTATAAACGCTGTTTGTTCTCCGTGTGATTTCTAAACGCACCCCAACTTCGGGAATTTATTCTGACGAAATTATTGCGAGAAGAAAAAACCTGGATACTTTACTCAACGTTCTAGATGTCGTGGTATATTTTTCATTAATTAGTGATCTCGCCCTTTGATGAAAATTGAATCTCTTGTTGGTTCAGAACATATGTCTGTACATACCGACTAGCCAACTGTCACCACAACCGAGAATGTCAATAGTTAATCTTTTCTCGTTTTCAGTTATTTCAGAGGTTCTTACTCATTTTGGGCTATTTCCCAATCTATCCACAATGATCTATTTCCAAATTACCTATTGTTGTTTGAATTTCTTTACTCCGACGAAAAATTCAAGTTCGACTATTTCCGTTCGAACTAACCAACCTCACCTCTTTTTTCGGTTTAACCCCTGAATGTGATAACATCCCGAAGGCTTCAAGATGAGTACGTCGAAATTTTGCAGGGAATATATCATCGCTACACGAAATCCGCGGGGATACAAAACGTTTGCATTATTTATGAGCGTCTCCTTCCTGCTTATATGTCTCGGAGTGTATTTTATCGCGCCCAATAACGCTTTCTTGTTAGTTTAGTAACACAGACGCCGGTCCAGAACTAACACTTCCAATACGGATAGAAATTGTTTCTGGGCAATAAACAAATATTTTTCCTTAATATGAATTATAGTTTCCAGAGAAATACTCAATGGTATTCATCCAGGTGACATGAGAGCCTTTGGAACGTTGTCAGATGCAGATACAATGATATCTTCAATACGCTAATTCTTCTAGGAAGACCCACAGTAAACATTCTCAATTTTTCAATATTCTGATGTTGATTAAACCAACAATTGCATCAGGTTATTGTTGAAATGAATGCTAGTGTTTTTAGACAACAAAATTCATCGGATAGTGTTGAGTTCAGGATATTTGTTATACCGTGTGTAACAGGATCATGGTATACCCCACTTTTCTCCTTTGAATTCCAAACTGAAAATTCGAAACTAGGAGTATCCTTCATATATGATGAATAACAACATTTGACATCCAAATATTTTTTTCCGGTTTCACCGGATGTACCTGTTATCGTTTTAAACGAGACGCCCTGTATTTTATTACATTTTCTGAATTCAACGATATCAAGCAAGTTACACCTCAGTTTCAGTAAAATAACTGGTGTGGAATTGTTATTTTTTGATTTTCTTTCAACTTCAAGTACCATTGTTTTTATCAGACAACGTAATAAGGTATATCAATGATCATATTTTTGAGGATACTGATAAATGGTACCACGGTACCAATATGGTTCCTTTCGGAGTTTTGGTCCAAAAAACTATTCACATAACATGGCTCAAATCACTACACGTGTTATTTCTAATAAATCGAAACCAGCATGGCACACTCAGAATGAAAAATAAAAAAAATATTTAAAAAAGAATTATATTCAAAATATCCGAAAATGCAATAAAATTCAGAGTGTTCTATTTAAAAATCGAAAGTAACAGGTACTCCCGGAAGTGGGAAAAAATCATTTGATTGTCAAAAGTTGCTGTCTTTCAAGTTTTTGATAATTTCATCTTGAAGGTTCTGATTCAATTGGGGACAGTTTAAAGGATAATTTGATAAATTTTCAATACTTTCTGGAATAACAATTGCTGATTCAATATTTTTTGTATTGGTAAAAATTTTTAACACGACCATTATCTAAAAATCCCTTCAATGAATGACTTGAATGAAATATACTATACCAGTTATCTAGAAGATGGTGAAAAAACACCATTCTCTCTTTTAGTTCCTTCGATTATCTCCATATTATTTTATCTTCAACATCGAAATGCTGTACCAATTCTTCTTTCCTAATGAATGTTTTTTGAAAATATTATAGTCGTATTTTTCTGAACTCTATTAGCACCACATTGGTTATGCATTCAATACTTCGATAAATTTTAATAAAATCAATAGGAGTTCGTTTTAGATCACTACTCGCTCCTGTTTGTGTGAATAATCTAATCATATCGAACAGTAAAGCGATATGTTGAACGTATAATAATAGTGGAATAATAGTCCATTAAACTGGTAATGAATTCAATATACTGAAAATGGGTCAATTATTCCGGGAATTTGAATCCCCTGTATTATGCATGCCTCTGATGGAACACTAATACGAGTATAGTCAATTGCTGTGTTATTAGATATTCATAAATACGTGTCACACGTCATTAGTATTAGCTTGAAGAATGGTAATTTCAGTGGAGGTTTCATTTTCAGCCCACAGAGGAGGAATGTAAAATTATCCATATCGAAGTGACTTTAGTGATCAAAGTAATCATCATTGAAGGTTAGAATATCTAAGGTATACCAAGAAAGATTTATTCTTCCAAAGTTGGATCAATTCAAATGATTTCTCTACGTAATTTCTGAATACTTGAAACCAACAAATTGATTATTCTACATAGATTATTGTTAGAATACCGTTTTCAAATACACTTCTACACTTCTGATGTTGCAATGAAATGTGTTTTCAAAGGGTGAGTGTGATTTTTCTGGGAGTGGGATTTTTTCTTAGGATTTCCTCGTATTTGTTATAGCTGAAAAAATAAATACATTCGATATGAGGAAGGAAATCAAAAAAAAAGATGCACCTGTAAAAATAAAAAAAATCAAACCATTTTCGTGATATTTGGATTTTTGTAGTCACATGATCTCAGCAGATCGATTCATTGTGAAATTCATTGGTAACGATATCTCAAAAGGCCATAACAGTTGCAGTTAATTTCTTTTTATGGTTTTGCTGCTTAGTTATATGACAACTATTTTGAACCGATATTTAAAGAAATAGCAATTATACTTTTCTTCTACTTTATTTTTGTACTCACCCTCAGGAAGCTTGGTTCACATTTCTGACTCACCCTGTAAATGCTATATTCAGTGTTCATTGTGAATCCAATGCAATTTTCTCCATAAAACCATTGAATCGACCAGAATTTCTAACAGAATAGCGTTGTCATGATAACATTGAACAATGTCAGACATTTCTAAGTTGTAGATTACACTGAAGCTCAGATATACCTACCTACATTCAATTTCCTTCAATTGTTTACGGCCCAGAGGTGGCATTTAATTTAACTGGCACTGGTTTGATATTTCCATACACCTGCACCCAGACACGTTCGTATCTTTGTTCCCGATCCATTCGTACGAGGGACTGGAAAATCATTAATTATTCATGAAACTGAATAAAGCGAGAGTATTACTATTTTATCCGATCCCCAAGGAAACATTTCAATACAATATGTTCGATAAGGATGAATATAATTGGGCAACTCGATAGGGAATTCATATACGGATTCCGCGAAATCTAATATCTGTCTTCTCTCAAGAATCAGAATTTGTTTCGTCGTTGCCAAGCAACATGCTGTCGAGATGCGATGGAAATAAATTGTACTGAAAACGAAAGAAAATATTCAATGTTTCTCCCAATTAACTTTTCGCAGGATTCAAGGAATAATTACTCCATTCATCAGCAGGTGCTCCTATGGTTCCCTCTTATTTCATCGTTCCTACTGATGGAATCAAAATGTGAATTTCTTTCTTCTTCTATTCAATTTGTGAAATCGGGTATCGTAGGAACATAGAAATTTGTGGATAAAATAGAAATAGGAGAATACTCATATACATTGCATATTCTCATTTTTTGAAACATTTTTGAGTAAAAGTTCCCAAATCGAATCCAATATTTTTGGTACCAAACTTGTCAACATAGGACCTCCGCGAGTGAATAGAAATGATTCATTTTCGGATTATGAATGATTAACTTACTTAATAACGATTTTTGGGGAATTTTAAATCATTTATGCTACTCTCGGATACCACGATACTATCCGCAAATTATTACGATTGAATATTGACAATATCGATAGTTCTCTTCATTTCATCATCATGATGGATTTGCTGTCAAATATTTAACAAATTATTCTAAGGATAGTCAATATTGCAGACATTGCACTAGTAAACTACAACGCGCGAAATACTTAGTCCTAATATTCTTCACAAAGTTCTAGATTTTCATTAGACCAATAATGAAATACTGACTTCACTACCTCAAGAATTCGATGAAGTGAGTGAATCTTTTTTCGAAATATGCTAGAAGATCATATGAATATTATATACAAGAAAGGTAGATTGATGGAATGATTATTCGATAAGAATTCAATATCAGTCTAGTCGTCCAATATGAACTTAGTGGTCGTATTCTCATCTTGTTATACACATATGTTTTTTCAGTTCCTCCAATGCTTTCATTGGAATGTTCCTTGTTTACCGTGTGTAACAGGATCATGGTATACCCCGCTTTTCTCCTCTAGTATTCAAACTAGAAATTCAAAACTTGGGGTTTCCTTCACATATGATGAACAACGACATTTGATTCAAATGTTTTTTTTTCACTTCCGGTTTAACTAATACAATTGGAGTGAAATTGTGTATTATTTTCTGATTTTCTTTGCGCTTCAAATTTGATTGTATTCATCGCACAACGTGATTAGGTATATCGATGAACACGTTTTTGAGGGTACTAATGAATGGTACCACGGTACTAATATCGTTTCGTTTAATGAAACTGAGTTTTGGTCCAGAAACTATTTTCGTAACATTGCTTCGATCATAAATCATCTAATCCAGTATTTTCGATGATTTTCAGATTTTTCATGTCACACTCAGAATGAGAAATGAAAGGAATAATGAAAAAATATTGACATTCAAAATATCACCTGCTTGGTATCGTTGATTTCAGAAAATTGCGTAAAAGTTGCTATTCATTATGTATAGAGGATACCCCAAATTTCAAATTTCTTGTTTGAAAAATTACCGAGAAATGTTCAACAAAAAATTCATATTCTCTCCCTCTGGTATTCATCGAGAACGGAGGTGTTGGATCCAGGTATCTCATGGCCCTAAAGATTGCCACAATGTGGGACTAGAATATGAATAGGAATAATGGAATACGCGCGCACACGACGGGTGTTTCCTGGGGCTGGCTCTATCCCTCCCGCAAATTATTAATTTCCGACTTGCTTCGGCAACTAGACGCAAACAAGATGAGTTTGCTCGCCCGGTTCCTTTGTACACATATACCTACCTACCAACCTACCTACCTGGCCGACCAGCTGAATGGATCGCTCGAAGATAACCACCGACTCCTGGGAAATTAATTGCGATGGCTCCCGCAGTCGAATATATAGACTATTTGCTCGAAGTACGATTGTGCTAGATGTTGAGATAGTTCCTGTGTCGCTAGAATGTATCTCAGATTCCTCAAGTGTGGTATCATATTATTACAATGTTGATTAGTCCCCAGAAGTCAATCATTTTCCACTATTTCGTTGGGAAGTTAGGCAACTCCAGTCAGTTGTCGAGTGAAGAATATGTTCATTATTGTCTTATTGACGAAGTTTCACACGAAACTGTTATAGGTCTGAGTAACTACAATCGAAACAGATACACATGTACAAGGTGGGCAAATTCCGATGTTTGTATAGGGTAACTTGGTTATTGATTTGGATACGTTTGGATGTCTTTTTCCAATAATTGTTATATTATCTCAAATGGAAAATCACAATTGGCTATGAATGACTTGGAGGGGATTCTTCTCCTTTTCAAACATATATCACATGTTGAATGGCTTCTGCTGTGCGAGTATAGCGAAAACTATACTTTCCTATTAATATTTTTCCATTAATTTTCATTCGTCATAATGATTGAATGATTTCCATTCCAGATTTTCATTATTATTGAGGCTCTTGAATTGTTAGTTACAACTCATTCACATTAATATTCATGGAAAACATGTAACGTAGGGGAAGATATTTATTCCAATAATTGACATAAAAGTCTTTAAACCAGCCTTCAAAAACATTTTAAATCACCAGTTCCCTAAACGATTCCATATCGACAATACCTCACCAATTCCATATCATACCTATCCTGAGGTGACTCCGGAATAACTACAGTTTCAGTAGATGTTATAGAGTTAACATTGGTGAATCCGCAGACCCATCAAATATCCTCACTACGTCAACTCATTCCCTGTACCCCAGGGAAAATGATCCACGATCTACTCTTTAATTATCCATCTGGAAAATGCATCTGATTCGAGTAGAATCGCGTCAACTGGGACAACAGCGGAACAATGAAAGGAACTCGCTTGGCGTGTTCCAATTGGAAACAAAACCGCATCGCACAAAACAACAGGCTACGCGATTCTGGTTCATCTGTATATTTCTGTGTATTCTGCGGTTCGATTAATCTCCTCCAACCCTGTTCATTATCCTTTGTTCCCGCAAGTGATTAAAATGTGGACGAGTCAGCTATTGATTAGGCTCTCAAGCCGACTAACACTGTTTCATTAACTACACAAGTATGGCGTACATAGACAGATAAAATTAAAAACGTGATCGTATCTATGGATTAGTAACGAACTTCACACAATACGAAGAAAAAAAAGGCATCAATTCACATTCAGTTCACATACATAGAATCTCAGAAACAGACAGCAAGAAGGATCATCATATCATTTACTATTCCATGTAAATATCTGAAAATGACAATAATGAAGAAGTTTTGAAAGTAATGTGTTCTGCCTTTCTCGACATGATTCGAGTATTTCATGAATTTTTCTTTCGTCAAATTATTCCATGGAAAATCATATCATTAACCATTTTATTAGAATGGAAATAAAAATGAAGTGAACTGTTGTAAACGAATATCGGTCGACCAAAAAAAACATCGTTTTTGTTTAAATGATATTTTGTATCTTTTCAACTTGTTGATTTTAGTCAGGCAATTTGATCGAAGGTATCGAATGATTGTATTGTCAGCGGCAACCGCATATGCTCAATCCATCCATCCATACATACCTACCTTTCAAATTCTGCAATTTCGCTACGCTCTGTATAACCCCTCGATGCTGTGTAGGAACATAAAACGAATAGGGCAATTCGAGTAGATTGGACCTAATGAATCTGAATAAATATCCAGTTCGGGGTACATCTGGACCGTCAACGGATTAGGAATGGGAAAAAGGATTGCAAAGTGAAAATACCCTCTTGCGGGGGTGAAAAGCAGTTTGCGAGGCAGATAACGGCGACCCAAGCCTTGTCAGGCTGGCGATAAGGGGTCAGCAATCCAGCCCTTTCTGACCCATTAACTGCCACAGAGTTTACAGGGTCATGAAAAAGTGTGATATGCGAATTTCATTTATAAATTTTTATTTTTTATCTTGGATCATTCGAGTGTTCGATGATCACTCAACAGATTAAGGGAATAACATATCATCCTGACCATAGCTTACCTCAATTATAGCCTTTCGAAATGATCAAATCTCCAGATGGAACATACGTACATACATATACTTTCAGAATAACAAATGGACTTCTGAATGTCGAATCGCAGGCAAGAAATATACTGTGAGCTGTCAAAATAGACATGTTTCTAGTTCATTCGAACAAATTCAAAATTAAGCGAGTTCAATCAGTACATAAAATCGAATACATCGAAATTTGAAATAAACAATAATTAATCGAGTAGTTCTGGAAGTATTTCCAATCAGCTGATGAAGATATAGATCTAACTCCGAATACAACTTTGTTTGATTCGCTGAAAGCACAATTGTCTCCAGTGAACCGTGGAATGATTTCTATGACTGGGGGCACACGAACTTTGACAATCACTCCCGATAATAATTAGTGATATCCAAGAATGACATAGGAGGTTGAACAATCCCTTTTCTATCTACCTCTTATAAAAATGTCCTTTCTTGGTTTTGGGTTGAAAATATATCCGAATTTGTTTTATTCAATCAGTCGAGCAGAATTCAAAAGACGTTCATAAGACGTTGCTCCACATCGTCTGAACTCTACTGATTTCAACTTTTCCAGTATTTTTCCTCAGAGACCAATCAATATCTTTCCCCAAGCTCCGTTTCCACATGGAAGGATTCCTAGTTTCATGCAGATACTGTCTCCATAACGTGACAGAGTGCACGAACTCATAAAACCGAACCATCATAAAATAATATATCACTATTTACACCCTCTCGCATTCCCAGCTGAACCAATATATACATATATATCCACTGTTGATCCATAAAATTCCGAGGAAGTCTGAGGATTAGTCTCATCTTGGCGCGATCTCTAGCAGCATCTATCAACTCCGGGAGTGAGAATTTATGAATTTACGAGCCGCCAGAGACTTCTGTTCCTCATAAATCATTATCAGTTGGAGATCGTGAATGGGCTCCTCCAAGGCAAATCTCACTAGTATGCACGAATGTATAATGTTGAATTGTATGAGTTGGAGCTAACCAAATCTCAACTGAAAAGTATCCAAGAAAAATGTTTGAATCATCAGTTGAAACTTTCGAGCTCCTGCTCTTGCTCTGAGTAGGACTCAACAATTCACTGTTGGACTACAAGAGGAATGGAAATCATTGAAAAAGGACCAGAAATTGAACCAGATTCAACATGCCAAGGTCAGTCAATCACATATGACAAGCATGGGAAGTGAAAACTAGAGGTAATTGATAAGATGAATGAGAAATTCTAGATTTTACAGTAATCGGCAAAATAATTCTTTGAGAAAATGGAATGGAGCGATTACCAATTCATCCAGAACAACAATACTCAGATATAATATAATCGATGTTCCATTTTTCTGAAAAAATCTATGATGATTATATTCATCAAAAAATGTAGATGATATATTCTGATTCATAATCATTTCAGAATGTGATTGGCGCATCTGAGTTGTTACTCAGACTGCATATGTGCATAAATTTTGTTACTCAAGAATTTGAAAGGAATAAATAGATAGAGTATTTTTATTTGGTATCGTTTCAACCGAACAGATCTACAAGTAGGTGTCCAAGAAATATGATTTCGCATTACCCAGAATCGAGTCTGATGTCTCGTTACGATTGAGATAAGGAAACTGTCGCACACTTGGCATGGAATCGTGTAAAACTGAAAAAACAGTGATGATATTCCGTTTGGATCATCGATTGATAGAATCTGCTAATTCTATCCACAATCGGTAGTCTGAACAGTTCTTCATTTTTCGCACCTAATTCTCGATACTAGTTCCTTTATGAGATCATTGAAATCCGAATTCCAGATCGATAATCCGAAAACTCAATCCATGATCATCAAGCATTCGAATCCAGAATCATTCACCAAGTCTCTTCAGAAATTTAAATATATTTATCAGAATCAGCTTCCGTGTAATTCGTTTGTAATTAGTGAGAAGGTGATTTATAGCGAAAACTTTCAGGTGAATCTGCGATACTAATTCCAGCACAGCCAGTTTACAGAACCCTACAGAAATATATGTATGCCGTAAACAACAACGAAACTATTCTCGAAACAACGAAATAACTCTGGAGCATGAAACCAATTTCATTAGTAACAAGTAAAGTGGCCGCCAGTTTCATTTTCTGAACTCAACTGACTGGAGTTGATAAAGAGCAGAGTTCACAAATGGTCTGACAAAGTGACAATGTTCGAAAAAGTCCCAACAAAGAAATGAAATGGAATGAATAAAATATCCTCATATTGAGTCATGAATGAAACCAATAGTGATTAAATATATTGACAGTGGTTTCAGGAGATTATACTTGCTCTGGTATTATCCATTGGACATATTTTCTGGTGGTTAGTAGTTGAATTGAACATGTTCTTGTGGAATTTCCTCTACGCCAATGGATTGAACGGAAAAAAGTACCTGAAGAATGTGAAAACAATTTTCTCATAACTTCACGAACAACCATAATATTCGTATATGTCGTTAAGTCAAAAAATCGAACTTTTGTTTATAACTTAGAATATAGAATAGAAATCTGCCCACCCTACACTATTCGAGGTGAAATGAATCCTCAAATAGATATCATGAATCCAATTGATCACTTTCTCAGGGTTGTCATAATCAACCAATAAAATTTTTTCAATGTCAATGCGTTTAATGGTTTGGTCTCATTTCAAATAGATTCTCAAACGGCGATGTTTGTCTGTAACTCTCTATGGTGAAAAAACTTGATCTGAAAATTTTATTTGTCTGATATACATTGAGATTCGACTTTAATGGGATATCGTTGTCCTCTTCGCCTTTTTATTCGCTGCTGAAATTACTCGATCCATTATTCATCTCGGGAACGACTTTCAAAAAGAAGCGGCTCAGATGTATTGTGTTTGACGTTAGCTTCATGTTTTTGGATTGACGACACAGCATTTCACTCACATTTATGAATATTTGAAAGACTCCTGAGTAACATACCCAATGAACAGGATTTGTTTATGCGCTTCCCAGAAATTGAATTGTTGCCTCAAAGTGAAAGGTATAAGATTGAATAGATTTTTTTAGAAGAAATCAAATATTTTTCCTGGAGAAAATCAGATGATCACAAATCCAGTTGGCATATTACCTAACAACAGTTGACTCAATATGGGAATGTTCAGCGGACCAAACTTGAAGAAACTCCTGTTTCCACGGAGTTCAGTTGAAAGCTCATAGTAATGATTGGATTAAATCACTGAACCCATTTCTGAAATATTCCTGGACGTGAATAGGTTTCTGAAGTATTCATATCGTATTCTGAAGATACACTTCTCCAGCAATATAATATTGTTCAATGACAATATAAGTGATCTACTATGTTACCAGATCTCACACCATTGGAATTTCTCCTGGGTACATCTTGGGTAGGATTTATGAATTTGAAAATACCAGAAATGTTGCATATTTGTCATGAAATATATCACAGATTGAGATATTAGATACCAATTAGTGAATGGTTTCAGAACAGATGATGTCGTTTATTGCCATCTCTACTATCACTTTATCACGAATTCATGATGTCATCACTAAAAGAAAAGATCTTATGATTTCATGAAACTCTCGAATATACCATACATTAATATTCGATTAGCATGCTTGACTCATCTTCACACCCTATTTTCAGTGAGATGGTCAGTCAGTCAGATAGTGCTCGTAATTTTATGACAGTGTAGTCCCTATCCTGTGAATTTTTATATATTGATGAATAAATATTTTCAGTTGTATTTTTCTGTTGGAACACGGTTTGATGCCACGTGACTGTCCGTGCATGTATATTTCATATTTGTACATCATTTATAAATTACTCACTTTCATGTCAAATTCTTTTGATGGAAACGATTCGATCTTGGATATTTCATACGAATATAATCTGGCCCATTCGAATATCGTCATAAATACTTCACAGGGTCGGTATTAAAAACCCAAAAACGCCGACATTCATTATCATTTCCGCATGTTACTAGACGCCATATTTCACGCTTTGAATCAAACAAACAACGATAAACACAGTTTTTGATTAATGCATCAGTCTGTGTGTAATCCAATATTCGTTGTTGGCTCCCGGCTGTTGCAATTTCATATCAGTTCACCGCTAACACGTATTTATGCCAAGCCCAGAGCAAAAATCAACTCGGCGCAATACAGGGTGATTCACCTAAATGGTTCATCAGAGGTTGATGGAGCACTGATCAACTTGAAATTTTGGTGGATGCTACTACTCAGTGTGTTCTATCTTACTAAAATATTTTCAATGCGCTGTTACTTCCGGTTAAACCTTTGTTTTTTCAAATGGAACACCCTGTTTATGTTTACATTTTCGAATTCTACGAAAAATTCTAGACCTGTTGCATTTTGAATTATCTTATTATCGTGAATCAATTGAGAAGTGAATATCTCCACTTCATCTATGGATATTCCTATGCAAACATATCTCTTCAGTAGTCGACCTTTCAATTTCGTATGACAATTTTGCGAAAGCCAGGCGCAATTTCTTGGCTCTAGGGAATTTCTAGAGTGATCAGCCTTTTTGAAAACTCTATTTTTCCTGAAACCCCAGAAATAGAAATTGAGAGACGTCAGGTCATGTGACTTCGAAGGCCATTACCATGGTCTACCTTGCCGAATCCATCAGGCATTAATTTTTGTGTAATGTTTTTAACACCATATGATGGTGCACCATATTTGTTTCTTTTCAGTAGTAGCATCCTCCAAAATTTCAAGTTGATATCTCTATCAGTTCTCCATAACCCTCTAATGAACTAGTTGGATGAATCACCCTGTACAATCTTTCAAATTTTTGCTACTCTTCTCTTTCCTCGTCTGCTGGAGAATTGAAACATGAAACAATGAAATTCATAATGCGCCTTACAATATGTAGTGAACCAAAACAGAACTTGAAAAAATGTTTGATGCTAGAATCATAGTTGAGATGATGCTATGAATATTGATAATGTTTTCAGAAATTGTTACTGGAACAATGAAATAGATGTCAATGGAGTAGCTGATGAACCAACTAGAGAGCGTTCAGCAGCATACTACTTTGATCAGAAGCCAGTTTTCAGCATGCGCAAAACAAACCTAAAACCAGTCTAGGATAACACACCAGAACAAGACCATATTAAGAGCGAAGAACGAACGCAGGAGACGCTAATGTTGAGTATGAATCAATTGTCATGCCATTAGCATCAACAAAAGATGGGACGATATCAAGGTGACAAAATTTTGTAGATTGTGTAGCCTGAAACTATCGAAGACATTCTGTGCCATTGTGAGGCACTAAACTAAAGGAAAGTAAGCTCACTGTGGGAATCCGATTCAAAGCTAGAGAATCTATGAACCTCGAAACCTAATTTGTTAATTACTCAAAGGGACTAATGTCTTTTGGGGTATAATTTCAAAATGAAAATGAGCCTATAGCTGCAGTGCATTATTTGATCCTTCCAATGAAACGAAAACAACAACACAAAGAAATCACCAAGTACTAAGTACGTTAAAATCATACTTTCCAAGATTCCAAAAATGTATCTGCAGAGCTATTACATCCAAACCACAATTTCAGTAAGACAGATCAAGAAACCATACCGCTAATGCCACATTTGCGATGTCGAGATAACATTTCTGTAAAACACTTTTTTTTTTCGTGTGATCCAACATTGTTGTAGTCCACTCAGCGCATCATTTCGATCAAAGAGAAAATGTCAGTAATATTCTTTGTGGAATAGCGAATAGAATTTTAGCGGACTTTCACTGGATGAAACGTGGAAGTCATTCTGATAAAATAGTGATTCGATTTCTGCCAGCATGTTCTTCGTGAAATCGAATTACATAAGTCTGCCTGTGTGCAACAGAAAAGGTCGGCCGGATAACGTGAGTGAAATTACTATTATCTTATTTGGACCATCTAAATAGAACCCGTATGAAAGCTTCGGAACTTCAAGAAGATTTCATGAGAGCTTCTGAATCTTCTGATTCTGGGGAAAACTCACCAAAGATCATCGATCATTGCTGTGTGTTTATTGATAAATAAGCAATGGAATATGACCTTTTTCCTTCATTTGCGAATCGAACGCTGCAATTTCATGGGGAATGATTTTTCTGTCGATCTTGGCATTCGCAATATCGGGTAAACAGAAGTGACTCGGGAATTCGATGAGCGTGAAATTATAATTGGAATATGCCAAACGAACGTCTAATTGATTTGCGTGAACAAATCTCCGATAGAGTAAAACGCTATGAATATTTGACTCTCATACTTCTGAATCATGCTATGGAATGCATTTGGAATTCATTTGCGAATAAAAAATATTAGATATGGAAGTTTCACTCAAATTTGATATCGCAAATATTTATGCTGAGGCCCCATAGCAATCAGTAAACCCAGTGTTTTGTGTATAACAATGAATTCGACATGAATCCTTTGATGTTTCGTGCTAAGACTCATGGTCACCATTCACTCCCAATATTCTAGTTGGACTGAATAATGAGGAAGGAAGTGCATATTCAACTTTTTTTTTCATCTAGTTGGTTTCACCTGGATAGAGATTTCAGAAATTTGCTTTCACGGCAAGTAATAATAGAAATAACAGTGGAAGTAAATGGTGAAACAAAATATAATATGCAAATGGTATTAAGCGAATGTCAATTGGTGTGTTCATAGATTTGTTCGGTTTGTTAGGTTAGGTTTCGAATGTTAAATTTGTTTTCAGCTTCAATGTCGCTCTATTTTCATTGAAACCACATGAAAACCGAATATTCTTCCTGAAAGATTCAACGAATCCATATACTCTAAAAACATATCTGCCTTCTGCTCTATACTGGCACATATTGAAAACCCAGAGGATATTACGTCAATGAAAATATAAGAAACATATTGCACATATTTTTCCTTGGAGAACCTTCAGCAAATGCGATTTTTTCTTTCATGGCAAAGGATAAAAAGTAAATGGCAGGGATCGGCAATATTTTCGCAGACCCTAAGGTGGGAAACCGATTTGATGAAAAATGCATGGAAGTAGGCAGTGGCCGTGTTATAAAATGGAAAATCCGGTAGAAGTGATGAAGTTAACCTTGGTAAAAACGTTAGGTCAGATTCATGAATTGATAAATGGGTTTGGATCCAACGTTGGTGATGGAAAGCTATCTGAAGAACGGCAACGAAACAAATTACTATTGTTTTTTTTTTCGTTAAGCCGATTGATATCCTACAACTCAATGAATTTCACTGCACATTAACATGTTCAATAATGAATTGTATCATAAGTAGGAGTAGTCATTCACAAAAACATACTTGCGATAAGTGTCTTGAGAAATTATGTTGCTCTTGAATTATTGTGGAGTGTTCATGATCTCAATTTCAACTTTGAAATATTCATAGGTTGGTTGAGAAAGGCCTGAAATTGAAAGTTATCACTGTGTTCGGAAATGTATAAATACTCGAAATATTGACGTGCGTATCATGAAAAATCAATGGTTTATCAAGAAAACTGGATGTTGATGACAAACCTTGCTTCAAATGTCCTAGCTCGTCAAAAAGTGATGAAATTGTTGAAAAACTGAAGAAAATGGTTGTTGAAAACCTAACATAATACGGTGAGTATTTTTTTCTTTTGTGTGTTTTTCCACCTCAATTATGTCTCAGCAATACAACATTCAGTCTCATGCTATCCATATTGTCCCAAAAACTGAAGATATTCATGAAACTTTACCACTCAAAGGACTGAAAGCTTCATCAAGAAGTGCTTCAAGGATTGAAATGATGTTTACTTCGGAAGGAGCAATATATATATATTGATTGACAAATAAAACGTTTCTGATCTATGAAAATATCATAACATCAAGGTATCAGATATCAAAATAACAGGAAGAGTTTAACATATAAGAGGTTTATGATGTCCATGAAACCCTGAAAAATGAACGTTATAATGATGTCTTGTGCTATTTGGGTAATTACTCTGGAAATCATCTCGTCGATAATGAACGCTGAGTAAAAACGATCGTAACCGTTGCTTCCGTTCTTGGAGGAGTCAGTGAATCCTGCCAATTAACTGCCTCGTGCCATCTTGCTGGATGCCATTACTTTTTCTGGTCCATATTTCGAAGTCGCCTAGCTCTGGTTGGTAATGAGCCAAGACGGTGAGAGAGTTCGTAATATTTATGTTGCACTACCGTCCCAGCACTGTTATCCACTCGTAAATTCATGATTTCGCCCCAAATTGGAGAAGATGTTATCCAGGAACTGATCCTGTATCTCGGAGTTATTTCTCGCACAGGCGATTGAGTGGCTGGATGATTATGAAAGTTGACTCACTCCCAACTGAATGAATATTACTATGGAAATAATATCCAAGGAAGTCAATAGGTCTTCATTGCCACGAATTGGAAATGAAAGAAATGTCACATTATTTTTTTATTCCAATTGACAATTAATAAAACGACTGTGTTTGTTTGAACTCAGTTAATTTTTGATGCTGTTTTCAATAAATTATTCCATATCGTTCAATTTCCGAATATTTTTATCTGATATGAAGGAATTATCTGTGAATGTGATGTAATTCTCTAACACTAATTTCACATAATAACCTTCAACCTTTAGTCTACTTTACATCAAAAGTAATATATTATAGATATCAAACAGCAAAATTCATTATAATGTAGATATGTATTATTTGAATTCGAACGAAAATGGTTCAATAATTTTCAGATTATGTGATGTGGTGGAAAGAAAATCAGAAAATAACGTGAATACGTTTTTCATTTTCACCAAACCTGCATACAAATAAACGGCTAATCATTCAATAGACAGAACGCACAGTGGGACGAAATCCCAAATCGACGGCCAAAAGTCCAAAAATAAAGTATGGATTTCGGGGATATGCAATGGTGGGTTAGATAACGTAATAGTCCAAGGGTCGAATTCCAGACTTGAGAGGGGACGATCCTTTACACATGCTATTGTGTCCCAATTCAAAAGTGCCCTTCGCTAGAGCCAGACGCGTCGCGCTCTGTGCCTAATTTTCAGTGCGCTCTTGAAAACGCCGTAAGTTATAGAAAAATAAACCGATTGACGATCTTCAAAATTGATTCGAAAGGGGAAAGTAAGTAGAATATCATCATGTGATGATATCAACATGGGTTTATGAAGGGTCGATCAACAGTCACTAATCTCATCAATGTCTCACAACACGTTGCTGAAGCAATCGATAATCGCAGTCAAACTGATGTAATATATACAGATTTTTCTAGAGCGTTCGACCGACTTGACCACGGAATATTATTGAGAAAGTTAGTTCATTTTAGACTTTCTGATTCCCTCGTGGCTTTATTTTGTTCATATCTGCATGACAGGAAACAATATGTATTTGTCAATGGCTTCAAGTCGGTCGAATACTTCGCAACTTCCGGTGTACCTCAAGGGTCTAATCTAGGCCCTCTTCTATTCAATGTATTCATAAATGATATTGTTGATGTCATTGACGTGAAGTGCTTGCTATACGCTGATGACATGAAAATATACTGGAACATAAATGACCTGAGTGATTGTGAGCGTCTGTCTTGTAATCTGGACAGAATTCAAAATTGGTGTCAGCTTAATAATCCATCTCTGAATATTTCGAAATGCAATGTTATGTCTTTCACACTCAAATCAGAACCAGTAATGTTCAATTATAATGTCGATGGCAGAATCTTGGAGAGGCCTTCGATCCTCAGTTTACATTTGTACCTCATATTGACAAATTAGTTTCTAGTACATTTGAAATGTATGGATTTATAGTTCGTACCAGTCGGGAATTTTCTGATATAACTACATCCAAAACGCTATACTTCTCGTTTGTCAGGTCTAAACTTGAATATGCTTCACTGATATGGAATCCGCACTGCCAGTTACATATTGACAAAATAGAATCAGTTCAAAGACGCTTTCTGAAATTCTTAAGTTTCAAAATGGATGACTCCTATCCACCAAGACATATTGCTCAGGGCGAGCTTCTGGGGAGACATAGGATGAATGAGTTCAAGTGTCGGCGTGAATGCAATTCAGTTATCTTTTTATATAAAATCATTGATAATCAAATAGATTGTCTCGCTCTGACAGAAAAACTTGATTTTCATATTCCAAGAGCTGCATCACGAGTCAACAGTACATTTTATCTCCCAGCAGCATGCACAGACATTCTTAAGTTCTCACCTTTACACAATATATTGTCGGAATACAACTCAAAAAGTTCTCAGATAGATATATTTAACTGTTCCATAAAACTTATCGAATCCGAATTCTTCAAATAATCTAATACATATAGTAGGCTGCATGTATGATTCTGCAGAATGATGTTGGTGTTTTATTTTTTGTTGTAATTATGTACCTGCTTACATTCCTGTTCTGTAGATGGGATTTATCCTGTAGAACAGTGTACAAATAAATAAATAAATGAATAAATGAATGAATAAATGAATGAATAAATAAATAAATAGAAATTTGTGATAATGATGTATGTGATATCAGTTAACGAATGATATTTGCGAAGATCAACGTAGAATTGCTACTGAAAATTGTAAACACTTAGAGAAAAGTTTAATTGTAAGACGTTGTAAAGCGGCCGGACTTATTCTAGGTTGTAGATTATTCTATTGCTTAATGGAAACAGTAACAAAAAATTGCGCATTAGTGCGCAACCGCTACTGGCACAAGGTTTCGTGATAAAAAATGCATTTTTCTCGATTTCGAACAATTAAAACATAAAATATGGAGAAGTGATTCAGATAAAAGTTGTATGGTTTCAAATTATCTCTTCAGGGGTATACTCAGGTATAATATAATCTATGATATTATGTAATGAGTAACGTGAGTAAGGCTGAATATGTAATTACTTATTCATATGTATTATACTTTGAAATCTTAGAATCGGCCGACGATGATCCTGCAGCAACTGGACTAACGAGGAAAGATATCTTCGCACTCTTAAAAAATAATTTGAATCGTGGGCGTGGTGAAGATGCAGCTTCAGCATATCTGTAAATTGAGAAGTTCATGTCAGAGGAACTTCAACGACCTTTTACTCTGTCGGATGACGCAAAATTTGCAATACGCTCATCATCGTCCCAATTCAAAGAAAAGTGGAAGCAAGTTTCGAGGCACGACCGACTTTTCAACAAATTCCCCACGTGTGTTTGTTCTCCTGGAAAGAATCCAAGAGGCTTCAACACAATCCAGCAGCATGGGTCGGTCGTCTTCTGGATTTGCCGAAGCTAGTGTGCGCACCAAACGGAGGAAAACTGAACTTTCACCTCGATTCAATTCGTTTTTTGAAAAAAATTTTATCGTACTGGATCCGCCATTATGTTTTTCGAAATTTTGACTTCAGGTTCGTAATCAACGACCCCAAAAACCACCGGGCACGAACTTTCACCTCGATTCAATTCTTTTTTTGAAAAAATTTTTATCGTACTGGATCGGTAATTTTTTTTCGAAATTTTGACTTCAGGTTCGTAATCAGTGACCCCAAAAACCCCCGGGCACAAACTTTCACCTCGATTCAATTCGTTTTTTCTAAAAATTTTTGTCGTACTGGATCCGCCATTATGTTTTTCGAAATTTTGACTTCAGATTCGTAATCAACGACCCCAAAAACCCCCAGGCACGAACTTTCACCTCGATTCAATCCGTTTTTTGAAAAAAAAATTGTCGTACTGGATTGGCCATTTTGTTTTTCGAAATTTTGATTTCAGGTTCGTAATCAAAGACCCCAAAAACCCCCGGGCACGAACTTTCACCTCGATTCAATTCGTTTTTTGAAAAAAAAAATTGTCGTACTGGATCCGCCATTTTGTTTTTCGAAATTTTGACTTCAGATTCGTAATCAGCGACCCCAAAAACCCTTCAGCACGGACTTTCACACCAATTGAAAACTTATCAGACTTTTGGCCGTCAATTTGGGATTTCGTCCCACTGTGAAACGGGATGAACATGATGAATAAATAGGTCCAACGTTGTCCATGTGCACCAATTCGAAATATCAGAGTGAATATTCCATCTGGATTATGTGATTACTAGAATTCAACATGAATCACGGGAGAAAATTTCTGGAAAATAATGTGTGTAGCTTCACTCATACACCTCGCAAGCATGTCATTCAATAATATTATTGATATCTCGATATATTGTATGGTAGCTTTATGATAAACATTGTCAGAAAGTAGTGCTCAGCAAATGTAGTGATAGTACTAGGTTAATTGCGCTTAAAAAATATGGACTTCTACCTGTAAGTCATTGATATGCTCTTACGTATATAGTCATAGTAGAATAAAACAATAGTAAACGGGTTGCTTGGCAAACTTGAAGTTCACATAGTGTCAAACAAGTCGGTGAGCACCACAAAAAAGTGCTCGTCGCCTGATAAGAAACATAAACAGTACAGAAGATAAAGCAATCCACACACTCTTCAAGGAAACGCTAAATCTGAAAAATGAATGATACTGCAATTGAACAAATCTTAGAAGAGATACATAAAAGTAAAGATGAACTTAAAAACACAATAATAGCGAGTGAAACGCGTCTACAACTAAAAGTTGAAAGTCTGAATAACAAGATTTCATACTTAGAAAAGGAGAACAGTGATCTAAAAAATAAGTTAGAGCAATTAGAAAGAGGAAGTAAACTCAATAATATTGTCATTTTTGGACTAAATAAAACAACAGAAGAAGTGCAAGCAGATTCGATAGTCAGGGACCTCAGAGGATTATTGGAGATTGAAATCTCCGAAAGGGATATCAATAACGTATACTGCCTCGGAAAGACTAGAAATTGTCCAGTTAAAGTGGAACTGATCTCTCAGCTGAAGAAAAAGTTGATATTGAAAAATACCACAAAATTGAAAGGAACTAAAATTGCTATATCTAATGATTTAACTCTTAAACAACGAGAGAACTCAAAAATACTCAAACACCATCAAGCGTATCAGAAACAAAACGGAATAAACTGTTATATAAGAAGTGATAAACTGATAATTGATGGAACTGCATATTCGGTGAATGAGTTAGAAGAAACGGAAATAGAAAGAACTCAAACAGTTAAAGGCAATAGCCTACCAGCAACTCCAACACAAACTCTCATTAGAGAACATGACACAGCAGATGAATTAGAGGATACTGAAGAAAGAGATCATCCAAAGTTGCCGAAAGATTACCCAAAAAGGAAACTACACCTAGAAAATCCAACTACCATCAAGCTTCGGTCCAATATATCTACAACACAATCAAGAAGAAAAAAGTGACACAAGAAATCGAAAACATTCTCTAGTTTGTATGTATTGTTATGCCTCTTTATTATATTAAAATTGTGAAATAACTTTCTATGGTAAATTATGGATAACTTTATCAAGGATTATAAAAACGAACCGGTCTCCACCAAAGTGATATCTTCTCCAGCTAGCTTAAAAAAAAGTAATATAGAAGATTTAAGCATACTACATCTCAATATTAGAAGTCTTAACAAAAATTTTGATGAGTTTTGCCTTTTTCTTTGTCAGTTTGAATTTCTTTTTGATATATTGATACTTACAGAAACATTTCAAATTACTGAGTTAGAACTATTTGAGCTGGGGGGTTATAATGTAATATATAGCAAAGGAAACTACAACAAAAATGATGGTATAATTATATACATCAAAAACAGTTTAGAATTCACACACAGTATAATAAATATGGGCGAACTCAAATCAATAGAACTATACCTAAAGATATCAAAAGAAATATATCCTGTCACTGCTGTATATAGACTTCCTAGTACTTGCCCAAAATATTTCAACCAAATTCTTGAAGAATACCTTAAAAAATTCAGCCAATATAAATTCCATGTCATCACTGGTGATATGAATATTGATTTAATGAGTAACTCCGACGTTACAGAAGAATATAAAAATATTCTAAATACATCTGGATACATTTCCTATATAAACAATTACACACGACCAGAAAGTAAAACATGTTTAGATCATTTCTTTATAAAGCACGAGTATCACATAAACGAAAACATAGACTCTTACATCATAGACTACGACATAACGGATCACTCACCCATAGTCATCATGCTGAAAAAAACCGAAACCAATATAAATTGTGAACTAAATACACCTATATACAAATACTATACAGACTACAAAGGCTTGCGCATTGATTTAAAAAAGGACATCTGGTATTCGTTTTACATTGAAGAAAACTTAGATAAAATGGCTGAAACTTTCATTAATATATTGAAATACTGCATAGATAAAAATACAAAAAAGATTAGAATTCAAAAAAAATCTTGTACACCCAAAAAACCTTGGATAACGAAAGGACTACTTACGTCTATAAAGAAAAAAGAGAAATTATATGAACAAGTACGAAATGATAGAACAGACCAAAACTTATTAGGGATATACACAAATTATAAAAACAAATTAAAAAAACTTATTGATAAATCTCGCAGAGAGTACGCAAAGAAATCAATTGAAAAATCTAAAGATAACTCCTCAAATCTCTGGAAATGTGTAAACGAGATCTGCAACAAAAACAAACCTAAAACAAAAATTGAAAAAATTATTGTAGATCAGGAAGAAATAACAAATAAGGAAAAAATATGCAATAGTTTTAATGAGTATTATAGCGATTTGGGAAAAAAATATGCAGAATTAATAGAGGATCCTGAAAATTTCAAACAAGATCTTGAACCGATAGGGGAAAGTATGTATATATTTCCAACTGATCCCAATGAGGTGAAAAATGTCATAGCAGAATTAAAAAATAAAAAATCTCCAGGTTATGATGGTATACGAGCGGAGGTATTGAAAGAAATTTCTCATGAAATTGCACCACATCTCTCTTTCATGATTAACAAGTGTTTTGATAACGGACACTTTCCAATGGCATTAAAAAAGGGCATCATAAAGCCACTCTACAAAAATGGATCCAAATCCAAAACTGTCAGTTATAGACCAATTACCTTGATTTCAAACATAGCCAAAATTGTAGAAAAAATCATAAAACGCCGTATAACGAATTTTTTGAAAAAAAACGCAGTATTGTCAGACAATCAGTTTGGTTTTAGGGAAGGAAGATCTACTGAAGATGCTATACAAACTTTTGTTGCACAAATATATGAAGCACTTGATAAAAAAATACCTACCCTCTGCATCTTTATCGACCTCTCGAAAGCATTCGATACTGTGTGTCATGAAAGATTGATGGAAAAATTGGAAGCATATGGGATGAGGGGTAATGCATTTAAACTAATGAAAAATTATCTCTCTGACCGTCAGCAACAGGTGAACATAGATGGTGTTGTCAGCGAACCTCGTATTGTTACTTACGGTGTACCACAGGGAACTGTGTTGGGTCCCCTACTATTTACAATATATTTGAATAGTTTATTGACAATGAAAAATGAAGGAAAAATCATCAGTTTTGCCGATGACACTGCCATAATATACAGAGCGGAAAAATGGGATGAACTGAAAATCCTAGCGGAAAGAAACATGAAAATGATAAAAAAATGGTTCCAATTGAACAAACTCACCTTGAATGCGGAAAAAACTAAGTATTTGCCTTTTGTCTCGTATGCGAATAATTTACCGAATTTAGGAAACATAAAAATTGATGATGTTACTGAAATTTTTGAAGCTGAATCAATAAAATACCTAGGCATTATAGTTGACAGACATTTCCGATGGGACCTTCAAATAAATAACAACGTGGTGAAAATCAGAGGATTATTATCAAGGTTCAAGTATCTAAAAAAATTCTTGGACATACCCCAACTCAAAATAATATACTATTCGTTAGTGCAGTCTCTTCTTTCCTACGGAATTTTGGGATGGGGAGGAGTAAATGATATATACCTTGAAAATTTAAATGTACTACAAAAGTGGATTTTAAAAATTATCTTAACAAAACCTCGGGAATATCCCAGCAATGATCTATTCATTGAAGCCCAAATATACGACATTAGGCAGCTTTACAGCTTGAATATCATAACCAGTGTTTTCAAAAAAAAAATGCCTCTCTATATACCATCTCATACTCATGAAACAAGGCAAAGAAATTTAAAATATTGTTCTATACGATGTAAAAAAACCATTGGGCAACGTAGTTATATTTACTTGAGTAGCAAACTCTATAATGAGTTACCTACCAGCATAAGAGATAGTAGAACATATAAAGAATTTAAAACGAAAACCAGGAAATGGATACTAGAAAAAAAGCGCCAGTTCTTTCACAAAATAATAAATAACTACTGATTCCGTAAGATAAAATTCTATATTTATATTTTTATATTTTTCCATATTTATAGTTTTGATTGTATTGTTCTTTAATAATTCTGTACTCTTATTGTAACATGATGTGTAAATGAGCTTTCAATATTGTAATGAATTATAAATTATATTGTTATATCCTTACCATGTACACAAATTTTATTGTATCTTTTTAATATTGTATTTTTAATTAATTGTTTTGTACCTCGTTCTCAAATTGATGTTAATTTTAATCTGTGTTAATTTTATAATCAACCTCTTATTACATAACCTATTACCTATACCACGCACAAGCTGAAAATTTCAGTTTCTGTGGTCTCCCCCATTTATTCACAAATCATTGTTATAATTTATTTTCTGTGAAATGGTTTATTGAATAAACGTTATTATTATTATTGGTATCACAAATTGAAGATGGGGATTGGGGATGCCCCATTTGTCAAAAACAATCGAGTATTCATGAAGGGGCGCGTAGAGCATCATTAACCCACGCTTCTCAAGTTGATGAAATCGACACGACCCAAAGGCAATCTGCTCTAACACGACAATGGGGGATCCAGTGAGCAATGACGCGGATCGCTTTCGATCATCAAAACGATACGTGAAAGAGGTGGAGGCATAGTTTCTGATGAGGATGGTGATTGTGGCTCAAGGAACACTTTTTTGGGTCTCTATACCGCTCCTATGGTAACCGCTCCGAGATCAATATAGAAAATCATTTGAGTTGAATATGTAATGTGTGTGTGATCTCAACCTGCAAGAAATTCTCGAATGGAATTGAATTCGCAAGAACCACTATCGGGTGGATGATAAATAATAACTGAGATGCTTATATGAAGAATCGAACCCAATATTCAATATAAAGTGTTACTTATCAAAAAGTAAACCATGTATCAAAATCCAGACAGTTGGTATGATTTGAAGTAGGTATTAGATGAAGGATTGTATCGAGATGCAAAATATCTACAAGACTAGAATGATGGTGTGTCTTTAATGAGACTACGGAACCTCAGCAAATTGTAAGAAATA